>CM076576.1:463913346-464283775 GCA_034641835.2 Pinus albicaulis
TCCTGGGAAAAGCTGTGTCAAACAGATTTGTCAAGCAACCTTCAGATACCTTACCTGATGAAGAGCCTCCTCCATGTATGAGCAGATGGCCAAAGCCTTGGATATTGTTGAAGACTGATTAGTCAGAAAGGTGCAGTAGAGAGATACAAAGAAGGAAAATGGAAGTCATTACACAGGTCAAAGATAATGTTTCTAATTCAAAAATATTGCTCTTTCTAGTCATATGAAAATGTCTTTCAAAATATACATCATGATGGACTAGGAACATTATGATTATATATGCCATTGATACCAAAAAAGGGGCAGTTTCCTTAAGGGAAAGGATCAAATAACAATCCACTGTCACATGCCCAAAGTCCAAAGGGCGCTTTTCAAGAAAGCAGAGAATTATGATATGAAGGGAAATAGCCAAAGGATAGCACTTACAGTCCAGAGGGAAGCCTATAAATCACCTAAGAGCATAGATTATTAAACAAGTTGGAAGGGCACAGGAAATCTCCTGTTAAGTGATAAAACAGCTTTCAAATGCCTTTTGACAGATTTTGGATGACTTTTCTTTGTTAACATTTCACCTAAATTGTCAAAACAGGGGACAGAGTTGAGGTTTTGGAATGTCTCTCTTACAAAGAGACCAATGCACCAGTCAAAGCGATTGGATACAGAAATCCCCGTCTCTGTAACAAAATAGCTTTTAAGCATTATCTTGACAAAGGGTAAAGGGAAGGTTTTACATCAGAATAGCACCAACATCCTTAAAAACAATAAGAGGTGATGTAGAAGTTATTGATATTTGTCAAAAGTTTAAAGTTTCCTGTTGAAATGTCCCCCAAAGGACAAAACTGAAAAAATCACCCTTTGAAACCACTGTGTACAAAACAGAGTTCTGGCTTTAAGTTTTTTTTTTTGTTTTCATAAAGGGTTGGTCCATTGATTAAACAGTCCAAAAGCATCGAAAACCTTCAAATGCATGTACAGATTATGAGTTCAGTTTCGCAAATACACCAAGGTGTGGTTAAAAGGGTCAAAAGACTGTGAAAACTTCGCAAAAAGCCAAACCAAAATTCTGCTTTACATTTAAAAAGGAAATGACCGTTGGAAATTTGTTTTGAAACGACATAAGGTTGAAGTATGAGAGTGAGAGTGTCATTTTCAAAATTTAAAACAGAGCTCCGCGCCTCCCAAAGATCAAGTGGTAATTCGCGGCCGTTTATGATTTGCACTGTTTATAACTGAAAGGACAAGAGCTTCGGTTATCTCAAGGCGTATCACTTAGGGGCCGAAATTTCAAAGACACCCCGTGTGTTGCGACGTCGCTCGTACAAAGCACACGTCCCCAGACATCGCCCTAGTCACCACCCGACAAAAGCACTCCGGGCGGTTTCTTTCCAGCTATTTATCTTTTCAGAGAGGTCGCGTGGTTTTGAAGATCTCCAGACTCTCATCAAGCTTTCCAAGGTTTCTTAGCATTTTCAAGAGGTATTTCAAATTTCATCCAACATTCCAAATTTCCAATGATAAAAGTCACTTTTTTGTACGGGCTCACTTGTTGAATGAAAATAAGACATGTTTTCCCTAATGACCCGATATTCCATTTTGAAAAGGCCTCGACCATTTTGTATGAACCCCTATACCGTCAAGCTTGAGCTTAAAACCTCACATTCTCCGCTTTGAAATATGAGTTTGACTGTATGCTCACAACAAGGTTAACTTTAAAATGAGCATATTTTTGTTTAAAAAGTGACATGCATAAAGAAACATTGCAGTTTAGTAGGAGAGAAGTTTCTTGATCAGGCAGAAGTTTACAGTTTGAAGCTGCAGAGGAAGACTTTGTTATAGAAAGACAGGGTTTTAGTCTAAAAAGAGAAACTCTTCACACAGTCCTCCAGACATTGCCACATTATCAAAATAGTGAAGTGCACTCAGTAAGAGGGGTTTTGACATTCTTTTTGTTTTGAAAAAGAAAACTCACACATTTTCTACCTAAAAGCTTGATAGTCTTCTAAAGCTCTGTCATTTTTACTCCAGTCCTGTGTATTTACTGTCTAGACATATTTATGATGGTTTGTAATATTGGTTGACATCTAAAGGTTTCAAGAACAGGGTAATCAAAGCACTTCTCACAGCAAGCTCCTTCTAGCAATCTACCCCTCTTTTTCACTACTGTGAATTTGTTGACAGAGATTTTCCAAAGATGAACAGGACACTTTCTGAAGGGCAGGTTTTTGATGGGAATTTAATATTGGAGACAGAGATATAAATGTGGTGGTTGATCTCTTAAATTCACAAGTAAAGGGTGTTTTTCATAAAACACTGTGCACTAATATTTCACCTAACCTAAGTCTCCTTTTTCTTTCACTGTATGGTCTCTTCTATAGAAATCTGTTGACAGAGATATTCTAAGGGTGAGTAGGGCCACTTTCTGAAGAGCAGGGTTTTAATATTTGATTTTTGTCTTGGAGACACAAATACAAGTGTTGATTGGCATCTAACAAACTCACAAGAGAATTATTTCTTAAACACTGTATACAGGAAATCTACACAGCAGTTTGTCTCATCTTTACATATGGTACCCTATTGAGAATTTTGCCTGGCTGAGGTACATTCAAAGGTGAAGGGCTGGTTTTAAGGAGAGCAGAGGTTGTTTATTCAAAGAAACATTGTTGTAATCTATCCTAACCACATTGTTTATCTTTTCAAACATCATATTGCCACAGTTTCAATCCAGAAGGGCATTTTACATACAGTGAAGGCAGTTTGCCTCTTCCAAAGCTTGTTCAGGTCAGAATGCCTCCAAGGCAAGACCACAGGAGTGGTCCACTAAGAGATATGAGCCTAAATCCACAGAAGAAATCAATGCTCACCCATCTGTGCTTTTCAATTTCCATGAAGTAGGTTGTCTTGATTTCTGCCAGAAGATAGAAGAAGTCAACAGTTTTTCGCCATTAACACACTTGTGCGCTTTGAGATTCAAAGAAAAACACTTCCAATTGGCGGGTCTTGATTTCAAAATTTCTCCAAGGTATGTGTCCAAGGCTACCAAGATCCCGTATCATGGCGAAAAGTGGTTTAAACAAGCTCATCTCGACTTAGAGGATTATAAACCTTTCATCAAGCCTGAACATAGGGAAACTATCACTGCCATTTTCCCTTTTTCCTATCTTCTTGATAGCTATGCTCCACTGATGAAAGCCATAATGAGATATTGCACTTGCGAAGGGAGGTTTAATCGAATTTATGCCTACCATGTCCGCTTGTTGATGCATTTTACCAAAAGCAGGCAACTAAACCTTCCTTACTTTTTGTCCAAGAGCATAGAGAAAATGGCATCTACTGTCCAAAAGAAGGCTCCACCTCAGCAAATCCCTTCTCTCTTTCATCATTCCTTGATCAAGATTATCTTCATGCACCAGCTAGAGAAGAAAGAGGTTTCATGGGACTTATTCATCAGCCATCCAGACTTCTCTACTGTTCCTCCCGTTCATGTGTCTCCCACTCAGCCCATCCATCGCCCGGTACCTTTGTCTAGTAGGCCTACTCCTAGGAGGCTCAGAATGACTACTAGACAGTCAAGTCAGCAGCAAGAAGGAGAGGGCAGTGAAAGGCAGCAAGAAGGACAGGGCAATGAACAGCAGCTGTTGGATGTTGAGGAACAGCCAAGTCAACAACAAGAAGGAGAGGGCAGTGAACACCAGCAGCAGATAGATGATGAAGGGTAGCAGGCAGATATTGAAGGACAACAGCAGATACAGGATGAGAGACAACAGAAGTTGGACATTGAGGTACAGCAGCAGGCAGATGATGAAGGACAACAGATACAAATTGAAGGACAGCAGATCCAAGATGAACAGCCACAGGTACACATTGATGAACAGCAAGTTGGGCAAGAAATTGAAGCAACTCTTGAGCCACAAATTGGACAAAACATTGATGAGGAACAGCAAGCTAAGGCTGCCACCCAAACAGTGACAAAGGTCGCTCCTAGCAAGAGGAAATTGCCCAAAAAGACATCTTCTATCATGCCAAGGAGGAAAAGCGCTAGATTGGCTTTCAAAGGCAAAAGTAAAATTGGAGAAAGTACAAAGCATGGAGGTGAATTAGCTATTATCCCTATCCAAATCGATGATAGTGACAATGAGGCCCGCCTCCTTGAAAACCTCCTCGTTCACAAAGAAGGGAAAATTGAGGTATTACAGGAAGATCTTCAAAGGGTGAGGAATTTCAACCACTTCTTGGAAGTTGAAAACAAACAGATGAAGTTTCATGCAGCTATTCATGAGGCAAGGGCAATTAAGTATAAGAAAGAGGCAGAAAGGGCGCAAGCAAGAATTGAAGAGCTCATTGGTGAGTTTGATGATGAAGAGGAGGAAGACCAGCCTAGGCGGAAGAGGCCTAGGACCATCGGGCTTAGAAAAGCCTTGGAAAAGCAGAGAGCAGAAGAGCAAGCCCAGCTCCAAGCCTTTCCTCTCACTGCACTCCTTGAGCAGGAAATTGAGGAAAACAAAGAGGCTTGGCTTGAAAGAGCTAACAAGCATCTGGAAATGAAGCTTGAGAGGGCGAATAGAGATTTAGAGCTGCAGAGGAAGAGGACACACCACTTCCAAAAGCTGAATCAGTTTGCCCGGCGCAAACTAAAGGTAGCACAAGAGAAATTGAAGAAGTTGAAGGGGAAGCGCCTAGCACGGAAGGAAGGGAAAAGCATATCAGCCCTTGATATTTTGGCCTCATCTTCGGAGCATGTTGCTATGGACCCTTGAGGGTCATGCATGCCAATTTTGGGCCTTGTTCGACAACTTTTTGTTTTTTGGCATTTTTTGGGTTTTTGGCCGAAAACTCATAATTTCGCCATTTCAGTTTGATGAGTTGTCAAGGGAGTTGGATGATACCGATGGATGCCATAATTCCATGAGCAGGTCTCCAGCGATTTTCAGGACATTTGGAGATCATTCGCCCCCTCAAATTGGCGAAAAATACCCTCTTTTTGCACATTCTGCCCGCCATATCAGCAGTCTGCTATTTTCTGGGTTTTTACACACAGGTACAATTTTGGATGACTTCCAGGCCTCGGATTGAGATGGTTTGAGTTGCGTCGGAAAGTAGACACAGAGAGCTTTCCAGCAAGCCCTCATGAGCCTTATTTCGACATCGGGAAGGTTGCCTATTGCATCCAGCAAGTCAGGGGACCTTTTTCAGGCATAAATATGAAGTATTTTTGTAATTTTTGAACCCCAAAAATCTGCTTTTCTCAAATGTGCGTTAAGCTATTTTTATCCTTGGGAAATCATGTAAAGTCAATATAATTTCCGTTTTGAGCAGTTTTTTAGATATTTTATGGGATATTTTGTGCCTTGGGCTTTGCAAAGCCTCAAGGACAAGTTTAGATATTTTGACTTGGCCAATGGGATAGCTAGTTGCTCCATGAGGTTTTCCTCCCTCAAGCCTATTTATTCCATGGGTTTCATTGTAAATCAGAGGCTGAACTTGAGAGAAAGATTAATACATTGGTCATATGAGCTTTGAAGAATACATTTGTGTTATGATTTTTGGACTGCCTCTTGGATGCTTTTGATGAATGATGAAGGATTGGTGATGGATTCCATGACATGGTAGAATGGTATAGTGTTTCTTGCTATGTTTTTTGTCTTCTAGTTTTCATCCATAATACATGCTTCTTGCTGCTATATTGCTAGTTTTATTTACAATTTCTATACATGTTGAGTAGGATGTATGGTGTGCCCTGCCTACCTATAAACTGTCCATAGTTCTGTCCATAAAACTCTCTCTTTGACTGATTTGTTGATCATCTTGTTGAACCAAGGAGGCCTAGTCCCGATCTAGCCCTTTGCCTAAAACTATGAAAGCTTATTTGTCAAAGTGCCCAATGACTTAGAGACTATGTTTAGGCGTTCTGGCGTAGTTTATGAGTTGTTAGTTTGTCTTATGTGTTTTTCCCAAAGTTTGATAGCCATTTCCCGAAGTTAGAGGGTCTTATACCTCTATGTATGGCTAGAATGTTTGATTTCAATGTCTTAATTAGCTCATAGTTACATTTAGCATGATTAATGGGTTGCTATAACATGTTTATGTCTGCTATCAACTAGTTACACTTGAAATCCCTTGTCTTTCACAAGCTTGTTGTCCATTTACTCCATTCTGCCCAAAGATCCCTTCTACCGTGAATCAAATCGGCCCTACAGCAACCTTGCATCATCATCTCATAGCTTCCTTGACCTGTTTGACCCCATAGCCCAATTGATTTGACTTCTTGTTATCCATTTTTACATCTTTGATCAGTTTTATCCCTCACAAACTTAAAAACCAAAAATCAAAAAACTCACTTCATAACTAGCCTAATATCAGAACACCATAAGCGAACACACCGATATCTTTTACATCTAATAGAGAGAGCCCTCTCTAAGTCCAGGAAGGCTAGGTCCTTGGGCTCCAAATCTTGGTTTGATGTTACATCGTCATTTGGCTCGCCAATCGGCCAAATCACGAGACCCTAACATAATGGCGATCACGGTGGGACTTTGAGTCAAAACATCCTAGGTATCCCTTAGGAACTCTCAAATCTCAGTCAAAATTAGAAGAGTAGAATCTAGTTGTCTCACCATCCTAGAAAAATGATGACTCAGCTGTAGGACACTTTTCCAAACCTCAGGACTACATAAAACTCAGAAAAACCCCAAAAAACTCCCTTAGATTGGTTTTTGTCAGTATTGGTGGTGGACCATACACATATACCTCAAAACAACTAAAAATCCACCTGGCGACTCCACTAGCCTCCAGTAGGCCTTACTACCTTGCTAAAATTTAGAATACCATCTGATTTTGCCACCTCATCGCCAACCTAACATAATGGCGATCACGGTGGGACTCTGAGTAACAAAAACTTAGATTCCCTAGATCTTTAGAGATTTTTTAAGAATACTATCTGATTGACTTATCCCACTGCTCACTAATATAGTGACACTCACAGTAGGACCTTCTGAGTTAGTGAAAATCTAAGTACACCTTAGTAACTCTTGAAGTCTCAATCAGGCTTAGTAAACTTAGATATTGTCTGAAGGGTAGAAAATATCTCTTTCACCATCTTAGCAAAATGATGAGTCAATTATAGAAAACTCTTCCAAACCTTGTAGGCACATAAAACTCAAAAAACCCCAAAACACTCCCTTAGGTTGGCTTTTGACATTACTAGTGGTGGACCATACAAGTATATCTCAAAACAAACTGAAAATCCACCTGGCGACTCCACTAACCTCTAGTAAGCCTTACTATTTTTCAAAACTCTAGGCTACTATCTGATAGACCTATCCCATCGCTCACTAACATAGCGGGAGATGGTGGGACACTGAGTACATAATAAGTCCAGCAAACTCTTATAGACTATTTGGTCCTTTAGGTACCATAAACAAGCAAGCAGTCCGTAGACCCATTTTTTAGAGTAAACTCTTTTTGTTCTCATCACCCTAGCAAAGTGTTGAAACAAGTCTAGGATACTTTAACAAACCATAGGCTGCACATAAAACTCAGAAAATACAAAAACATTCTCAGATTAGTTACTGGTGGTGGACCATAAGCTATCTTCACAAAAACAACCCATTTCCACCTGGCGACTCCACTAATCCATTCCTTTTATTTTTGACCATCCTTCACCTTAGTAGAACTTTAGAAAAACCATTCATCTGGAACATTCACCAATACCACTCTCTCTAAACTCTGGATCTAAAATCTGGCTTCACGAAGAATCAACACCAGATCCCATGCAGACCCAAATCCCCCTATCATAGTAGATGACCCAGAGAAGATTCTGTGGCAAGCTTCCGAAACTGACCATCTAGCTACTGGTAGATCCATCCGTAGAGCAAGATCTGTACCTAAAAATCGCACTATCCTACTAGATTCACCTTTTGAATTGGAGTCATCACAAACTCTTCCCAGAAGCAAATCATATAGTAAGATAAACGTTGACGATCTTGAACCCCTAGACCCACCACAAAGTACTATTAGAGAAGCTTCACCCACCACTCCTCTTGATTTCCAGCTTCTCTATCAGTTTGGCTCCTATCATCCCAGATCTGCTCAAAACCAGATCACTAGTCCAAGTTCATCCGCCACACCTGGTCAAACCACCACTGTTCAAAACACTTCACTTCAGCCTACTGGTCCTCATCTAGTACATCATCCACTAGCTCCAGTCATGGCAGCCTGGTACGCACCTTTGGTGTTGCCACCGCCTTTAGCTCCTCTCCCAAACAAATATCAAGACAAAATCCCACACTTTACTGGAGAAGACACCACCACACCTCAACAGCATATAAGTAGGATGA
The DNA here is from genome assembly GCA_034641835.2 of Pinus albicaulis. Taxonomy (NCBI): domain Eukaryota; kingdom Viridiplantae; phylum Streptophyta; class Pinopsida; order Pinales; family Pinaceae; genus Pinus; species Pinus albicaulis. The sequence goes on from CM076576.1 coordinate 463,921,680, forward strand.
CTGATGCTTATGAATACCTAGAGGTACAAGACGAGACTGTCAGAATGAGAATATTCGCCAAAAGTCTTGGTGGTGAACCCAAAGCATGGTTCAAAAGCTTAGCTCCAAACAGTATCCATGATATCCCAGAACTACATCAAGTTTTCAGAAATAGGTGGGAAATCCGAAGAAACCCCATTCAAATCCTGTCAGAATATAACAACCTAAAATGGGAAAATGGGGAAAGTGTCCAAGCTTACTGTACTAGGTTCAACAGTGTATATAACTCCCTCCCACCTCATTTCAAACCTCCACTTGGTCTAGCCTTGGCAAAATTCCCCGAAGGTTTCGATCCGGACATGACATATCATCTAAGAGATAAGGATCCCCCTACCTTGGAGGAAATGCAACAAATAGCTATAAAAGCAGATGCCAACTTAGCTGAAAAAAGAGCTAGAACTAGATCAGAAAGAAAGGTCACATATAGAGATGAGGTCTCCACTTCATCACCTTCCCTAGATCCCAGAATAGATGACTTAGTCAAATCCATGGCTAAAATGTGGGAAAAGATCAATGAAAAGGCTCCTGTTAGGGATAACCAGCCAAACCCTCCAAACAGAAACCGGAACCGGAACTTTAGGAGGGAACAACCCCAAAACAGACCAAGGGAAAATGACCAACAGATCAGGCCACCATTCAATGAAAACTATGTGGAAGAAGATGATAGGGACTCAGAACCTCTTGATGAACATCATTTAAACCTCATAGGGTCTGACAATGAGAGTGAAGTGTACCTCACCGAAGAAGAACAAGCGTTCTTTTCTCCTGATCAAGATGAGACCAATTATGAAGATCCCGATGACCCTGCCATAGAGTTTCAAAATGCTATTGTAGAAGCCCACAGGCAATATGACCTTAGAAGCAAAAGAAACCAAGATAATTTCAAGAAAGGTAACTCTGATACTGCTAAAGCTCCAGATACCATCCTCAAGAAAGCATCAAGCAGTGACAAAATCAAGGTTGAGAAGACTGACCAAAGCAAAGCTAAAGTTATCCAAACTAGTCCTCTCTCGGATACTCCTAGTACTTCTACAAAAGTCACCGAAACAACTATGGCAAACAAAATTCCAAAAAAAGGTCAACAAACTTAGAACATAGAGAAGGTCATGGCTAAAAAAACTGAAACAAACATATCTAAACTTCAGCTACCTTTCAGCTTTGAAGGCGAAATCGCCAAGATTAAGATCACCATGCCTCTTACTGAACTCATTGCCCAAAACTCTTATAAATCCCAAGTACTAAAAGTCTTAAATCTAGAGAATGATGCAAACACTGTTAATCTAGCTGATGACACTCCTGAAGTTTTGTTTGGTCCAAAGATAAAGGGAAAATTCCAAGAAGGAAATACTCTTCCATTTTACATTAGCCTAAACATCCACGACCAAATCCTCCACAATGCCATGCTAGACTCCGGCGCCTCGAATAATCTTATGCTGAAGGTAGTGATGGAAAGATTAGGGTTAGAAATCACAAGACCATACAAAGACTTGTATTCATTTGATTCAAGTAGAGTCCAATGCCTAGGTTTGATCAAAGACCTTTGTTTTAGTCTGGCCCAAATACCTGCGAAACATCTAATCATGGATATAGTAGTGACAAACATTCCTCCCAAATACGGGATGCTTCTATCCAGATCTTGGGGAGCCAAACTCCAAGGGAATATCCAACTGGACATGTCATATGCCACCATTCCTGTGTTTGGCCAGACCAGAATACTCTACCGAGAATCACACATGAAATACATGATTAGCAGTCAAGATAGGCCAAACAACATTCCAATGTGTTCCTTGCGTTCCGACCTAAACTCTTTCATTATGCATATTGATGAAAACACGGAAGAAGAGTCAGAGGAAACTGATGTAGACTTAGGTCCACCACATCAGCTATCCCTGGTGCCCTATGATGAACTAGACACTCAAAACTACCATGATCATGAACAGTTGTGTCTTGAGGAAAGTAATTTTTCCCTTCCTGAAGTAGGATTAGAACAAGAAGCACAAACTCTGATGTACTATCAAGCAAATTGCTCTAGTTTTAGTCAAACTCCAACAGTGACTTGTGGAAACTTTTTCCGGGTGAAGGCTTTAGAAGACTTACACATTATAAACCTGTTTGGAACCCGGGAGCAAGGGAGTTCAATGTTTCTGCCATACCTCAAAGATTTACCATCATGTGACCCTCCTACTGCAAATGAAGCTTTAACTATAACCTCAGCAGCTCAAAATCTTGAGAAAAGACCAGATAAATTTCTCATGAGCAAGAATGATAGTTGCAATCCTAGCATATCTGAACTACTAAAATTAGCTCATATTCTGTCTTTTCATGAAGAACTTAGAAAAGCCAAAATCAGAAATCTCATGCAGAATACCAATTTTTATAGAAAAAGCAAGAGAAATTACCGTGTCACTACCTTCCCCTCAAAGAACAGTTTTTACAAGAGAAAACACAACAATCTGAAACAAAATGAAATAATCAGGGATAAAACAGCTGGTCATAGAGTCTTCTTTGATTTTAGGAATAAAACTGCATATCCCTATAACAGAGATTATGTTTTTTCTACTCAAGACCATGATTTACCAATTAAAGGTGCTTTTAATCGTGTATGTTTGCAAGATGATGTTTCAGGTCATGATCATAAGATTCCTTTGCAAAGTAGACAGCTTAAAGATTTTTTCAAGTTTGCGGGAAGTAGATCTGATTTCAAGTTCAAAATTGCAAAACCACCCAATGTCAGAAATCTGTTCATGAAAGCCATGTTCCCAGTTTTAAATTTCTGCATCTGTGCATACCTGGATGATGTCATTATCTATTTAAGAATGACCAAGAATACATGCATTACTTGAGGAAAGCATACAGTAAGGAAAGGAGTGGAAATCAGATATTCAGAGAGGTACAAAGGGAAGATACTGGGCTGTTTAGAGATTCTTGCATGAATCCCTATGTCATGTTAGAGAGAGAAAATTTCCCAAATTTTTCTTTTCAGGAGTTGAGTGGGCCAAGGGTGAGAGGAGATCCTTACGAGGATAAGATGCTTAAATTCCATCATTTCCAAGATTTTTGAGTTTGGGACACTTGCATTCATTGTACATACCATTGTATGAAATATTGAAAAGATAGAAAAATCAAAAACAGTAAAAGATAGAAATGTAAAAAAACAGTAAAAACAGAAAAGAGGGCAAGTGAAGATAGGAAAAAGGCCCCATGTTCCAAAAAAAAAAAATAGTTTTTCAGAAAGCGAGCAAGTCTAAATGCCGCTACTAGTACTTCAATGTCTTGTTCAGCTATCTAGCCTAATCATAGCTGAGCATGTTTAAATTTATTTGCTGATAAGTTAGTGAGTGTCAAGATAGTCAACATTGTGTAAGATTGACTTATCACAAAGCTTAGATTAGGGAGAGATTCTGGTTCCACATGCCTAAAACAGAACCAAAGAGAGAAGCGAGGGATGAAAAACACATTGTACATCTTAGCCCCGCTTGTCTAGTTTCCTTTTATTGCAGAATAACATTTGTGTGCAGCTTGTCTTTTATGCCGCAAATGCATGACAAATCAGACTGCCTAATCCTGATTTGATCACTTTTAAATTTTATGTTGTAGATTAGAGAATGAAATCCTGTCAAACTGCTTAATCTTGACAGTTGATCTAGCATAGGTAGAATAATGAAGGAGTTCATCAGTTTAATCTGAACTCCCGGCAGATATAATAGTAGAAATAGATAGGTTCATTTTGCAAAAAGAAAAATATACTTTGTCAAAAGGCTGCTAGTTCAAATGCGCCAAAGAGAAGAAAAAATGTTAGGAAAGAGAGTGGGGTAGGTAGAAGTATCATTGATGTTAATCATGCTGTCAATTTTTCAGAAATAACATCAAAAGAAAGGTAAATTTTGCGCCAATGGATAAGGCACTGGTCTTCATAAGCCAAAAATCTGAATTCTGGACACCTCCTGACGAGGAGCTGCCCTCCCCAAATGGAGCCACTGTTAGCCATCAGTATTTTTTACATGTTAGTGATGACTATATCTACAGCTGAGTTTTCTAGAAACTAATTTCCTTATGTCAATATGTCATCTAGAAAACCCTCCTAAAACTTTTTTCGCCTTTCTACTTTTCAGTCCACCCATGTCAAAATCAAAACCTCATTATCCCTATCCTATCTAGCTTCAGCCCTACTGGTCTGCCCATCAGCTTTAAAAGGAAAATCCAAATCTGCTTCAAAAGTCTCCCCTATGTTAGGAAGTGGCGCTTTAAGACATTTTACCCTTGGCGATCATCAAAAAGCCAAAAAGCCTCCATCTGTTACAGACCAACCGTAACTGACCTCCCATTCTGCAAATGAAATTGACAAACAGCTCTAAGTCGCGCCACTTATATCCCTAAGTCTCAGCACTGCATAAACCCCAATCTCAAGCTGAATATTAGGTGTTTTCACAGTGTTTTATGGATTCTGCAAAGAACAGGAAATATAACTTCATCTCAGGAGTAAATGCTTGGATCTACAGTTAGAGGAACAACTGCTTCTAAATGTATTATGAGCCTGAGATGAAGCTGTAAAACAAAAAGTCACTCATCAAGACCTTACAACTCTTTCCAGCATGAAAATCACAGTAAGAAAAAGACATCACTGTCACAGTAAATTGGTAAATTGTCATGGCCCAGAACCTCCTCCATTTACAAGCATAGGGTTAGGGTGCCTCCTTCATCCACAAGCAGAGGGCGCGGGCCAGTATTGACCTTAAATATTGCAAAAGTCCAGGTTTGCCTCTTACTGAACAGTAAAACAATATCTCCAGGTTTTATGAATGTGACTGATGATCATAACAGGAATAAAGTTTGAAATATGCTAGCTCAAAGGAAAAAAGAGTCTGGTCTGATAAAGGAGGTCATCTGAAGCTTTCAAATCATGTGAATTGTTGAACTGAAGAAAGGCATGTCATTAGTAAAAATTCCAATCATAAGAAGCCTGTTTTTCCACAAGATCAAGTGAAATAGATGCTGACAACAAATGCCATTACACAGGCAGAAAGAAAGTTCTTGGTTTCTCAAAAGGCACTGACCTCCATAGTCACAGAGACTATTGTTCAAGTAATTTGTCATGAGATGACCAAAGAAAATGATGATATTTCAGTCACCCTCAGAGCTGTGCAGGGAGACAGTGTCACTTTGGCTTGGGTTTCTTCTAAAACACAGTGATGATCGCAAGTAGAGATGATAGTATTGATGTCTTTCAATGTGGTTTATTTTCCATCACATCCAGGGAAAAGCCGTGTCAAACAGATTTGTCAAGCAACCTTTAGATACCTTACCTGATGAAGAGCCTCCTCCATGTATGAGCAGATGGCCAAAGCCTTGGATATTGTTGAAGACTGATTAGTCAGAAATGTGCAGTAGAGAGATACAAAGAAGGAAAATGGAAGTCATTACACAGGTCAAAGATAATGTTTCTAATTCAAAAATATTTCTCTTTCTAGTCATATGAAAATTTCTTTCAAAATATACATCATGATGGACTGGGAACATTATGACTATGTATGCCATTGATACCAAAAAGGGGCAGTTTCCTTAAGGGAAAGAATCAAAATAACAATCCACTGTCACATGCCAAAAGTCCAAAGGGGTGCTTTTCAAGAAAACAGAGAATTATGATATGAAGGGAAACAGCCAAAAGATGGCACTTACAGTCCAGAGAGAAGCCTATAAATCACCTAAGAGCAGAGATTATTAAACAAGTTGGAAGAGCACAGGCAATCTCCTGTTAAGTGATAAAACAACTTTCAAATTCCTTTTGACAAATTTTGGATGATTCTTCTTTGTTAACATTTCACCTAAAGTGTCAAAGCAGGAGACAGAGTTGAGGTTTTGGAATGTCTCTCTTACAAAAAGACCAATGCACTAGTCAAATCAGATTGACAAGGCAATCCCTGTCCTTCAGAAATAAAACAGTTTTTAAGCATTATCTTGACAGTGGTAAAGTGGGTTGCCTTACATCAGGAATAGCACCAACATCCTTAAAAACAATGGCAGAGGTGATGTAGAAGTTATTGAGTTATTTGTCAAAGTTTAAAGCTCGGTGTTGAAATGTCCCCCAAAGGACAAAACTGAAAAAATCACCCTTTGAAACCACTGTGTACAAAACAGAGTTCTGGCTTTAAGTTTTTTTTTGTTTTCATAAAGGGTTGGTCCATTGATTAGACAGTCCAAAAGCATCGAAAACCTTCAAATGCATGTACATATTATGAGTTCAGTTTCACAAATACACCAAGGTGTTGTTAAAAGGATCAAAAGACTGTGAAAACTTCGCAAAAAGCCAAACCAAAATTCTGCTTTACATTTAAAAAGGAAATGACCGTTGGAAATTTGTTTTCAAACGACATAAGGTTGAAGTATGAGAGTGAGAGGTTACTTTTCAAAAATTTAAAATTAGAGCTCCGCGCTCCCAAAGATCAAGCAAGGCAATTCGGCCGTTTCTGGGCGTAGCTTGGCACTGCCTATAACCGAGCGACGCGTCGCCATCCGCGCGACGCGCCTAGGGGCCGAAATTACAAAGATACCTCAGGTACGCGCGGGACGCATCTGTACAAGCAGGCGACATCAGACACGCCCCGATACCGACTCCGACAGCTACCCAAAGGTTTCTCTTGCGCGACGTTCTATCTTCAGAGAGTGCCGCGCGGTTTTGAAGATCTCCAGACCTACTCCAAGCTTTCCTCCAAGGTTTTTTCAGCATTTTCAAGAGGTATTTCGAAATTTCATCCACATTTCCGAAATTTCCAAATGATAAAAGTCAATTTTTTGCATGGGCCTATTTGTTGAAACAACATGTATGGTTGAAGGTTTTCTCCCCAATGACTGATATTCCATTTTGAAAAGGCCTTGATCATTTTGAAAAAGGGAAACTCTTACAGCCCTTGCTCAAGCTTTGGAGATTTTAAAACCCTGTTACCTCCGCTTTGAAATATGAGTTTGACTGTATGCTCACAACAAGGTTAACTTTAAAATGAGCATATTTTTGTTTAAAAACTGACATGCATAAAGAAACATTGCAGTTTAGTAGGAGAGAAGTTTCTTGATCAGGCAGAAGTTTACAGTTTGAAGCTGCAGAGGAAGACTTTGTTATAGAAAGACGTGGTTGTACAGTCTAAAAAGAGAACTCTTCACATTGGGCCTCCCATACATTTGTCACATTATCAAAAAAGGAGGTGCACTCAAGAAGAGGGGGTTTTGACATTCTTTTTTTTTTTTGAAAAGAAACTCACACATTTTCTCGCCAAAAGCTTGATAGTCTTCTAAAGCTCGTCATTTTTACTCCAACCTGTATTTACCGTCTAGGACATATTTATGATGGTTTGTATTATTACACATCTAAAGGTTTTAAGAATGTAATCAAAGCACTTCTCACAAGAAGCTCCTCTAGCACCGCCTCTTTTTCACTACCTGAATTTGTTGACAGAGATTTTCCAAAGGTGAACAGTGATTAATCGAAGAGTAGGTTGTTTAGCTGTGAAATTTAACATTGACATTTAGATATAAATGTGGTGGTTGATCTTTTAAATTCACAAGTAAAGAGTGTTTTTCCTAAAACACTGTGCACTGATATTTCACCTGACCTAGGTCTGCCCTTCTTTTCACTATATTGTATCATTTGGAAGAGTTTTTGACTGTGATATTTGTAAAGAGGAAGACCATTGAGGAGCAGGGTTTTTTATGATTAAGATTTGTCTTGGAGACACAAATACAAGTGTTGATTGGCCTCTAACAAACTCACAAGAAGAATGATTTCTTAACACTGTATACAAGAAATCTACACAGCAGTTTGTCTCATCTTTACATATGGTACCCTATTGAGAATTTTGCCTCGCTGAGGTGCATCCAAAGGTGAAGGGCTGGTTTTAAGGAGAGCAGAGGTTGTTTATTCCAAGAAACATTGTTGAAATCTATCCTAACCACATTGTTTATCTGTCCAAACAGCATATTGCCACAGTTTCAATCCAGAAGGGCATTTTACATACAGTAAAGGCAGTTTGCCTCTTCCAAAGCTTGTTCAGGTCAGAATGCCTCCAAGGCAAGACCACAGGAGCGGTCCACATAAGAGATATGAGCCTATCTCCACAGAAGAAATCAATGCTCACCCATCTGTGCTTTTCAATTTCCATGAAGTAGGCTGTCTTGATTTCTGCCAAAAGATAGCAGAAGTCAAGAGTTTTTCGCCATTAACACACTTGTGCGCTCTGAGATTCAAAGAAAAACACTTCCAAGTGGCGGGTCTTGATTTCAAAATTTCTCCAAGGTATGTGTCCAAGGCTACCAAGATCCCGTATCATGGCGAAAAGTGGTTTAAACAAGCTCATCTTGACTTAGAGGATTACAAACCTTTCATCAAGTCTGAACATAGGGAAACTATCACTACTATTTTCCCTTTTTCCTATCTTCTTGACAGCTATGCTCCACTGATGAAAGCCATAATGAGATATTTCACTTGTGAAGGGAGGTTTAATCAAATTTATGCCTACCATGTCCGCTTGTTGATGCATTTTACCAGAAGCAGGCAACTAAACCTTCCTTACTTTTTGTCCAAGAGCATAGAGAAAATGGCATCTACTGTCCAAAAGAAAGCTCCACCTCAGCAAATCCCTTCTCTCTTTCATCATTCCTTGATCAAGATTATCTTCTTACACCAGCTAGAGAAGAAAGGGGTTTCATGGGATTTATTCATCAGCCATCCAGATTTTGCCACTGTTCCTCCTGCCCATATTTCTCCTACTCAGCCTGTCCATCGCCCAGTGCCTCTGTCTAGTAGGCCTACACCTAGAAAACTCAAAATGACTACTGGACAGTCAAGTCAACAGGGGGAAGGAGAGGGCAGTGAAAAGCAGCAAGAAGGAGAGGGTAGTGGACAGCAGCAGATTAGAGATGAGGGACAGTAGTAGATAGGTGATGAAGGGCAACAGGCAGATGATGAAGGACAACAGATACAAATTGAGGGACAGCAGCAAATAGAAAGTGAAGGACAGCAGGTCCAAGATGAACAGCAACAGGTACACATTGATGAACAGCAGTTAGATGATGAGGAACAGCCGCAAGTGCAAAATGAAGAACAACAAGTTCGGCAGGAAATTGAAACACCTCTTGAGCCACAAATTGGACAAGACATTGATGAAGAACAACAAGCTAAGGCTGCCACCTTAACAGTGACAAATATTGTTCCTAGCAAGAGGAAATTGCCCAAAAAGACACCTTCTAGCATGCCAAGGAGGAAAAGCGCCAGATTAGCTTTCAAAGGCAAAAGTAAAGTTGGAGAAAGTACAAAGCATGGAGGTGAATTAGCTATTATCCCTATCCAAAGCGATGATAGTGACAATGAGGCCCGCCTTCTTGAAAATATCTTAATCCATAAGGAAGGGAAAATTGATGCATTAGAGCAAGATCTTCAAAGGGCGAGGAATTTCAATCATTTCTTGGAGATTGAAAACAAACAAATGAATGTGCACACAGCTGTTCATGAGGCACAGGTGATTAAGTATAAGAAAGAGGCAAAAAAGGCGCAAGTAAGAATTGAAGAGCTCATTGGTGAGTTTGATGATGAAGAGGAAGAAGACCAGCCTAGGCGGAAGAGGCCTAGGACCATCGGGCTTAGAAAAGCCTTGGAAAAGCAGAGAGCAAAAGAGCAAGCCCAGCTCCAAGCCTTTCCTCTCACTGCACTCCTTGAGCAGGAAATTGAGGAAAACAAAGAAGCTTGGCTTGAAAGAGCTAACAAGCATTTGGAAATGAAGCTTGAAAGGGCGAATAGAGATTTAGAGCTGCAGAGGAAGAGGAGACACCACTTCCAAAAGCTGAATCAGTTTGCCCGGCGCAAACTAAAGGTAGCACAAGAGAAGTTGAAGAAGTTGAAGGGGAAGCACCTAGCACGGAAGGAAGGGAAAAGCATATCAGCCCTTGATATTTTAGCCTCAGCTTCGGAGCATGTTTCTATGGACCCTTGAGGGTCATGCATGCCAATTTTGGGGCTTGTTCGACAACTTTTTGTTTTTTGGCATTTTTTGGGTTTTTGGCCGAAAACTCATAATTTCGCCATTTCAGTTTGATGAGTTGTCAAGGGAGGAGGATGATACCGATGGATGCCATAATTCCATGAGCAGGTCTCCAGCGATTTTCAGGGCATTTGGAGATCATTCGCCCTTTCAAATTGGTGAAAAATACCCTCTTTTTGCACATTCTGCCCGCCATATCAGCAGTCTGCTATTTTCTGGGTTTTTACACACAGGTACAGTTTTGGATGACTTCCATGCCTCGGATTGAGATGGTTTCAGTTGTGCCGGAAATTAGACATAGAGAGCTTTCCAGCAAGCCCTCATGAGCCTCATTTTGACATCAGGAAGGCTGCCTATTGCATCCAGCAAGTCAGGGGACCTTTTTCAGGCATAAATATGAAGTATTTTTGTAATTTTTGAACCCCAAAAATCTGCTTTTCCCAAATGTGGGTTAAGCTATTTTTATCCTTGGGAAATCATGTAAAGTCAATATAATTTCCGTTTTTAGCAGTTTTTTAGATATTTTATGGGATATTTTGTGCCTTGGGCTTTGCAAAGCCTCAAGGACAAGTTTAGATATTTTGACTTGGCCAATGGGATAGCTACTTGCTCCATGAGGTTTTCCTCCCTCAAGCCTATTTATTCCATGGGTTTCATTGTAAATCAGAGGCTGAACTTGAGAGAAGAATTAATACATTGGTCATATGAGCTTTGAAGAATACATTTGTGTTATGATTTTTGGACTGCCTCTTGGATGCTTTTGATGAATGATGAAGGATTGGTGATGGATTCCATGACATGGTAGAATGGTATAGTTTTTCTTGCTATGTTTTTGTCTTCTAGTTTTCATCCATAATACATGCTTCTTGCTGTTATAGATCAGTAGAGATTAGTTTTGAGATATGCCCATGGAGGCACCTCAAAATTTCTGAATCTTCATAGCTTGATGTTTTCTTCTTCCTTTGTTATGCTAAAGAATTCTTAACTGCTCTTTAGTAACCTAAGGATAATGTTTGCTAGTTTTATTTACAAGTTCTATGCATGTTGAGTAGGATGTATGGTGTGCCCTGCCTACCTATAAACTGTCCATAGTTCTGTCCATAAAACTCTCTCTTTGACTGATTTGTTGATCATCTTCTTGAACCAAGGAGGCCTAGTCCCGATCTAGCCCTTTGCCTAAAACTATGAAAGCTTATTTGTCAAAGTGCCCAATGACTTAGAGACTATGTTTAGGCGTTCCGGCGTAGTTTATGAGTTGTTAGTTTGTCTTATGTGTTTTCCCCAAAGTCTGATAGCCATTTCCCGAAGTTAGAGGGTCTTATACCTCTATGTATGGTTGGAATGTTTGATTTCAATGTTTTAATTAGCTCATAGTTACATTTAGCATGATTAATGGCTTTCTATAACATGTTTATGTCTGCTATCAACTAGTTACACTTGAAATCCCTTGTCTTTCACAAGCTTGTTGTCCATTTACTCCATTCTGCCCAAAGATCCCTTCTACCTTGAATCAAATCGGCCCTACAGCAACCTTGCATCATCATCTCATAGCTTCCTTGACCTGTTTGACCCCATAGCCCAATTGATCTGACTTCTTGTTATCCATTTTTACATCTTTGATTAGTTTTATCCCTCACAAACTTAAAAACCAAAAATCAAAAAACTCACTTCATAACTAGCCTAATATCAGAACACCATAAGCGAACACACCGATATCTTTTACATCTAATAGAGAGAGCCCTCTCTGAGTCCAGGAAGGCTAGGTCCTTGGGCTCCAAAGCTTGGTTTGATGTTACATCGTCATTTGGCTCGCCAATCGGCCAAATCACGGGACCCTAACAGGTATCAGAGCTGGACAGAGTTGCAGGGTTGCAGACGATGTTGAAGCTGATTCTATCTTGAAAGGGTTTGCACATGGTCTTGACTTGTTCTCAAGTAAGGCAAATGGAGGATACCGTGGAAGTACCTCAAGTCATTGAGGAAACCCAAGTACTCTCTCAAGAATACTTGGTTGAGAAGATTTTGGAGAACATGGAGAAAAATGAAAAGGAGTTCATGAACCTCAAAGAATAACATGATGAACTTCAAAAAAGAGGCATGATGTTAATGGATGAAGTAACAAAGATGAAATCTGAGCTTGACACAGTGTCAACACGATCCGTGTACACAGAATGGCAGCTTGGTGAAGCTTTGAAGAATATGGAAGACATAGGCCAATCCAATGATCGACTTGTGGATGAGCTTTCCAAAGCTATTACAAGGATCACGGAGTTGGAATGCGATATGGTCTTGATGAAAAGGGCTGCGGGACAAGGATCATCTGGGGGATCTGTCCCCATTAAGGTGAAAGAACTAGATTCATATGATGGAGCAAGGAATGCGAAAACTCTTGGAAACTTCTTATGGGATATGGAGCAATACTTGGACCGATTAAACATTCCTAATGAGGATGTTAAGGTGAATATTGTGACACAATTACTTACAGGAGATGCTAAGATGTGGTGGAGAAGGAGACTTGATCAGATAGCACAAGGTGTTGTATCTGACATCACAACTTGGTTGGAACTAAAAGAGGCTTTGCAGATTTACTTCATTCCACAAGATGAAACCTGGGATGCAAGAACTATTATTAAATACATTAAACAAGAAGGAACTCTCCAGCAATATCAAAGTGAATATCAGAGTGCTATCCTAGAGCTACCTGATATGGCTAAGCGTGACAAGCTGTTCAACTTTACTATTGGGTTGAAACCTTGGGATCGAGATGAGGTGAAAAGGCAAGCACCCAAGACATTGGAGGAAGCCTTTGCTATAGTGGATAAACTCATTGAACACGATGATGGAAGATCTGGAGGAGGAAAGAAGAATCCTTTTGAGAAAAAGGTTGATGCACCGAAGAAGGAAGCTACTAAGTCTAATAATGCACAAGCAAAGTCAAAGACTAAGAAGCCCTTGAAGTGCTGGATTTTTGCTGAGGAACATACGGTGAAGAATTGTCCTTCAAGACCGAAGTTGGCAGCTGCAATACAAGCAGAAAAGAAGAAGGAACCTTCAGTTGGGACCATCCAGGTCTTAATTGTAGCAGCAGCTTATGAAGCTATCCCAAGAAGGGACCCTGAAAGAAACAACCTTGAGTTTGTGAACATGAAGATTGCGCAGGGCACACTATTAACCATGGTGGATTGTGGTGCTATGCATAACTTCATTGGAGAAGACACCACTAGGAAAGTTGGATTGAGGTTCAAACCAGTCCAAGCTAAATTGAAGGCAGTGAACTCACCACCGGATTATGTGATTGGAGTTGCAGAAAAGACACCAATCGAAATAGGGAGTTGGCATGGGGATGTTGACTTCATGATTGTAAGAATGGATGATTATGAGGCTGTGTTAGGCATGGAATTATTCAAAGAATTAGAAGTTATGTGGTTCCTCACATGAGGAAGTTGTACATTTATGATGGGAAGAATGACCATCCTATTGGTATACCAACCATATGAGGAGAAGACACAACCCGTTGTAAGCTAACAACTATGAGTGTGGAAGACACAAAATGGCATGATGAACTCCAACGAATATTAGTCCTCACGAAAGGCAGACTTCAGGAGTAGGCACAGGAAATCATGGCATTGTCCAATAGTCTCTTGGATATAACAAGAAGACTTCAGACAATGGAAGCGAAGGAAGATGCAAACCCATGGATTTAGGAAGAGAGCCGAGAAGCATACATGTTGAGGTTGGAAGGAGAAGACCCAGAAATATGGCTGGAGTTGATAAATGAGGAGGGAGAGCCTTCGGCCTCCACTTCCTCCACCTTCTAGACTATACATGGAGGATGAGGCTCATTGTCATCTGCTCAGGGCAATGATGACCTCTAACTTATGAGCAGGCCATGGAGCGAGATGGATGCTTGATAGCAGGATGTTTTGGCAGCCGTGATGATGGGAGGAACATATGTTCTTGTGGAGGAGATGTTTGGTTGGAATAGCTACCCAACTTATCACCAACACAAGGGGCGCCAACACATGATTTCTTGCAGAATTGGAGATAGGACCGAGGCATGTAGCAGATCAAGAGTTTTCACATCTAGATGCTATTCATATCTTTATAGCAGAGTGGGAGACATGAACACATTTGAAAGATGTTGGAGTCATCAACACTTTGCGACGACAATTGCGACGATACCGTGCACATGGGTGCAACGATAGTTTGTGCAGCGACACTTTGATGGCAGTTGTGACGATATTTCACACATGGAGTTGTGATGGATCGTGCAACGATGGAATGATGTTGTCAAGGGACGACAATGCTTTGAAGTGGAGGAGCATGTAAGGCCCCAAGACTTCATGGGCACGTTCGGTGGAACGGGCGCGCTCGGCGGGCGTTTGGACGAGTTTGGGCGTCGTGCAACAAAACAGGTGGAACATCGCACCAGAGAGGCACGTGCATGCATGTGTAGTGGAGGCGAGTCACAAGGGAGAGTTGGAGGAGAGTCGCATCGCACTTGACCAACACAGCGTTGGCAAGATGCATTTATACCACAACGGGGTGCACCTTGGGTGAGCTAAGCCGACGGGCGAGTCGGTGGGTCGGCCGACATATTGGGCGCGGCCGATGCAACAATTTGTGGGCGGATGACCAAACGATGGGTCGGCTCGGGTCGACCGAGTGACCCACACTCCACTATACGTTCATATATATTGGTGGACGTGTTGGAAAGTGGAGGAACAACCAGGAACACAAGGATAACACAAAGAACAATCAAGGGTACAACAACGAGTTTCCAATAACTCGTTGGGCGAAGAAACGATGAAGAAACAGGCGTTGGTCGAGTCGGGTCATAGTCAGGCATGTCGCACCGCAGGCCGCACCGTAGGTCAGGTTGGGTCGGGTCGGGTGCAGCTGAATGACGGGCGGGTCGAGTCGGGTCGGACTGGGCGCCTAGGAATGGAACTGGGCGACAGTAAAAACGCGATTTCGGGAGCGTCGGGAGTCGGATTTGGGTGCCGTAAATTGCAGAACGTGCGTATTGTCGGGCCGCATCCAACCATACAGTTGGGAGATGGACTGGACACACGTTCAGCTCAAGAAACGCTCTGCACTGATTTGGAGCAACGGTTGAGTGACCCGAGTGACCAGCACTTGGGCAGTTTTGGGCAGCACTTCCGCAGGTTAACTTTGACGATTGTAAATGACTGTTGTTGGCTAGTTTGATGATTGGCAAGCCTTAGAGCTTGGTCAAAAGGAAAATAGCCTTGCCAAGGAGTAGGAGTGGCTTCTTCTGGATTGGATATTGTAAACTCGTATTTTTATGAAATATATTATCTGGACAGACTCATTTTAACAGGGAGTTGCCCCTCCCTTGTATGTATGGGTGTACTTGTGGATTGGATATTGATTTTTATGTTTTATTCCACACAATTGAAAGAAAATTTGCTAATAACTAATGAATGTTGCTAAAGGCGTAGTCTGGGTACTTGAGTATTTAGAAAAAGAAAAAGTACGGCAGTGCCGCACCTGCCTACAAGCGTGGTTGGAAGAAATCCGAGGTGTAGGGGCGTGACACTTGTGAATGTTCGGGTAGCCGGTTTGCCATTTTCTCCCTTGTGGCATCGTTAGGTTAGGTGCACTATGTCGCACCATGTGAGGTCGCCCGACCGGGCGCGTTCGGGTTGGGTCGTTTTGGTCGAGGGTGCCCGTATCAGATTTGCTAAGTTGTGACCACCCGGGTACCTTGCGCACATTCAGATGGACCATTTGTCATTTTCTCGCTTGTGGCATCGTTTGGTAGGGCGCGTCGTGTCACGCCATGTGAGGTTGCCAGACTGGGTGCGTTTGGGTCGGGCCATTTAGTTCGAGGGTGACCATATTAGTTTTGCTAAGTTGTGACCACCTGTGCGCCTTGTGCACGTTCGGGTGGCCCTTTTTCCGTTTTCTCCCTTGTGGCATAGTTCATTCGAGCACTCCGTGTTGCGTCGTGTAAGGTCGCCTGAACGAGCACGTTCGGGTCGGGCCATTTTGTTCGAGGGCGCCCGTATTAGTTTTGCTAATTTGTGACCACCCGGGTGCCTTGTACATGTTCAGGCGGCTCGTTTTCCGTTTGCTCTCGTGTGGCATCATTCGTTTGGGTGCGCGATGTCACTCCGTGTGAGGTTGCCCGAACAGGCGGGTTCGGGGCGACTTGTTTCGTTCAAGGGCGCCCGTATCAGTTTTGTTAAGTTGTGACCACCCGGGTTCCTTGTGCACATTAGGGCGGCCCGTTTCTCGTTTGTGTCCTTGTGGCATCATTCAGTCGGGCGCATCATGTCGCGCCGTGTGAGAGAGCTCGACTAAACGTGTTCGGGTCAGGCCATTTCGTTCGAGGGCGCCCGTATTAGTTTTTCTAAGTTGTGACCCCCTCGGTGCCCTATGCACGTTTGGGTGGCCCATTTTCCATTTTTTCCCTTGTGGCATTTTTCGGTCGGGCATTCCAGGTCGCGCTGTGTGAGGTCGCCTGACTGGGTGCGTTCGGGTCGGGTCGTTTCGTTCGAGGGCGCCTGTATCAGTTTTTCTAATATGTGACCACCAAGGTGCCTTGTGCATGTTCGGGTGGCCCCTTCAGCATTTGCTCCCTTGTGGCATCGTTCGGTCGGGCGCGCCGTGTGAGGTCACCCGACCGGGCATGTTCGGGTGAAGCTATCTCGTTAGAGGGTGCCCGTATCAGTTTTGCTAAGTTGTGAGTGCCCGGGTGCCTTGTGCAAGTTTGAGCGGCCCGTTTTTTTTTTTGCTCCCTTGTGGCATCGTTCGGTTGGGCGCACCGAGTTGGGTCCCCTGACCGGGCTCGTTCGGGTCGATTCCTTTCATTCGAGGGTCCCCATATCAGTTTTGTGAAGTTGTGTCCACGCAGGTGCCTTGTGCACATTCGGGCGACCTATTTTTTGTTTGCTCCTTTGTGGCATCGTTCGATCGAGCGCGCCATGTCGCGCCATGTGAGGTTGCCCGACCAGGCGCGTTCGGGTCAGACCGCTTCGTTTGAGGGCGCCTGTATTGGTTTTGCTAAGTTGTGACCGCTCGGGTGCCTTGTGCACGTTCAGGTGGCATGTTTACCATTTGCTCCCTTCTGGCATCGTTCGTTCGGGCGCGCTGTGTTGCATCGTGTGAGGTTGCCCGACCAGGTGCGTTCAGGTTGGACCATTTCATTGAAGGGTGCCCGTATCAGTTTTGCTACGTTGTGACTGACCGGGTGCCTTGTGGGCGTTCAAGCGGCCCATTTTCCATTTTCTCCCTTGTGGCATTGTTTAGTCGGGTGCATTGTGTTGCACCATGTGAGATTGCCCAACCGAACACATTTGAGTCGGGCCATTTTGTTCGAGGGCGCACGTACCATTTTTGGTAAGTTGTGACCGCCCAGGTGCCTTTTGCATGTTCTTGCTGCCCATTTTTTGTTTGATCCCCTGTGGTATCATTCGTCGTGTTGTGCCTTGTGAGGTCGCCCGACCGGGCGCGTTTGGGCCAGGCCGTTTCGTTCGAGGGTGCCTGTATTAGTTTTGATAAGTTGTGACCTCACGGGAGCCTTATGCACGATCGGGTGGCCCATTTGGCATTTGTTCCCTTGTGGTATCGTTCGGTTGGGCCTGCTGTGTTGCACCGTGCGAGAGCACTCGACCAAGCGCATTCGAGGTGGGCCATTTCGTTCTTCGTTGCCCGTACCAGTTTTTCTAAGTTGTGATCGCCCGGGTGCCTTATGTATGTTCAAGCATCTCGTTTGCCGTTTGCTCACTTATGCACGTTCGGGCACCTCATTTGCCATTTTATTCCTTGTGTTATCCTTCGGTCGGGCACGTTGTGTCGTGCCATGTGAGGTTGCTCAACAGGGCGCTTTTGGGTCGGGCCATTGCATTCGAGGGCGCCCGCATCAGTTTTTCTATGTTGTGACCAGCCGGGTGCCTTATGCATGTTCGGGCAGTCCGTTTTCCATTTGCTCCCTTGTGGCACAGTTCGGTCGGGCGCGCTGTGTGTGGTCGCTTGACTGGGCGCGTTCGGGTCAGGTCATTTCGTTAGAGGGCGTCCATATCGGTTTTCCTAATTTGTGATCGCTCGGGTGCCTTGTGCATTTTCGTTTGACCCATACTGTTTGCTCCCTTCTTGCATCGTTCGGTCGAGCGCGCCGTGTCACGCAGTGTGAGGTCGCCCAACCTGGCCTGTTCGGGTCGAGAAGTTTCGTTAGAGGGCACCCGTATCAGTTTTGCTAAGGTGTGACCGCCGGTGTGCCTTGTGCATGTTTGGGTGGCCTATTTTCTATTTGTTCTATTCTGGTATCGTTCGGTCAGGCCCGCCATGTCACGCTGTGTGAGGGCGCTAGACCAAGAACATTCAGGTTGGGTCGTTTCGTTCAACGGCGCCCGTACCACTTTTGCTATGTTGTGATCGCTAGGGTGCCTTGTGCACGTTCGGGTGGCCCATTTTCCCTTTGCTCCATTGTGCATGTTAGGGCGGCCCATTTTCCATTTTCTCCCTTGTGGCATCATTCAGTCGGGTGCGCCTTGTCGCATCGTCTGAGGTCCCCCAACGGGGCGTGTTCAGGTAGGTCCATTTCGTTCGAGGGCACCTGTATTAGTTTTGCAATATTGTGACCACCCGGGTGCCTTGTGCACATTCAGGCAGTCCATTTTTTATTTGATCCCTTGTGGCATAGTTCGATCGAGTGCACCGTGTGAGGTCGCCCGACCGGGCGCGTTCGGGTCGGGTCGTTTCGTTAGAGGGCGTCGGTTTTAGTTTTGCTAAGTTGTGACCACCCTGGTGCCTTGTGCACGTTCGGGCGACAAATTTTCCATTTGCTCCCATGTGGCATCGTTCGGTCAGGCGCACCTCATCGCCCCATTTTAGGTCACCCGACCAGGTGCGTTCGGCTCTGGCCGTTTCTTTCAAGGACGCCCATATCAGTTTTGCTAAGTTGTGACTGCCCGGGTGCCCTTTTCAAGTTTGGGTGGCCCATTTTCCATTTGCTGCCTTGTTGCATCATTCGTTCGGGTGCGTCGTGTGAGGTTGCCCGATCGGGCGCGTTCTAGTTGGGCCGTTTCGTTCGAGGGCGGCTGTATTAGTTTTGCTAAGTTGTGACCAACTGAGTGCCTTGTGGATGTTCAGGCTGCCAACTTTCCATTTGCTCCCTTGTGGCATCATTCGGTCAGGCACGCTGTGTCGCGCCGTGTCAGGTCGCCCGACCAGGCATGTTTGGGTCAGGCCATTTTATTCAAGGGCACCCGTATCAATTTTGCTAATTTTTGACTACCCGGGTCCCTTGTGCACATTCGGGCGCCCCATTTTTCATTTGATCAGTTGTGGTATCGTTCGCCGTGTCATGCCGTGTGAGGTCGCCCAGCCAAGCGCGTTTGGGCTGGGTCATTTCATTCGAGGGTGCCCGTATTAGTTTTGTTAAGTTGTAACTACCTAGGTGCTTTGTGCACGTTCGGGTGGCCTGTTTGTCGTTTGTTCCCTTGTGGCATCGTTCAGTCGGGTGCACAATGTCGCGCCGTGTGAGCTCACCCAACCGGGTGCGTTCGGGTCAGGTCGGGTCATTTCTTTCGAGGGAAACCGTACGAATTTTTCTAAGTTGTGACTTCTCGGGTGCCTTGTGCACATTCGAGCAGCCCGTTTGCCGTTTTCTCCCTTGTGGCATCATTCGGTCAGACGCGCCGTGTGAGGTCGCCCGACCGGACGCGTTCGGGTCGAGATTTTCGTTCGAGGGAACCCGTATCAATTTTTCTAATTTGTGACTACCTAGGTTTCTTGTGCACATTCGGGAGTCTTGTTTTCCATTTTCTCCCTTGTGGCATCGTTCGGTCGGGTGCGCCATGTCGCATCGTGTGAGGTCGCCTGACCGAGCGTGTTCAGGTCCGGTCGTTTTGTTCGAGGCTGCCTATATTATTTTCACATTTTCTCCCTTGTGGCATCATTCGGTCGGGTGCGCCGTGTTGCACTGTGTGAGGTCACCCGACTGGGTGCGTTCAGGTTGGACTATTTCGTTCAAGGGCACCCGTATCAGTTTTGCTAGGTTGTGGCCGCCTGGGTGCCTTGTCCACGTTCGGGTGGCCCGTTTGCTATTTTCTCCCTTGTGGCATCATTCGTTCAGGCGCTCTGTGTTGCACCGTGTGAGGTCGCCTGACCGGGCACGTTTGGGTCGAGTCGTTTCGTTCGAGGGTGCCCGTATCAGTTTTGCTAAGTTGTGACCGACCGGGTGCCTTGTGGACATTCAAGCAACCCATTTTCCATTTGCTCCCTTGTGGCATCATTCAGTCAGGCGCGCTGTGTCGCACCATGTGAGGTCGCCCGACCGGATGCATTCGGGTCAGGCCATTTTGTTCGGGGTGACCGTACCAATTTTACTAAGTTGTAACCGCCTAGGTGACTTGTGCATGTTCTTGCGGCCCATTTTTCATTTGATCCCCTATAGTATCATTCGCCATGTCGTGCCATGTGAGGTTGCTCGACCGGGCGCGTTCAGTCCAGGCCGTTTCGTTTGAGAGTGCCTGTATTAGTTTTGTTAAGTTGTGACCACACGAGTGCCTTATGCACGTTCGGGTGGCTCGTTTGGTGTTTTTTCCCTTGTGGCATCATTTAGTCGGGCCCGCCATGTCACGCCGTGTGAGGGCACCCGAAAAAGCGCATTCGGGTTGGGCCGTTTCGTTCGAGGGTGCCCATACCAGTTTTGCTAAGTTGTGATCGCCTGGGTGCCTTGTGCATGTTCAGGCATCTTGTTTTTCGTTTTCTCCCTTGTGCACATTCAGGCACCTTGTTTTCCGTTTTCTCCCTTGTGGCATTGTTCGGTCGGGCGCGTCGTGTCGTGCCATGTGAGGTTGCTCGACAGGGCGCTTTTGGGTCGAGCCATTGCATTCAAGGGCGCTCACATAAGTTTTCCTATGTTCTGACCAGCCGAGTTCCTTATGCACGTTTGGGTAGTCCATTTTCCATTTGCTCCCTTGTGGCATAGTTCGGTCAGGTGCGCCATGTGTGGTCGCCTAACCGGGCGCGTTCGGGTCAGGTCATTTCGTTAAAGGGCGTCTGTATCAGTTTTGCTAATTTGTGACCACCTGGGTGCCTTATGCATGTTTGGTAGAACCATCCCCTTTGCTCCCTTGTGGCATCGTTCGGTCAAGCATGCCGTGTCACGCCGTGTGAGGTCGCCCGACCTAGCCCATTCGGTTCAGGTCGTTTCCTTAGAGGGCGCCCGCATCAGTTTTGCTAGGTTGTGACCGCCAGGGTGCCTTGTGCATGTTCTGGTGGCCCGTTTGCTATTTTTTTTGCTATGGCATCGTTCGGTCAGGCCTGCCATGTCACGCCATGCGAGGGTGCTAGACCAAGCATGTTCGGGTTGGGTCATTTCGTTCGAGGGTGCCCGTACCAGTTTTTCTATGTTGTGATCGCCCGGGTGCCTTGTGCATGTTTGGGCAGCCCGTTTTCCCTTTGCTCCATTGTGCATGTTCGAGCAACCTGTTTTTCGTTTTCTACCTTGTGGCATCATTCGGTCGGGCGCGCCATGTCGCACCATGTGAGGTCGCCCGACAGGGTGTGTTCAGGTTGGGCCGTTTCGTTTGAGGGCACCCGTATCAGTTTTGCTATGTTGTGACCACCCGGGTGCCTTTTGCACATTCAGGTTGTCTGTTTTTCATTTGCACCCTTGTGGCATAGTTCGGTCGAGTGCGCCATCTGAGGTCGACCGACCGGGCACGTTCGGGTCGGGCCATTTTGTTAGAGGGCACTGATATCAGTTTTGCTAAGCTGTGACCGCCCCAGCGACTTGTGCACATTTGGGCAGTGTGTTTTCCATTCGCTCCCATGTGGCATCGTTCGGTCAGGCGCGCCTCGTCGCCCCATTCTAGTTCACCTGACCAGGTGTGTTCGAGGATGCCCGTATCGGTTTTGCTAAGTTGTGACTACCTGGGTGCCTTTTGCACATTCGAATGGCCCGTTTTCCATTTGCTGCATTCTGCATCGTTCGTTCAGGCGCGTCGTGTGAGGTCGCCCGACCGGGCGTGTTCGGGTTGGGCCGTTTCATTCGAGGGCACCTGTATCCGTTTTGCTAAGTTGTGACCAACCGAGTGCCTTGTGGACGTTCAGGTGGCCTGCTTTCCATTTGCTCCCTTGTGGAATCGTTCGGTCAGGCCCACTGTGTCGCGCCATGTGAGGTCGTCAGACCGGGCGTGTTTCGGTCGGGCCATTTTGTTCAAGGGCACCCGTGTCAATTTTGCTAAATTGTGACTAACCTGGTCCCTTGTGAACATTCGGGTGGCCCGCTTATCATTTTATCCCATGTGGTATCATTCGTCGTGTCATGCCATGTGAGGTCGCCCGACCAGGCACGTTCGGGCCAGGTCATTTCATTCAAGGGCACCCATATTAGTTTTTTTAAGTTGTGACTGATCAGGTGCTTTGTGCACATTCGGGCGGCCCATTTGCCGTTTGTTCCCTTGTGGCATCATTCGGTCAGGCGCGCCATGTCGCACCGTGTGAGCTCACCCGACCGGGCGCGTTCAGGTCGGGTCTAGCCATTTCTTTCGAGGGTAACCGTATGAATTTTTCTAAGTTGTGACTGCTCGGGTGCCTTGTGCACATTTGAATGGCCCGTCTGCTGTTTTCTCCCTTGTGGCATCATTCGTTCAGTCGCGCTGTGTGAGGTCACCCGACCGGACGCGTTCGGGTCGGGTTCTTCGTTCAAGGGCACCCATATCAGTCTTGCTAATTTGTGACTTCCTGGGTTCCTTGTGCACATTGGGGAGACCCGTTTGCCATTTTCTACCTTGTGGCATCATTCGGTCGGGCGCGTCGTGTCGCATCGTGTGAGGTCACCTGACCGAGCGCGTTCAGGTCTGGTCATTTTGTTTGAGGCCGCCTATATTAGTTTCACGTTTTCTCCCTTGTGGTATTGTTCGAATGGGTGCGCTGTGTTGCGCCGTGTGAGGTCGCCTGACTGGGCGCGTTCGGGTTGGAATTTTTCATTCCAGGGCACCCGTATCAGTTTAGCTAGGTTGTGACCGCCTGGGTGCCTTATCCACCTTCGGGTGGCCCGTTTTCTGTTTTCTCTCTTGTGGAATCATTCGTTGAGGTGCTCCATGTTGCGCCATGTGAGGTCGCTCGACAGGGCACGTTCAGGTCAAGTCGTTTCATTCAAGGGCACCTGTATCAGTTTTGCTAAGTTGTGGCCTCCCGGGTGCCCTGTGCATGTTCAGGCGTCCTGTTTGTCATTTTCTCCCATGTGGCATCATTCGGTCGGGCGCGTTGTGTCGCGCCATGTGAGGTCGCCTGACCGTGCACGCTCGGGTCAGGTTGTTTCTTTCGAGGGCGCCCGTATCAGTTTTGCTAAGTTGTGACCGCTTGGGTGCCTTGTGCATGTTTGGGCCCCCGTTTTCCATTTTATCCCCTGTGGTATCATTCGTCGTGTCGCGCCATGTGAGGTCGCCCGAACGGTCACGTTTGGGCCGGGCAGTTTCGTTTGAGGGCACCCGTGTTAGTTTTGTGAATTTGTGACCACCTGGGTCACTTTTGCATGTTCAGGTGGCCCATTTTCCATTTTTTACCTTGTGACATTGTTCGGTTGGGTGCACCATGTCGCACTGTGTGAGGGCACTCAACTAAGCGTGTGTGGGTCAGGCCGTTTCATTCTAGGGTGTCCGCATTAGTTTTGAAAAGTTGTGACTCCCTGGGTGCCTTGTGCATGTTTGGGCAACCCGTTTTCCCTTTTCTCCCTTATGCACATTCAGGTGGCCCATTTTCCGTTTTGTCCCTTGTGGCATCATTCGGTTGGGTGTGCCATGTCGTGCCATGTGAGGTCACCCGACTGGGCGTGTTTGGGTTCGACCATTTCGTTTGAGGGCGCCCATATCATTTTTGCTAAGATGTGACCACCCGGGTGCCTTGTGCACATTTGGGTGGCCCGTTCACCATTTTCTCCCTTGTGGCGTCATTCGGTAGGGTGCGCTGTGTCGCAGCATGTGAGGTTGCCCGACCGGGCATGTTCGGGTTGGGTCGTTTCATTAGCGAGCGCCTGTATCAGTTTTTCTAAGTTGTGACTGCCTGGGTGCCTTTTGCACGTTCGAGAGGCCCATTTGTTGTTACCTCCCTTTTTGCATCATTCGGTCGAGCATGCTGTGTCATGCCATGTGATGTCGCCCAACTAGGCACGTTCGAGTCGGGTCGTTTCGTTCGAGGGCGCCCATTTCAGTTTTGCTAAGTTGTGACCGCTCAGGTTCCTTGTGCACATTCGGGTGGCCCATTTTCTGTTTTATCCATTCTGGCATCATTTGTTCGGGCGCACCATGTTTCTCCGTGTGAGGTCGCCCGAATGGGCACATTCGGGTCAGGCCGTTTCGTTCGAGGGTGCCCATATCAGTTTTGCTAAGTTGTGACTAACCAAGTGCCTTGTGGAAATTCAGCCGCCCAGTTTTTCGTTTGCTCTCTTGTGGCATCATTCAGTCAGGTGCACTGTGTCGCACCGTGTGAGGTTGCCTGACCAGGCATGTTTGAGTCGGGCCGTTTTTCTCGAGGGCGCCCGTATGAGTTTTGCTAAGTTGTGACCGCCTAAGTGCCTTGTCCATGTTCGTGCGGCCTATTTGCCATTGATCCCCTGTGGTATCATTCGTCGTGTCGTGCCATGTGAGGTTGCCCGAATGGGCGCGTTCCGGTTGGGCCGTTTTGTTCGAGGGAACCCGTATTAGTTTTGTTATGTTCTGACCGCCTAGGTGCCTTGTGCAAGTTCCGGTGGCATGTTTTCCATTTTTTACCTTGTGGCATCGTTTGGTCGAGTCCGTCGTGTTGCGCCGTGTGAGGTCACTCGACCAGGCACGTTCTGGTCAGGTCCGGTCATTTCATTCGAGGGCGCCTGTATTATTTTTACTGAGATTTGAACGCTTGGGTGACTTGTGCACGTTTGGGCACCCCGTTTTCCATTTGCTTCCTTGTGGCATGGTTCGGTCAGGCGCTCCATGTCGCGCCATGTGAGGTCGCCCGTCCGGGTGTGTTCGGGTCGGGTTGTTTCGTTGAAGGGCACCCGTATCATTTTTTCTAAGTTTTGACCACTCGGGTCCCTTGTGCACGTTTGGGTGGCCCATTTTCCGTTTTCTCGATTGTGGCATCGTTCGGTTGGGCATGCTGTGTCACACTATGTGAGGCCACCCGATTGAGTGTGTTCGTGTCATGTCGGGACATTTCTTTTGAAGTTTCCCATATCATTTTTTCTAAGTTGTGACCGCCGAGGTGGCTTGTGTAGGTTCGGGTGGCTCGTTTGTCATTCGCTCTCTTGTGGCATCATTCGATCGGGCACCGTGTGTCACGTCCTATGAGGTCGTCCGACTGGATGTGTTCAAGTCAGGTCATTTTGTTCAAGGGCACCTGTATTAGTTTTGCTAATTTGTGACCGCCCAGGTGACTTGTCCATGTTCGGGCGGCCCGTTCGCCATTTTCTCCCTTGTGGCATCGTTCGGTTGGGCGTGCTATTTCGCGCCATGTGAGGTCCCCTAACCTGGCGCGTTCAGGTTGGGTCATTTTGTTCGAGGGTGCCCGTTTCAGATTTTCTAAGTTGTGACCGCCCGGGTGCCTTGTGCACATTTAGATGGCCCATTTGTCATTTTCTCCCTTGTGGCATCGGTCGGTCGGGCGCGTCGTGTCGCGCCATGTGAGGCTGCCCGACTGGGTGCGTTTGGGTCGGGTCGTTTCATTCGAGGGTGACCATATTAGTTTTGGGAAGTTGTGACCACCCGTGTTCGTTGTGCACATTCGGGTGGCCATTTTTCCATTTTCTCCTTTGTGGCATAGTTCGTTTTGGCACTCCGTGTTGCGTCGTGTAAGGTCGCCTGAACGAGCGCATTCGGGTTGGGCCATTTTGTTCGAGGGTGCCCGTATCATTTTTGCTAAGTTGTGACCACCCGGGTGGCTTGTGCATGTTCAGGTAGCTCGTTTGCTATTTTCTCTCATGTGGCATCATTCGGTCGGGTGCGCGGTGTCGCGTCGTGTGACGTCGCCCGAACGGGCGCGTTCAGGTTGACCTGTTTCGTTCGAGGGCGCCCGTATCAGTTTTGTTAAGTTGTGACCACTCGGGTTCCTTGTGCACGTTAGGGCGGCCCGTTTGCCATTTTTTCCCTTATGGCATTGTTCGATCAGGCGCGCTGTGTGAGGTCGACAGACCAAGCATGTTAGGGTCGGGCCATTTCTTTCGAGGGCGCCAGTATCAGTTTTGCTAAGTTGTGACCGCCCAGGTGCCTTGTGCATGTTCGGGTGGCCCATTTTCTATTTTCTCCCTTGTGCACGTTCGGGCGGCCTGCTTGTCATTTTCTCCCTTATGGCATCGCTCGGTCGGTCGCACCATGTCGCGCTAGGTAAGGTCGCCCGACTGAGCACATTCGGGTCAGGCTGTTTCGTTCGAGGGCGCCTATATCATTTTTGCTAAGTTGTGACCACCTGGATGCCTTGTGCATGTTTGGGTGGCCCGTTTGCCATTTTATCCCTTGTGGCATCGTTCGTTTGGGCACTCTGTGTTGCGCCGTGTGAGGTCGCCTGACTAGGCACGTTCAGGTCGGGTTGTTCGTTCAAGGGTGCCTGTATCAGTTTTGCTAAGTTATGACCGCCCAAGTTCCTTGTGCACGTTCGAGTGGCCCATTAGCCATTTTCTCCCTTGTGGGATTGTTCGTTCGGGTGCTCCATGTTGCGCTGTGTGAGGTCACTCGGCCGGGCGTGTTTGGGTCAGGCCGTTTCGTTCGAGGGCGCCCGTATCAGTTTTACAGAGTTGTGACTTCCCGAGTGCCTTGTGCACGTTCGGGTGGCCCGTTTGCCGTTTTCTCCCTTGTGGCATCATTCGTTTGGGCGCTCCATGTTGCGCCGTGTGAGGTCGCCCGACCGGGCACGTTCGGGTTGAACCATTTCGTTTGAGGGCACCCATATCAGTTTTTCTAAGTTGTGACCACCCGGGTGCCTTGTGCGCTTTCGGGCAACCCATTTTCCATTTTCTCCCTTGTGGCATCGTTCAGTTAGGCACATCGTGTCACGCCATGTGAGGTCACCCGACCAGGCAAGTTCGGGTCGGCCATTTCGTTCGAGGGCGGCCATATCAGTTTTGCTAATTTGTGACGGCCCGGGTGCCTTGTACACGTTCATGCAACTCGTTTTTCATTTTCTACCTTATGGCATCATTCGGTTGGGCGCACTGTGTTGCACCATGTGAGGTCGCCCAACTGGGCACGTTCGGGTCTGGTCATTTTGTTCGAGGCCGCCCGCATCAGTTTTGCTAATTTCTGACCGCCCGGGTGCCTTGTGCATGTTCGGGATGCCCGTTTGCCCTTTTCTCCCTTGTGGCATCGTTTGGTCGGGTGCGTCGTGTCGCACCGTGTGAGGTCGCTCGACCAGGCACATTAGGGTCCAATTGTTTTGCTCGAGGGCGCCCATATCAATTTTGCTAAGTTGTGACCGCTCGGGTGCCTTGTGCACATTCGGTCGAGCACGCTGTGTCGCGCTGTCTAAGGTCGCCCGACTTGGCTCGTTCGAGTTGGGTCGTTTCATTTTAGGGCACTTGTATCAGTTTTGCTAAGTTTTGACCGCCCAGGTGCCTTGTGCATGTTCGGGCGGCTCGTTTTCTGTTTTCTCTATTAGGGTCCCGTGATTTGGCCGATTGGTGAGCCAAATGATGATGTAACATCAAACCAAGCTTTGGAGCCCAAGGACCTAGCCTTCCTGGACTCAAAGAGGGCTCTCTCTATATGAGTAAAAGATATCGGTGTGTTTTCTTATGGTTTTCTGATATTAGGCTAGTTATGAAGTATGTTTTTAGTTTTTTGTTTTTAAGTTTGTGAGGGATAAAACTGATCAAAGATATAAAATGGGTAACAAGAAGTTATATCAACTGGGCTATGGGGTCAAAAAGTTCAAGGAAGTTATGAGATGATGATGCAAGGTTGTTGTAGGGCCGATTTGATTCAAGGTAGAAAGGATCTTCAGGCAAAATGGAGTAAATGGACATCAAGTTTGTGAATAACAAAGAGTTTCAAGCATCACTGGTTTAATAGATAACATAAACATGGTAAATTTAAAACCCTTAATCATGCAACATGTAACTATAAACTGATCAACAGATCGAAACAAACATTCCAGCCATGCATAGAAGTATAAAACCCTCTAACTTTGGGAAATGGCTATCAGACTTTGGGGAAAACGCTTAATATGGACTAACAACTCAAAATACTATGCCGGAATGCCTAAACACAGTCTTTAAGTTATTGGGCACTTTGACAAGCAAGCTTTCATAGTTTTAGGCAAAGGGCTAGATCGGGACTAGGCCTCCTTGGTTCAACAAGATGATAGGCTAATCAGTCAAAGAGATAGTTTTATGGACAGAACTATAGACATTCATAGGTAAGTAGGGCACACCATACATCCTACTCAATATGCATAGAACTTATAAATAAAACTAGCAACAATATCCTTAAGTTACTAAAGAGTAGTTAAGAATTCTTTAGTACAACTAAGGAAGAAGAAAACACAAAGCTATGAAGATTCAAGAATTTTGAGGTGCCTCCATGGGCATATCTCAAAATTAATCTCTACTGATCTATAGCAGCAAGAAACATGTATTATGAATGAAAACTAGAAGACAACAACAAAGCAAGAAACACTATACCATTCTACCATGTCATGGAATCCATCAACAATCCTTCATCATTCATCAAAAGCATCCAAGAGGCAGTCCAAAATCATAACACAAGTATGTTCTTCAAAGCTCATATGACCAATATATTGATTCTTCTCTCAAGTTCAACCTTGTTTTACAATGAAGCCTTGTGGAATAAATAGGCTCAAGTGAGGAAAACCTCATGGTGCAACTAGCTATCCCATTGGCCTAATCAAAATATCTAAAATTGTCCTTGAGGCTTTGCAAAGCCCAAGGCACAAAATATCCCATAAAATATCTAAAAAAATGCTAAAAACGGAAATTATATTGACTTTACATCATTTCCCAAGTGTAAAAATAGCTAAACGCACATTTGGAAAAAGCAGATTTTTGAGGTTCAAAAATTACAAAAATACTTCAAATTTATATCAGAAAAAGGTCCCCTGTCTTCCTGGAAACAATTGGTAGTATTCCCGGTGTCGAAACGAGGCTCATGATAGCTCGTTGGAAATATTTCTGTGTCTACTTTCCGGCGCAACTGAAATCACCTCAATCTGATGCCAGAAGTCAACCAAATCTGTACATGTGTTTAAAAATCCAGGAAATAGCAGACTGCTGATATGCCGGGCAGAATGTGCAAAAAGTGAGCATTTTTCACCGTTTTGAGGGGGCGAATGATCTCCAAATGCTCTGAAAATCACTGAGGATTTTCTCATATAATTATGGCATCAAATGTTATCATCCTCCTCTCTTGACAAATCCTCAAACTGAAACGGCGAAATTATGAGTTTTCGACCAAAAACCCAAAAAATGCCAAAAAACAAAAAGTTGTCGAAATGGGCCCAAAATTGGCACGCATGACCCTCAGGGGTCCATAGCAACATGCTCCAAAGCTGAGGCCAAAATATCAAGTGCTGATGTGCTTTTCTCCTCTTTCCGTGCCGGGCGCCTCCCCTTTGCTTTCTTCAATTTCTCTTGGGTTGCCTTTAGTTTGCGCCGAGAAAACTGATTCAACTTCTGAAAGTGATGTGTCCTCTTTCTTTGTAGCTCTAGATCTCTGTTCGCCCTTTTGAGCTTCATCTCCAAGTGTTTGTTGGCTCTTTCAAGCCATGCCTCTTTGTTTTCTTCAATTTCCTGCTCAAGGAGTGCAGTGAGAGGAAAGGGTTGGAGATGGACGCGTTCTTCTTCTTTCTGCTTTTCCAAGGCTCTTTTAAGCCCTATGGTCCTAGGCCTCTTCCGCCTAGGCTGTTCTTCCTCTTCTTCCTCATCAAACTCACCAATGAATTCTTCTATCCTCGCTTGTGCCTTGGCAGCTTCTTTCTTGTATTTGATAGCCCTTGCCTCATGAACAGCTGTGTGAACATTCATCTGTTTGTTTTGGATCTCCAAGAAGTGGTTGAAGTTCCTTGCCCTTTGAAGATCGTACTCTAATGCCTCAATTTTCCCCTCTTTATGGATTAGGAGGTTTTCAAGAAGGCGGGCCTCATCATCACTGTCATCGCTTTGGATTGGGATGACAGCCAATGCACTCCCATGTTTTTTACTTTCTCCAACTTTGCTTTTCCCTTTGAAGGCCAATCTTGCACTTTTCCTCCTTGGCATGCTAGTAGGTGTCCTTTTGGGCGATTTCCTTTTGCTAGGAACAACCTTTTTCACTGTTGGAATGGCAGCCTTAGACCCTTTCTTGCTTGCTGTGCTGAGTTTTGTTCTTTTGGGAGGAGGAGACACAACTGATTTACCCTTGACATCTTCTTGAAACTGCTGCTCTCCTTCAGGCTGCTAGATGTATGCCCATTTTCATCAAAATCAAGCTGCTGTTGTGCTTGGATTTCCTACTCATTTTGTGGCTCAAGATGTGGCTCAATTTCCTGCCCAAGCTGCTGTTCCTGTCCTTCCATATCAAACTGCTGTTCTTCATCTTATACCTGCTGACCTTCACCTTCTGTTTGCTGATGTTCCTCATCTCCTATCTGCTATTGCTCATCCCTTTCCTCTTGCTGCTGTTCATCCCTTTCCTTTTGCTGCTGTTCATCCTTTTCCTCTTCTTGTTGTCTACTCCCTTCTCCTTCTTCCTGCTGTCTTGACTGTTCAGTGGTAACTTTGAGCCTTCTAGGAGTAGGCCTGCTGGATAAAGGTATAGGGCGATGAACAGACTGAGTGGGAGATATATGGACGGGAGGAATAGTAGAGAAATCTGGATGACTGATGAATACATCCCATGGAACCTCTTTCTTCTCTAGCTGGTGTAGGATGATAATATTGATCAGAGAGTGATGGAAAAGAGAAGGTATTTGCAGAGGTGGGGCCTTCTTCTGGACAGTAGAGGCCATCTTCTTGATGCTCTTGAATAGAAAGTAAGGGAGGTTTAGTTGCCTATTTCTAGTGAAATGCATCAACAGGCGGACATGGTAGGCATAAAATCGATCAAACCTCCCTTCACAAGTAAAATATTTCATTATGACTTTCATAAGAGGGGCATAGCTGTCAAGAAGATATGAAAAAGGGAAAATAGCAGTGAAAGCATCCCTATGCTCAGGCTTGATGAAAGGTTCGTAATCTTCTAAGTCAAGATGGGCCTGTTTGAACCATTTGTCGCCATGATATGGAATCTTGGTGGCCTTGGACACTGATCTTCGAGAAAACTTGAAGTCAAGGTCCGCTACCTGGAAATGCTTGTTCTGGAACCTCAAGGCGCATAGATGTGTTAATGGCGAAAAAATTTTGACTTCCTGTATCTTCTAACAGAAATCTAGGCAACCTACTTCATGGAAGTTGAAAAGGATGGATGGATGAGCATTAACCTCTTCTGCAGAGATTGGCTCATATCTTTTATGTGGACCGCTCCTGTTGTCTTTCCTTGGAGAAATTTTGACCTAAATGGGCTCTTGAAGAAACAAACTGCTTTACTGTGTGTAAACTGCCTTCTTGGAGTCAAACTGTGTCAATTCACTGTTTTTTATAGAGAGACAATGTATTTGGATGATTGCACACTATTTCCTTAGAATACAAAGAACCCTTGCTCTTTCAGAAAAAGGCCTTCTACCTTGAATGTACCTTAGCCAGGCATATTTCTCAATAAGAGACCAAATAGTGGAATGAAGGACAGACTGTTAGGAGGAATTTGCTGTGAGAAGTGTCAAAATCACCTTGTTCTTGTGAAGTTTTAGAGGTCAATCAACACATCTGTATCTTTGCCCAAGGTAGACTTTGCAATCATTAAAAACCTGATTTTCTTAGTGTGCCAATCACTCAACAAACTTGCATATGGTACAATCAACCATTAGTATGATTAGACAGTCAATATCACAGTTCTGAACAAGGTGACAGAGTAAAAATGCTCCAACAGTTCAACCAAGCCTGCAATAGTCTTCTCTTTTCAAAATAACTAGGACCTCTTATCAATGTAACACCCCTGGCTATGTAGGAAACATCCCTTGCTTCTATCTGAACGTCCACTTATCAAACCAGCTCGAAGACCAAAATTCAGTCAAGCAACTGCACAGTGAAAACTGTCTTTTTATGAGGAGCAGGAGCAACTTTACCCTGTGGTCTTTCAACTTATAAACTGCTCTTTTGACAAAAACCCTTTCTCCTACTATACTTCACTGTTCTCTATATCTATGTCACTCCATTAAACAGAAACATACTCATAAAGTTAACCCCGGTGTGATCATATAGTCAAATTCGCAGTTAGAACAGAGGTAACAGGGTTTAAAAAGCTCCAAAAGCTTAAGCAGAGGCTGTAAGAGTTTCCTCTTTTCAAAATAATCAAGGCCTATTTCAATATAGAATACCAGTCATCCTTGGAAGAATGCCTTTATGACCTCTGAAAATCCACTTGACAGTGAGCTTTTGAAGAACAGAAAAACAGTCACAGAATATACAGTAAACAACTGTCTTCTCGGTGGTTGAGTAGGGTAACCTTGCCCTATGGTGTTTTAAAGAAATAACACACCCTTGCTCTTGATTAATCACAAGGTGAACACACAAAGTTTTTAACTTAATCACAATTTCTTTCCTGTAGGCACTTTAATAGTACATTCACTACTCCAGCATAGTTTTTATCAATGGATATTTCACAGAAAGACACAGTTTATAGCTATGATGGCAGGGTTTTCAAAAGCTTTGTATGCTGTGGTAACAAGGACTTATGGTGGTTCAATGTTGAACAGCTCCCTTTTGACCAAAAACTTAACCCTCGTTTGGTTTGACAAACACAATGATTCTTCTACCCAACAGATTTTTAAGATGTCAAAGATGCACGTGGAATACCTTGAGATTTGAATGTCAATGGTTGGCTAGTTGCTTGAATGGATTTGGAGCACCTTTGGAGGCGTTTGAGATCATCAAAAGATGCGCGGCACATTTACATGAAATAACGTCGCGCAACTGGCCAACTGGGTGGCCTGTCGGGTCGGTCGGGCGCCGTGTACAGGCGCATCGCGCACACGTACAGGCGCGTCGCGCGACCGTTGAGCGCATGTGCAAAATGCCGCCTGAGCGCATCGCGCAAAGTTCCAGGCACGTCGCGTGGCCACAAACAAACATAAATTCTTTCAAATTGCTCAAAAACTATTTTGATGTCTGGAGATTGCAGAGGCAAACTCAACTTCTTGCTTGGTGTATTGAAAATGAAAGCTTTGACCTTCGACCCCACTTTTTTAATATGTGAAACCCCCAACGGTCAGTTTGTTTTTTGAAACAAAATAATGAACCTTCGACCGTCACTTGCAAAGGTTTCACATCTTTTGACCTTCTTCAATAAGACCTTTAGGCGTATTTGTAACTTGGGTTCCGCAACGATGCATGCAGTGGACATTTTAATGTTTTTGGACCATGCTAATCATAAATGAACCTTTTTACAAACAGCAAATATAGTTCGAAGGATCGAAAATTCTGTTTCACTTATACACATGGTTCTGAAGGATAATTCCTGTTTGTTTTGTTTCTTTGGTGACAATTTTAACACCGAAATTTCAAACTTTGAATAATGTCCGGATGACATATAGACCATTCTCTGCCACTTTGTCAATAATGC
The DNA here is from genome assembly GCA_034641835.2 of Pinus albicaulis. Classification (NCBI taxonomy): domain Eukaryota; kingdom Viridiplantae; phylum Streptophyta; class Pinopsida; order Pinales; family Pinaceae; genus Pinus; species Pinus albicaulis. The sequence continues at coordinate 463,955,404 of CM076576.1, forward strand.
TGGTGATATTATTTATGTAAAGTAACCCCTCTTCAAAACTGTTTAAAAACCTGAAGACTGCTTTGTTTTTGAAAGGATAAGGTTTGTATTGTCAACATGCTTTGACAGTCTCTGTCTCCAGTTTGCTCCTTCAACTTCTTTCCTAATGCAGGTGCCCACATTTGCTGAACTTATTTGGATTTTCCATGGCCCTTTTTTCAATTACTTCTCTACTCAAAACATTTTATGATATCTCTGTCTTTTTGAATAATGAGAAAGTTGTATTTGTTTCAAAACCCCCAAACCCTGACAGTATGTCAAATGTCTTTCTTGCCTATTCATAAACTTGTATACCTATTTGCAATGTCATTATTTCCTTTGACTAGTGCAATGATCTTTCTTCTTGTAATAGAACCATTCCAAGGCTCAAATCTGTCCACTGCTTGACCCTTTTGGTGATATTTTTAACAAGGAAAAACCACTCAAGATCTGTCAAAGAGCATTGAAAGCTGTTTTGTCATTTTAAAAGGAGGTGGTCTTTCTTCTTCCAACTTGGTTGATAGTTTCTGCTTCCAAGTGATTCATAAGCTCCTTCTTTGATGGTAAGTGCCATATTTTAGTTGCATCCATTCATACTATCTTTCTCTGTTTATTTGAAAGGAACTCTTTTAGACTTCTTGGAATGTGACAGTGAAGTGTTGTTTGACCCCTTCTCCTAAGGAAACTGCCTCTTTTTGTATCAATGGCATGCATATTCAAATTATCTCCTGTCCACCATGATGTATAGTTTGAAAGACATTTTCCTATGAGTAGGAAAACCAATACCTTTTGAAACATAAACACCATCTGTTGCCTGTGTAATGACTTTTTCTTTCCTTCTTTGTCTCTTTCCATTGCATCTTTGACCAACCAGCCTTTAAAAACAGTCAATGTCTTGGCCATCTGCTCATGAATGAAGGAGGCCCTTCACTTGGCAAAGTATCTGAAGATTGTTTGATAAGGCTGCCTGACAAGGGTTTTTCTTGGATATGATGGTAAGCAAACAAACCTGAAAACATTAATACTTTTACCTCTGCCTGCAATCACTACTGTGCTTCAGGAAAACCCTAGTCAAGGTGTCACTGTCTCACTGTACTGCTCTTTGCTGAGGGGAACTGAAATGTCACCATTTGCCTTGGTCAACTTATGACAAATTATTTAAAAGATAATCTCTGTGACTATGGAGGTTAGCACCATTTTGAAAAACAACCACCTTTTCTTCTGCCTGTGTAATGACATGATTTGTCAACATTTCTTCAATTTGGTCTTGTTGAAATAGCAGGTTGCTTATGATTAGAATTGTTTTCACTAATGATGTGTCTCTCTAAGGTTTTAACAATTCATATGATTTGAAAACTTCAAATGACTTCCTTTACAAAACCAAAACTCTGTTTTCCCTTTAACTTGCATACTTCAGACTCTAGCTCTGTTATGATCATCACTTACACTCAGAAAACCTAGAGTCACTGTTTCACTCTTCAGTAAAAAGAAAACCTGGGATTTTGCAATCCTTAAAGTCAATATTGGCCAGCGCCCTTTGCTTGTAGATGAAGGAGGCGCCCTAACCCTCTGCTTATAAATGAAGGAGGTTCTTGGCCATGACAAATTACCAGTTTGTTGTAACAGTGGTGTCTTTCTCTTACTGTGATTTTCATGCTGACAGGAAGTTGCAAGGTCTTGATGATTAACTCTCTGTCTTGCAGATATATCTCAGGCTCATTTTCACATTGAGAAGCAGTTGTTCTTCTAAATGTAGATTCAAGCAATTTCTTCTGAGATGATGTTATATTTCCTGCCTGTGCAAAATCCATAAAACATTGTAAAACACCTAATAATCATCTTGAGACTGTGGTTTATGCAGTGCTGAGACCTAGGGGTGTGTAAGTGGCGCGACTTAGAGCTGTGATCAACTTGATTTGCAGGGTGGGAGGTCTGTTATGAATGTTCTGTATCAGATGGAGTTTTTTGGCTTTTTGATGGTTGCCAAGGGTAAAATGCCTTACTCTTGGTCATTCTTGAAATAGATAATGACATCATCAAGGTATGCAAAAATGCAAAAATTTAAAACTGGGAACATGGCCTTCATGAACAGATTTCTGATATTGGGTGGTTTTGCAATTTTGAACTTGAAATTAGATCTACCTCCTGCAAACTGGAAAAAATCTTTAAGCTGTCTACTTTGCAAGGGAATCTTTTGAACATGACCTGAAACACCATCTCACGAAAATACATGATTAAAAGCACTTTTAATTGATGAATCATGGTCTTGGGTAGAAAAAACATGATTTCTGTTATAGGGATATGCAGTATCATTTCTAAAATCAAAGCAGACTCTATGACCATCTGTTTTATCCCTGATTATTTTATTTTGCTTCAGATTGTTGTGTTTTCTCTTGTAAAAGTTGTTCTTTGAGGGAAAGGTAGTGACACAGTATTTTCCCTTGTTTTTCCTGTAGAAATTGGTATTCTGTATGGATTTCTGATTTTAGCTTTTCTGAGTTCTTCATGAAAAGACAGAAGATGAGCCAATTTCAGTAGCTCAGGTATGCTAGAACTGCAACTATCATTCCTGCTCATAAGAAGTTTATCAGGTATATTTTCTAGATTTTGAGCTGCTGGGGCTATAGTCAAAGTTTCATTTGCAGTGGATGATCTATATGATGGTATATCTTTGAGGTATGGTAGAAACATTAAACTCCCTTGCTCCCGGGTTCCGAACAGGTTTATGATGTGTAAGTCTTCTAAGGCCTTTACCCGGAAAAAATTTCCGCAAGTTATTTCTGATGCTTGACTAAGGTTAGAGTAATTTGCTTGATAGTACATAAGGGTTTGTGCTTCTTGCTCTAATCCTACCTTAGAAGGGACATACTTACTTTCTTCATGACATAGTTGTTCATGATCATGGTAGTTTTGAGTGTATAGCTCATCATAAGGCACCAGGGACAACTGATGTGGTGGATCAAAGTTTATTTCAGTTTCTTCTGACTCTTCCTCCATGTTTTCATCAATATGCATAATGAAAGAGTTCAGGTCGGAACGCAAGGAACACATTGGAATGTTATCTGGCCTATCTTGACTGCTAATCATGTATTTCATGTGTGATTCTTAGTAGAGTATTCTGGTCTGGCCGAACACAGGAATGGTGGCGTATGACATGTCCAGTTGGATATTCCCTTGGAGTTTGGCTCCCCAAGATCTGGATAGAAGCATCCCGTACTTGGGAGGAATGTCTGCCACTACTATATCCATGATTAGATGTTTCGCAGGTATTTGGGCCAGACTAAAACAAAGTTCTTTGATCAAACCCAGGCATTGGACTCTACTTGAATCAAATGAATATAAGTCTTTGTATGGTCTTGTGATTTCCAAGCCTAATCTTTCCATTACTACCTTCGGCATAAGATTATGCGAGGCGCCGAAGTCTAGCATGGCATTGTGGAGGATTTGGTCGTGGATGTTTAGGCTAATGTAAAATGGAAGAGTATTTCCTTCTTGGAATTTTCCCTCTATCTTTGGACCAAACAATACTTCAGGAGTGTCATCAGCTAGATTAACAGTGTTTGCATCATTCCCTAGATTTAAGACTTTTAGTACTTGGGATTTATAAGAGTTTTGGGAAATGAGTTCAGTAAGAGGCATGGTGATCTTGATCTTGGCGATTTCACCTTCAAAGCTAAAGGCAACTGAAGTTTAGATATGTTTGTTTCATCTTTTTCAGCCACGACCTTCTCTATGTTCTGAGTTTGTTGGCTTTGTTTCGGGATTTTGTTTGCCATAGTTTCTTCGGTGACTTTTGTATAAGTACCAGGAGTATCTGAGAGAGGACTAGTTTGGGTAACTTTAGCTTTGCTTTGGTCAGTCTTCTCAACCTTGATTTTTTCACTGCTTACTGCTTTCTTGAGGATGGTATCAGGGGTTTTAGCAGTATCTGAGTTACCTTTCTTGGAATTATCCTGATTTCTTTTGCTTCTAAGGTCATATTTCCGGTGAGCTTCTATTATGGCATTCTAAAAATCTATGGCAGGGTCGTCAAGATCTTCATAGTTGGTCTCATCCTGATTAGGAGAAAAGAATGCTTGTTCTTCTTCTGTGAGGTACACCTCACTCTCATTATCAGATCCTATGAGGTTTAAATGATGTTCATCAAGAGGTTCTGTATCCCTATCATCCTCTTCCACATAGTTTTCATTGAATGGTGGCCTAATTTGTTGGTCATTTTCCCTTGGTCTGTTTTGGGGCTGCTCTCTCCTAAATTTTTGGTTCCGGTTTCTGTTTGGAGGGTTTGGTTGGTTGTCCCTAACAGGAGCCTTTTCATTTATCCTTTCCCACATTTTGGCCATAGTTTTGACTAATTCATCTATTCTAGGATCAAGGGAAGGTGATGAAGTGGAAACCTCGTCTTTATATGTGACCTTTCTTTCTGATCTAGTCCTGGCCCTCTTTTCTGCTAAGTTGGCATCTGCTTTTATGGCTATTTGTTGCATTTCTTCTAAGGTAGGGGGATCTTTGTCTCTCAGATGATATGTCATGTCCAGATCGAAACCCTCGGGAAAATTTTCCAAGCTAAACCAAGTGGGGGTTTAAAATGAGGCGTAAGGGAGTTATATACACTGTTGAACCTAGTGCAGTAAGCTTGGACACTTTCCCCATTTTCCCGTTTTAGGTTGTAATATTCTGACAGGATTTGAATGGGGTTTCTTCGGATTTCCCACCTATTTCTGAAGACTTGATGTAGTTCTGAGATATTGTGGATGTTGTTTGGAGTTAAGCTTTTGAACCATGCTTTGGGTGTTGGAAATATGATGCAGAGTGTTGTCCTTGATGGCAACCCACGAATGAAGATGAAGACATGCGACTGTTGACATGTGTTGTCCTTGATGGCAAACCACCTAATGAAGTTATGCTTGACTTGATGGACTTAGTAAATGATGTAAATCTGATATGATATAATGTTTGTTGACAATATAATGCTAAGTGTTGTCCTTGAAAGGCAACCCACCTGATGAAGATGATGACAACTTACTTGATGAAGTTGTGCTTGAGAGAATATGTTTCTGATGAAGAAAATATGATGTTTCTACAGTGTGTACAGAAGACTATGAAGAAAGGATTTCAGAATGTACTCAAAGTATGATGAAAAAGAGTATGTCTCTTGGTATACGCGTATTGGCCTAAGGGAAATCGCGTATACACGCGGAAAGGCACGTGCAAAGTCGCGTATGGGCAAAAGCGCTCAAAAAGTGCAAAACCAAGGGTAACCACCATGGTATTAACCCATTGAATTGGGTAATGATCCGCCGAAATTGACCCCGTCCAGATAGTTTTGGGCTTATGGTATTGTTTTGATCCATGGTATTGAAAAAGGGGCTCATGGTATTGACAAAGGGTAATCATATATAAGGAGAAGAAATTCATTGTGCAAATGATGAGAGTGGGAGCAAGATGTCTGAGCTTGAATGAATACTTCTCTCTGAAGTAGATCTGATTGGAAAGGGTTACACTTGAAGATAAATATGAGTGTATGATGCACCAATGATGAAGAAGGGGATCTAGATCTGAAATGCATTTGTATTTACTAGATCTGCTTATGGAAGGCCTAGATCTGTGATGAGGCGAACATCTAGACGAACATCTGTCTGAAGTGAAAGGGTAAATCTGAACTGAATATCTGATCTGAAGAAGTATGCTGCTCTGGAATAATTGAAGATCTATACGCTACTTCGACGCGGAGGAAGCGCGTATATACGCAGCTTCAGCGAAGAGAAAGCGCGTATGCGCAATAAAATATACACTGAGGTATACGCCGGTTTGTGTGGACAGAAGCGCGTATATACACGAAATCAGTGAAGTAAAAGAGCGTATGCAAACTAGGGTTTGCTGAAGCAAGGGGTATGAAATATCTGAGCTATTCTGCTGTGTTTATGCTATCTGATCTGTGTTGATATGTATCTGTTGATGATGTATGGTTGTGCTTAAAAGTATGGAAAGGGTCCAGTATGAAAATATGATGAAATGTGGCCTGCAAGTGGTGTTCTATTGAAGTTGTTGGATCCAGTGTGAAAATGGATGAAACGTGGTCCAAGGTGGTGCTGAGGGTTGTAGCCTTCAGTCAGGGGGTTGTAGCTCCCTTCCAGGTGAGGCTGGTAAACGAGATCGGGGGGTCGTAGCTCCCTTCCAGGAGAGGCTGGTAAACGAGTCATGGGGTCGTAGCTCCCTTCCAGGAGAGGCTGGTAAACGAGCGCAGGTGGGTGCCTGCGTGCTGGTCAAGTCTGCGCCAGCACATATGTTGTAAGATGTTTTCTCTATAATAAAATATTGAAGGCTGAGCAACTGCAGCGGTGGTTTTCTCCCGATTTGGGTTTCCACCTAAAAATCCCGGTGTTCATGTGTGATGCTTTGTGTGATGGTTTATTCTGTTCTTACTGCACATATTTACTGTTTATTGAACATCTGATGAATGAATGATGGAATAATATAAGTGAAGATTTAATGACAGATCTAGATCTCTGTGTATACGCTAGTTTCATAAAGGGGATCCGCGTATATACGCTAGTTTACTGAAGGAAAGTAGCGTATGTGTTTTAAGGAATGAAAAAGTAAAAAGATTTGATTATGCAGTAAATACTGATTCACCCCCCCCCTCTCAGTATTTTTCCCAACAATTGGTATCAGAGCGGGTCCTTGTGCAGAAGCTTGATCGCTTAAAGGAGATCCGTTGCAATGGGAAGTCAAGAAGGAGTAATGTCTATAAAGCCACCTCTATTCAATGGAAGCAATCTGATCTTCTGGAAGGTACGTACAAAAGCATATCTGCAAAGTCTTGGTGCAGATGTATGGGAAATCGTGGAAGAAGGTTATCAATACTCGGCAAGTATTCCTACCGATGCAGCAGAAAGGAAGAAGTATGAAACCAATGCCAAAGCAGTGAATGTCTTATTGGGAAGCATGTCTGAATCAGAATTTGCTAAAGTAATGCAGCTACATTCAGCAAAAGAAATATGGGACAAAATCATTCTAAGCTATGAAGGAGACACAAAGGTAAAAGTGCAAAACTCCAAACTCTTAGAATTGAATATGAAAATTTGAAGATGCATAGTGATGAAAGTGTTGCCAGTTTCTTTCTTCGTCTAGATGATATTGTAAATCGGATGAGAAATTTGGGTGAAACCATGGCCGATACTACTCTGGTTGAAAAGGTCTTGAGATCTTTGACTTCAAAATTTGACTCTAAAGTTTCTGCTATTGAAGAAAGGCAAGATCTGAAAACTCTTTCTATTGTTCAATTACATGGTACTCTGACTGCTTTTGAAATGAGACAAGGAGGTCCTTCTCAGATAAGAGAAGCTGCTTTTAAGGCATCTACAAAAGGAAAGGAAAAGGAGGTTATCAAAGAATCCAGCTATGTATCCGATGAAGAAGAAGCAAATTTCGTGAGAAAGCTCCAACTAGGTATTGGAAGATTCAAAGGTAAGCTTCCCTTCAAATGTTTTGAGTGTGGTAAAGTTGGTCATTATGCTGCAAAATGTCCTTATAAAAGAAAAGAAGTAGTAAGAAGGAATAAGAACCGATCTGGCTCTAAGAAAAGTTACTATGCTAATGACGATAGTGATGAGTCATCTAATAGTGAGGAAGAATGTGAAGAAGATCTTAGACTTCTCATGGCATTTGAACAAAAGGAAGAAAAGGATACTTTTATGGATGCTCTAGAGGAGAATGATTTTCTTGAAGAAAATAATCAACTCAAACTACGCTTAGAAGAAGAAAAGATAATCAGAGAGACCATTGAAAAGAAGCTTGAAGAAGCAAAGAAACATATTGAAAACTAGAATGTGAAGTGGTAAGTCAAAGAAAAGAAGTTGAGAAAGCAAAAACCTTGAATCTTAGATTTGCTAAAGGATCTGAAACCTTAGATGAGATCATCAAGGTACAACGTTCTCCTCTTATAAAGACAGGTCTTGGATATACCGGATAATCTTCTCAAACTTCAGCACCCAACTATCTAAAAGCAGTTACAGGTGGTTTACATCATTCAGCCACTCAGCAAGAGAATAAAGGATTTCTACAGGGAAAGCAGGACCATATCAATTCAAGGAACACTAACAGGGATAGCTTTCAAAGACACTACAACCAACAGGTAAATTCAAATAAAAGATTCCATGATCGCAGAAATTTCTACTTCAATGGGCAATGTTTCACGTGTCACAATTTTGGTCATAAAGCTATTCAATGTTTTGCATATAAAACCATCATGACAAGAGAAGCAAGAAAGAAAAGGTTGGATACTGAACCAAAGAAGAATACCTATAACAATTTTTCTCCTCTTCAAAGTGAAGTTGAATGTACTTATTGCAATAACTTTGGCCATGAAGAATCTGAATGCAAGAACAAGATCCAGCCTAAAGAACATGTTCCCTCAAGCTCTAAAGTGTGGAAGAAGAAAGAACCGCCGGTTGAAAATTGTGGGATAGCATTATTTGCAGAAGGTGAAGAAAATCAATGGTACATCGAGAGTGGGTGCTCAAGACACATGACAGGTGACAAAAGCAAACTTCATACTTATAATGCTCTAGAAAAGGAAAAGAAAGTTACATTTGGAAATGATACTCCTGCTGTGATTAAAGGAAAAGGGTCAGCATTTCTAAAAGAAAAGGTGAAGGCTAAAGATGTCATGTATGTGGATGGATTAAGGCATAACCTGTTAAGTGTTAGTCAAATGTGTGATCAAGGAGCAGAAGTGGTCTTCAGTTCCAAAGAATGTGTGGTTCGTGATCTTGACACAGGTAAAATCATAATAAAAGGAAAAATAAATCCAAGCAACCTGTATATTCTAAATGGCATAGATCAATGTTACTTGAGCAAGTCCTCAGAAAATTGGCTATGGCATAGAAGGCTGGGGCATCTGAGTTTCTCTCAAATCAACAAAGCAAGCAGACTTCAAGCTGTTCGTGATCTTCCCAAGGTCAATCTTCCGTAAAGTACCATATGAAAATCTTGTCAATTCGGTAAGCAGACCATAGTACGATTTAATGCCAAAGAAGGATCATCAAGTAAGCCTCTTGAACTCATTCACACTGATATCTGTGGACCTATGAGGAAAAATTCATTACGTGGGGAAGAATACTATATCTTATTTATTGATGACTACTCTAGAATGTGTTGGATCGGGTTCATTAAACACAAAGATCAAGCACTTGAAAAATTTCAGAACTTCAAAGCTTTGGCAGAAAATGAATCAGATCTAAAAATCAAGTGTCTTAGATCCGATCGAGGAGGAGAATATTCATCAAATGAATTCTTTGAATTTTGTGAACAACATGGCATTAAACGACAGTTCTCTGTAGCAGGCACTCCGCAACAAAATGGTGTAGCAGAAAGAATGAATAGAACAATTGTTCAAATGGCTAGAGCTATGCTTTCTTATTCTAATGTTCCTGACATGTTCTGGAGTGAAGCAGCACATACAGCAGTTAACATTCTCAATAAAGCTCATGTTCGGGTAAATAGTGACAAAACTCCATATGAACTCTGGTATGGCAATTCTCCCACTGTAAAGCATTTTAAGGTTTTTGGAAGTAAATGCTTTATCAAAAATAATGATGAAAAACTTGGCAAGTTTGAACCTAGATCAGATGAAGGGATATTTCTTGGTTACTCTTCGTCAAGCAAAGCTTTCACATGTTACAATAAAAGGCTTCAAAAGGTTGTTGAATGTATTGATGTTGTTATCGATGAGTCTCCTGCAGCTCCTAGAGAAGAAAAACAAACCGCAAATGAAGATGATGGCGACATATGGCCTTCTACATCAGATAGCAATGATATAGACAGTGGATCCAATGAAGAACCTGAAGATGATCTATCTGAAAAAGCTCCATCCAGATATGTTCAAAAGAATAATCCTGAAACTCAAATTTTGGGTGACAAGGAATCTGGTGTACGAACAAGGAGAACTCTTATGGGATCTTCTAATCATTTGGCTCTTCTATCCACAATTGAACCACACAATGTCAATGAAGCTAGCAAATATGAATGTTGGAGGCAAGCCATGGATGAAGAACTTGTTCAAATTGAGAAAAATAACACTTGGGATTTGGTTCCAAGGCCTCATGATAAAAATGTCATTGGAACTAAATGGATTTTCAAGAACAAGTTAAATGAGAATGGGGATGTTGTAAGAAACAAAGCTAGACTGGTTTGTAAAGGGTATACTCAACAAGAAGGTATAGACTTTGAAGAAACTTTTGCTCCTGTAGCTAGACTTGAAGCCATCAGAATGTTCCTTGCTTTTTCAAGTTAACAACAAATCAAAGTTTATCAAATGGATGTCAAATCTGCTTTTCTTAATGGTGATCTAGAAGAAGAAGTATATATAGAACAACCAGAAGGATTCATTTTGGGAAATGATGCAAATCTTGTTTGTAGACTTAAAAAGGCTCTATATGGTCTCAAACAAGCTCCAAGGGCTTGGTACTATCGTCTCGACAAATATCTTCATCAACAAGGATTTTCAAAGGGGTCTGCTGATAGCAACTTATACACAAAAGTTGAAAATGATAAACTATTGATTGTTGTTGTATATGTTGATGATATCATTTTTGGGAGTAACGAAGAATCTATGAGTCAGAAATTTGCTTCTGTCATGCAGCAAGAATTTGAAATGTTTTTGCTTGGGGAACTAACTTTCTTTCTTGGCTTGCAAGTGCATCAATCTACAAATGGTATATTCCTATCACAAGAAAAATATCTTAAGCAAATTCTGAAGAAGTATGGCATGGAAGAATGCAAACCTGTAAGCACTCCAATGATAACTGGATGCAATCTCAGTTCTCATGATGATTCTCCCACGGTGAATCAACCAGATTACAGATCAATGATAGGAAGTCTACTTTATCTCACTGGGACTAGACCATACATTATGCATGCAGTTGGAATTGTTGGACGATTCCAATCCAATCCAAAAGAGTCTCACCTTCAGGCTGTGAAAAGAATTTTCAAATATCTACAAGGAACTCAAGACTATGGTCTATGGTATCCAAAGAATGTTGATCTTACTCTTCATGCTTACACTGATGCAGATTGGGCTGGAAGTGTTGATGACTGAAAAAGCACTAGTGGTGGTGCATTCTATATGGGACCCCGGTTAGTATCTTGGTTCAGCAAGAAGCAAAATTCTATTGCCTTATCAACAGCTGAAGCAGAGTATGTAGCTGCCGCATCTTGTTGCACTCAAATCCTATGGATGATGCAAACCTTGCAAGATTTTCAAATCAAATGTGCAACTCCCATCTCCATTATGTGTGATAATACAAGTGCCATCAGTATCTCAAAAAATCCTGTTATGCATTCGAAAACCAAGCACATTCCCATCAAATATCATTTCCTACGTGAACAAGTGCTTGAGCAAAGAGTGAAGTTGGAGTATGTTACCTCCAAAGAACAAGCTGCTGATATCTTTACTAAACCTCTGCCCAGGGAAGCGTTCGAGTATCTAAGACAGAAGCTGGGAGTTTTTTCTGCCAGTCAAAAGAACAAATCTACATAATTTTTAGAAGATGACTTGGGATACGCGGGTTTTATGAAACACAGTCGCGTATGTACGCGAGTTAATGCACATAAAACCGCGTATGCATGATTGCTGACAATTTTTGCTTGGTTCAGCTCTCTTCAGCACAGCTGCAGTGCTGTTTGGTATCTCTGATACTGTTTGGTATCTATGATAGTGTTCCAGTTCTCATAATTCTATTTCTAATGTTTTGATGAAGATGCCTTGATGATTTGTTGGTGGAAGTTTTCAGGATGCACAAACTAAGGGGGAGCCTTAGTCTTTGGAAAGATTGCTTGGTTGCACAGATTCAGGGGGAGCATTAGCTTTGCTGAGTATAATGCAGTGTTGGCATTATGATGGTTCTGAAATATGTTCTCTTTCTTGAGGACTTGTTGGTATTTCATATTTGTATTTGTATGAAAAGGTCTGGTGGAGACCCATGTTGTAAAATTGTAATATTCAGTCATGTAAGGACTTGTCATTTTTGTAAACCCACTTGGTTGGGTAGCTGAGTCAAATTTGTAAACCCACTTGGTTGGGTAGTTGAGTCTCATATGTAAATCCATGTGGATGGATAATTGATGTAAGTATGAGTCTTTGGTGATAGGAAGTTCATAGAGTCATGTAATTCATTGACAAATATGTTTGAAGATTCAGCATGAACTCAGGGGGAGTTTGGCCACTTCAGCACATATCAGATCTGCAGAATGTTTCTTCCACATGAGGAGAAAAGGAGGAGAGTGTTGGTTTTTGATCCGCCCTTTGCCCTTGCTGTCAAAGGGGGAGAGTGACATGGTGTTTGAATGAAGAGAAGATAATGATGTCAAATATTTGGGAGAGTGACATGGTATCTATCTGCTGTGGTAACCAAACACCATCATGGTTGCCATCAAGTCCAAAGGGGGAGATTTTTGGAAATATGATGCAGAGTGTTGTCCTTGATGGCAACCCACGAATGAAGATGAAGACATGCGACTGTTGACATGTGTTGTCCTTGATGGCAAACCACCTGATGAAGTTATGCTTGACTTGATGGACTTAGTAAATGATGTAAATCTGATATGATATAATGTTTGTTGACAATATAATGCTAATTTTTTTCCTTGAAAGGCAACCCACCTGATGAAGATGATGACAACTTACTTGATGAAGTTGTGCTTGAGAGAATATGTTCCTGATGAAGAAAATATGATGTTTCTACAGTGTGTACAGAAGACTATGAAGAAAGGATTTCAGAATGTACTCAAAGTAGGATGAAAAAGAGTATGTCTCTTGGTATACGCGTATTGGCCTAAGGAAAATCGCGTATACACGCGGAAAGGCACGTGCCAAGTCGCGTATGGGCAAAAGCGCTCAAATAGTGCAAAACCAAGGGTAACCACCATGGTATTAACCCATTGAATTGGGTAATGATCCGCCTAAATTGACCCCTTCCAAATAGTTTTGGGCTTATGGTATTGTTTTGATCCATGGTATTGAAAAAGGGGCTCATGGTATTGACAAAGGGTAATCATATATAAGGAGAAGAAATTCATTGTGCAAATGAAGGGTGTGGGTGCAAGATATCTGAGCTTGAATGAATACTTCTCTCTGAAGTAGATCTGAATGAAAGGGTTACACTTGAAGATAAATCTGAATGGATGATGCACCAATGATGAAGAAAGGGATCTAGATCTGAAATGTATCTACTAGATCTGCTTATGAAAGGCTTAGATCTGTGATGAGGCGAACATCTAGGCGAACATCTGTCTGAAGTGAAAGGGTAAATCTGAACTGAATATCTGATCTGAAGAAGTATGCTGCTCTGGAATAATTGAAGATCTATACGCTACTTTGACGCGGAGGAAGCGCGTATATACGCAGCTTCAGCGAAGAGAAAGCGCGTATGCGCAATAAAATATACACTGAGGTATACGTCGGTTTGTGTGGACGGAAGCGCGTATATACGCGAAATCAGTGAAGTAAAAGAGCGTATGCAAACTAGGGTTTGCTGAAGCAAGGGGTATGAAATATCTGATCTGTTCTGCTGTTTTTCTGATATCTGATCTGTGTTGATATGTATCTGCTGATGATGTATGGTTGAGCTTAAAAGTATGGAAAGGGTTCGGTATGGAAATATGATGAATTTTGGCCTACAAGTTGTGTTCTATTGAAGTGGTTGGATCCAGTGTGAAAATTGATGAAACGTGGTCCAAGGTGGTGCTGAGGGTTGTAGCCTTCAGTCAGGGGGTCGCAGCTCCCTTCCAGGTGAGGCTGGTAAACGAGATCGGGGGGTCGTAGCTCCTTCCAGGAGAGGCTGGTAAATGAGTCAGGGGGTCGTAGCTCCCTTCCAGGAGAGGCTGGTAAACGAGCGCAGGTGGGTGCCTGCGTGCTGGTCAAGTCTGCACCAGCACATATGTTGTAACATGTTTTCTCTATAATAAAAATATTGAAGGCTGAGCAACTGCAGTGGTGGTTTTCTCCCGATTTGGGTTTCCACCTAAAAAAATCCTGGTGTTCATGTGTGATGCTTTGTGTGATGGCTTATTCTGTTATTACTGCACATGTTTACAGTTTATTGAACATCTGATAAATGAATGATGGAATGATCTAAGTGAAGAGTTAATTACATATCTAGATCTCTGTATACGCTAGTTTCAAAAAGGATATCCGCGTATATACGCAGGTTTACTGAAGGAAAGTAGCGTATGGGATTTAAGGAATGAAAAAGTAAAAAGTTTTGATTATGCTGTAAATACTGATTCACCCCCCCCTCTCAGTATTTTTCCCAACATTGGGTTCACCACCAAGACTTTGGGAGAATATTCTCATTCTGACGGTCTCGTCTTGTACCTCTAGGTATTCATAGGCATCAGTCATCCTACTTATATGCTGTTGATGTGTAGTGGTGTCTTCTCCAGTAATGTGTGGGATTTTGTCTTGATATTTATTTGGGAGAGGAGCCAAGGGTGGTGGCAACACCAAAGGTGCATACCAGGCTGCCATGACGGGAGCTAATGGATGATGTACAAGATGAGGACTAGTGGGATGAGACGAGGTGGTTTGAAGAGGTGTGGCGGATGAACTTGGACAAGTGATCTGTTTTTGAACAGATCTGGGATGGTAGGAGCCAAACTGATAGAGAAGCTGGAAGTCAGGAGGAGTGGTTGGTGAAGCTTCTCTACTAGGACTCTGTGGTGGGCCTAGGGGTTCAAGATCGTCAAAGTTTATCTTACTATATGATTTGCTTCTGGGAAGAGTTTGTGATGACTCTAATTGAAAAGGTGAATCTGGTAGGATAGTGAGATGTTTAGGTACTGATCTTGTTTTACGGATGGGTCTACCAGAAGCTAGATGGTCAGTTTCAGAAGCTTGCCACAGAATCTTCTCTGGGTCATCTACTATGATAGGAGGGTTTGGGTCTGGATGGGATGTGGTGTTAATTCTTCGTGAAGCCAGATTTTGGATCCAGAGTTTAGAGAGAATGGTATTGGTGAATGTTCTGGATGAGTAGTTTCTCTAAAGTTCTAATAAGGTGAAGGATGGTCAAAACAAAAGGAATGGATTTGTGGAGTCGCCAGGTGGAACTGGGTTGTTTCTGTGAAGATAGCTATGGTCCACTAACAGTAACTAATCTTGGAATGTTTTTTGGATTTTCTGAGTTTTATGTGCAGCCTATGGTTTAAAGTATCCTAGACTTGTTTCAACACTTTGCTAGGGTGATGAGAACGAAAAGAGTTTACTCTAGATGGGTCTATGGACTGCTTGCTTTTTTATGGTATCTAAAGGACCAAAGAGTCTATAAGAGTTTGCTAGACTATCATGTACTCAGTGTCCCACCATCTCCCGCTATTGAGTGATGGGATAGGTCTATCGGATAGTAACCTAGAGTGTGGTTTAATAGTAAGGTCTACTAGAAGATAGTGGAGTCTCCAGGTGGAATATCAGTTTGTTTTGAGATATACTTGTATGGTCCACCACCAATATTGTCAAAAACCAATCTAAGGGAGTTTTTTGTGGTTTTTCTGAGTTTTATGTGCAGCATAGGATGTAAGAGTGTTATAAACCTAATTCATCACTTTGCTAAGATGGTGAAGCAGAGAGTTTACACTAAATGATTCTAAAGGCTGATGGTTTAAGTTAAAATTTGAAGGACTAAGGAGTCTATAAAGTTTGCTAAACTATCATGAACTCAATAAGTCCCACCGTGATCGCCATTATGTTAGGGAGCGGTGGGATAAGTCAATCAAATAGTATTCTTAAGGTCTCTTAAGGTCTAGGGAATCTAAGTTTGTTTAATACTCAGAGTCCCACCGTGATCGCCATTATGTTAGGTGGCGATGAGGTGGCTCAAACGGATGGAATTCTAAAATTTAGCAAGGTAGTAAGGCCTACTGGAGGCTAGTGGAGTTGTCAGGTGGATTTTTAGTTGTTTTGAGGTATATGTGTATGGTCCACCACCAATACTTTCAAAAACCAATCTAAGGGAGTTTTTGGGGTTTTTTTAGTTTTTATGTAATCCTAAGGTTTGGAAGAGTGTCCTACAGCTGAGTCATCATTTTGCTAGGATGGTGAGACAACCAGATTCTACTCTTCTAAGTTTGAATGAGATCTAAGAGTTCCTAAGGGATACCTAGGATGTTTGGACTCAAAGTCCCACCGTGATCGCCATTATGTTAGGGAGCAGTGGGATAAGTCAATCAAATAGTATTCTTAAGGTCTCTTAAGGTCTAGGGAATCTAAGTTTGTTTAATACTCAGAGTCCCACCGTGATCGCCATTATGTTAGGGAGCGGTGGGATAAGTCAATCAAATAGTATTCTTAAGGTCTCTTAAGGTCTAGGGAATCTAAGTTTGTTTAATACTCAGAGTCCCACCGTGATCGCCATTATGTTAGGTTGGCGATGAGGTGGCTAAATCAGATGGTATTCTAAAATTTAGCAAAGTAGTAAGGCCTACTGGAGGCTAGTGGAGTCGCCAGGTGGATCTTTTAGTTGTTTTGAGGTATATGTGTATGGTCCACCACCAATACTGACAAAAACCAATCTAAGGGAGTTTTTTGGGGTTTTTTTGAGTTCTTTATGTAGTCCTAAGGTTTGTAAGAGTGTCCTACAGCAAAGTCATCATTTTGCTAGGATGGTGAGACAACTAGATTCTACTCTTCTAAGTTTGACTGGGATTTTGAGAATTCCTAAGGGATACCTAGGATGTTTTGACTCAAAGTCCCACCGTGATCGCCATTATGTTAGGGTCCCGTGATTTGGCCGATTGGTGAGCCAAATGATGATGTAACATCAAACCAAGCTTTGGAGCCCAAGGACCTAGCCTTCCTGGACTCAGAGAGGGCTCTCTCTATTATATATAAAAGATATCGGTGTGTTTGCTTGTGGTGTTCTGATATTAGGCTAGTTATGAAGTATGTTTTTAGTTTTTGTTTTTAAGTTTGTGAGGGATAAAACTGATCAAAGATATAAAATGGGTAACAAGAAGTTAGATCAACTGGGCTATGGGGTCAAAAAGGTCAAGGAAGCTATGAGATGATGATGCAAGGCTGCTGTAGGGCCGATTTGATTCAAGGTAGAAAGGATCTTCAGGCAAAATGGATTAAATGGACATCAATTTTGTGAATAAAAAAGAGTTTCAAGCATCACTGGTTTAATAGATAACATAAACATGGTAAAGAAAACCCTTAATCATGCAACATGTAACTATAAACTGATCAACACATCGAAACAAACGTTCCAACCATGCATAGAAGTATAAGACCCTCTAACTTTGGGAAATGGCTATCAGACTTTGGGGAAAACACTTAAGATGGACTAACAACTCAAAATACTATGCCAAAATGCCTAAACACAGTCTTTAAGTTATTGGGCACTTTGACAAGCAAGCTTTCATAGTTTTAGGCAAAGGGCTAGATCGGGACTAGGCCTCCTTGGTTCAACAAGATGATAGGTTAATCAGTCAAAGAGATAGTTTTATGGACAGAACTATGGACATTCATAGGTAAGCAGGGCACACCATACATCCTACTCAATATGCATAGAACTTATAAATAAAACTAGCAACAATATCCTTAAGTTACTAAAGAGAAGTTAAGAATTCTTTAGTACAACTAAGGAAGAAGAAAACACAAAGCTATGAAGATTCAAGAATTTTGAGGTGCCTCCATGGGCATATCTCAAAATTAATCTCTACTGATCTATAGCAGCAAGAAGCATGTATTATGAATGAAAACTAGAAGACAACAACAAATCAAGAAACACTATACCATTCTACCATGTCATGGAATCCATCAACAATCATTCATCATTCATCAAAGCATCCAAGAGGCAGTCCAAAATCATAACACAAGTATGTTCTTCAAAGCTCATATGACCAATATATTGATTCTTCTCTCAATTTCAGCCTTTTTTTACAATGAAACCTTGTGGAATAAATAGGCTCAAGTGAGGAAAACCTCATGGTGCAACTAGCTATCCCATTGGCCTAATCAAAATATCTAAACTTGTCCTTAAGGCTTTGCAAAGCCCAAGGCACAAAATATCCCATAAAATATCTAAAAAAATGCTAAAAACGAAAATTATATTGACTTTACATCATTTCCCAAGTGTAAAAATAGCTAAACGCACATTTGGGAAAAGCAGATTTTTGAGGTTCAAAAATTACAAAAATACTTCAAATTTATATCAGAAAAAAGTCCCCTGTCTTGCTGGAAACAATTGGTAGTCTTCCCGGTGTCGAAACGAGGCTCATGATAGCTCGTTGGAAATATTTCTGTGTCTAATTTCCGGTACAACCAAAATCACCTCAATCTAATGCCTGGAAGTCATCCAAATCTGTACCTGTGTGTAAAAAGCCAGGAAATAGCAGACTGCTGATATGACGGGCAGAATGTGCAAAAAGTGAGCATTTTTCGCCGTTTTGAGGGGGCGAATGATCTCCAAATGCTCTGAAAATCGCTGAGGACCTGCTCATAGAATTATGGCATCAAATTGTATCATCCTCCTCTCTTGACAAATCCTCAAACTGAAATGGCGAAATTATGAGTTTTCGACCAAAAACCTAAAAAATGCCAAAAAACAAAAAGTTGTTGAAATGGGCCCAAAATTGGCACGCATGACCCTCAGGGGTCCATAGCAACATGCTATGAAGCTGAGGCCAAAATATCAAGTACTGATGTGCTTTTCTCCTCTTTCCATGCCGGGCGCCTCCCCTTTGCTTTCTTCAATTTCTCTTGGGTTGCCTTTAGTTTGCGCCGAGCAAACTGATTCAACTTCTGAAAGTGATGTGTCCTCTTTCTTTGTAGCTCTAGATCTCTGTTCACCCTTTCGAGCTTCATCTCTAAGTGTTTGTTGGCTCTTTCAAGCCATGCCTCTTTTTTTTCTTCAATTTCCTGCTCAAGGAGTGCAGTGAGAGGAAAGGCTTGGAGATGGGCTCGTTCTTCTTCTTTCTGCTTTTCCAGTGCTCTTTTAAGCCCTATGGTCCTAGGCCTCTTCTGCCTAGGCTATTCTTCCTCTTCTTCCTCATCAAACTCACCAATGAGTTCTTCTATCCTCGCTTGTGCCTTGGAAACTTCTTTCTTGTATTTGATAGCCCTTGCCTCATGAACAGCTGTGTGAACATTCATCTGTTTGTTTTGGATCTCCAAGAAGTGGTTGAAGTTCCTTTCCCTTTGAAGATCCTCCTCTAATGCCTCAATTTTCCCCTCTTTATGGATTAGGAGGTTTTCAAGAAGGCGGGCCTCATTATCACTGTCATCGCTTTGGATTGGGATGACAGCCAATGCACTCCCATGTTTTGTACTTTCTCCAACTTTGCTTTTCCCTTTGAAGGCCAATCTTGCACTTTTCCTCCTTGGCATGCTAGTAGGTGTCCTTTTGGGCGATTTCATTTTTCTAGGAACAACCTTTGTCACTGTTGGAATGGCAGCCTTAGACCCTTTCTTGCTTGCTGTGCTGAGTTTTGTTCTTTTGGGAGGAGGAGACACAAGTAATTTACCCTTGACATCTTCTTGAAACTGCTGCTCTCCTTGAGGCTGCTGGATGTCTTCCTCTAGCTGTTCACTTTGCTGCCCTTTTTCATCAAAATCAAGCTGCTGCTGTGCTTGGATTTCCTACTCATTTTGTGGCTCAAGATGTGGCTCAATTTCCTGCCCAAGCTACTGTTCCTGTCCTTCCATATCAAGCTGTTGTTCTTCATCTTGTACCTGCTGACCTTCACCTTCTGTTTGCTAATGTTCTTCATCTCCTGTCTGTTGTTGCTCATCCCTTTCCTCTTGTTGTTGTTCATCCCTTTCCTTTTGCTGCTGTTCATCCTTTTCCTCTTCTTGCTGTCTACTCCCTTCTCCTTCTTCCTGCTGTCTTGACTGTTCAGTGGTAACTTTGAGCCTTCTAGGAGTAGTTCTGTTGGATAAAGGTATAGGGCGATGAACAGAATGAGTGGGAGATATATGGATGGGAGGAACAGTAGAGAAATCTGGATGACTGATGAATACATCCCATGGAACCTCTTTCTTCTCTAGCTGGTGTAGGATGATAATCTTGATCAGAGAGTGATGGAAAAGAGAAGGTATTTGCAGAGGTGGGGCCTTCTTCTGGACAGTAGAGGACATCTTCTTGATGCTCTTGAATAGAAAGTAAGGGAGGTTTAGTTGCCTGTTTCTAGTGAAATGCATCAACAGGCAGACATGGTAGGCATAAACTCGATCAAACCTCCCTTCACAATTAAAATATTTCATTATGACTTTCATAAGAGGGGCATAGCTGTCAAGAAGATATGAAAAAGGGAAAATAGCAGTGAAAGCATCCCTATGCTCAGGCTTGATGAAAGGTTTGTAATATTCTAAGTTAATATGGGCCTGTTTGAACCATTTGTCGCCATGATATGGAATCTTGGTGGCCTTGGACACTGATCTTGGAGAAAACTTGAATTCAAGGTTTGCTACCTGGAAATGCTTGTTCTGGAACCTCAAGGCGCATAGATGTGTTAATGGCGAAAAACTTTTGACTTCCTGTATCTTCTGGAAGAAATCTAGGCAACCTACTTCATGGAAGTTGAAAAGGATGGATGGATGAGCATTAACCTCTTCTGCAGAGATTGGCTCATATATTTTATGCGGACCGCTCCTGATGTCTTGCCTTGGAGGCATTTTGACCTAAATGGGCTCTTGAAGAAACAAACTGCTTTACTGTGTGTAAACTGCCTTCTTGGAGTCAAACTGTGTCAATTCACTGTTTTTTATAGAGAGACAATGTATTTGGATGATTGCACACTGTTTCCTTATAATACAAAGAACCCTTTCTCTTTCAGAAAAAGGCCTTCTACCTTGAATGTACCTCAGCCAGGCATATTTCTCAATAAGAGACCAAATAGTGGAATGAAGGACAGACTGTTAGGAGGAATTTGCTGTGAGAAGTGTCAAAATCACCTTGTTCTTGTGAAGTTTTAGAGGTCAATCAACACATCTGTATCTTTGCCCAAGGTAGACTTTGCAATCATTAACAACCTGCTTTTCTTAGTGTGCCAATCACTCAACAAACTTACATATGGTACAATCAACCATTAGTATGATTAGACAGTCAATATCACAATTCTGAACAAGGTGACAGAGTAAAAATGCTCCAACGGTTCAACCAAGCCTGCAATAGTCTTCTCTTTTCAAAATAACTAGGACCTCTTATCAATGTAACACCCCTGGCTATGTAGGAAACATCCCTTGCTTCTATCTGAACATCCACTTATCAAACCAGCTCAAAGACCAAAAGTCAGTCAAGCAACTGCACAGTGAAAACTATCTTTTTATGAGGAGCAGGAGCAACTTTACCCTGTGGTCTTTCAACTTATAAACTTCTCTTTTGACAAAAACCCTTTCTCCTACTATACTTCACTGTTCTCTATATGTATGTCACTCCATTAAACAGAAACATACTCATAAAGTTAACCCCAGTGTGAGCATACAGTCAAATTCACAGTTAGAACAGAGGTAACAGGGTTTAAAAAGCTCCAAAAGCTTAAGCAGAGGCTGTAAGAGTTTCCTCTTTTCAAAATAATCAAGGCCTCTTTCAATATAGAATACCAGTCATCCTTGGAAGAATGCCTTTATGACCTCTGAAAATCCACTTGACAGTGAGCTTTTGAAGAACAAAAAAACAGTCACAGAATATACAGTAAAAAACTGTCTTTTCGGTGGTTGAGTAGGGTAACCTTGACCTATGGTGTTTTAAAGAAATAACACACCCTTGCTCTTGATTAATCACAAGGTGAACACACAAATTTTTTAACTTAATCACAATTTCTTTCCTGTAGGCACTTTAATAGTACATTCACTACTCCTGCATAGTTTTTATCAATGGATATTTCACAGAAAGACACAGTTTATAGCTATGATGGCAGGGTTTTAAAAAGCTTTGTATGTTGTGGTAACAAGGACTTATGGTGGTTCAATGTTGAACAGCTCCCTTTTGACCAAAAACTTAACCCTCGTTTGGT
Source organism: Pinus albicaulis (assembly GCA_034641835.2). Lineage (NCBI taxonomy): Eukaryota > Viridiplantae > Streptophyta > Pinopsida > Pinales > Pinaceae > Pinus > Pinus albicaulis. The sequence continues at coordinate 463,977,433 of CM076576.1, forward strand.
TTGACAAACACAGTGATTCTTCTACCCAACAGATTTTTAAGATGTCAAAGATGCACGTGGAATACCTTGAGATTTGAATGTCAATGGTTGGCTGGTTGCTTGAATGGATTTGGAGCACCTTTGGAGGCATTTGAGATCATAAAAAGATGCGCGGCACGTTTACATGAAATAACGTCGCGCAACTGGCCAACCGGGTGGCCTGTCGGGTCGGCCAGGCGCCGTGTACAGGCGCGTCACGCACACATACAGGCGCGTCGTGCGACCGTTGAGCGCTTGTGCAAAATTCCGCCCGAGCGTGTCGCGCAAAGTTCCAGGCGCGTCGCGTGGCCACAAACAAACATAAATTCTTTCAAATTGCTCAAAAACTGTTTTGATGTCTGGAGATTGCAGAGGCAAACTCAACTTCTTGCTTGGTGTATTGAAAATGAAAGCTTTGACCTTCGACCCCACTTTTTTAATATGTCAAACCCCCAACGGTCAGTTTGTTTTTTGAAACAAAATAATGAACCTTCGACCGTCACTTGCAAAGGTTTCACATCTTTTGACCTTCTTCAATAAGACCTTTAGGCGTATTTGTAACTTGGGTTCGGCAACGATGCATGCAGTGGATATTTTAATGTTTTTGGACCATGCTAATCATAAATGAACCTTTTTACAAACATCAAATATAGTTCGAAGGATCGAAAATTCTGTTTCACTTATACACATGGTTCTGAAGGATAATTCCTGTTTGTTTTGTTTCTTTGGTGACAATTTTAACACCGAAATTTCAAAATTTGAATAATGTCCGGATGACATATAGACCATTCTCTGCCACTTTGTCAATAATGCTGGTGATATTATTTATGTAAAGTAACCCCTCTTCAAAACTGTTTAAAAACCTGAAGACTGCTTTGTTTTTGAAAGGATAGGGTTTGCATTGTCAACATGCTTTGACAGTCTTTGTCTCCAGTTTGCTCCTTCAAATTCTTTCCTAATGCAGGTGCCCACATTTGCTAAACTTATTTGGATTTTCCATGGCCCTTTTTTCAATTACTTCTCTGCTCAAAACATTTTATGATGTCTCTGTCTTTTTGAATAATGAGAAAGCTGTATTTGTTTCAAAACTCCCAAACCCTGACAGTATGTCAAATGTCTTTCTTGCCTATTCATAAACTTGTATACCTATTTGCAATGTCATTATTTCCTTTGACTAGTGCAATGATCTTTCTTCTTGTAATAGAACCATTCCAAGGCTCAAATCTGTCCACTGCTTGACCCTTTTGGTGATATTTTTAACAAGGAAAAACCACTCAAGATCTGTCAAAGAGCATTGAAAGTTGTTTTGTCATTTTAAAAGGAGGTGGTCTTTCTTCTTCCAACTTGGTTGATATTTTGTGCTTCCAGGTGATTCATAAGATCCTTATTTGATGGTAAGTGCCATATTTTAGTTGCATCCATTCATACTATCTTTCTCTGTTTATTTGAAAGGAACTCTTTTAGACTTCTTGGAATGTGACAGTGAAGTGTTGTTTGACCCCTTCTCCTAAGGAAACTGCCTCTTTTTGTATCAATGGCATGCATATTCAAATTATCTCCTGTCCACCATGATGTATAGTTTGAAAGACATTTTCCTATGAGTAGGAAAACCAATACCTTTTGAAACATAAACACCATATGTTGCCTGTGTAATGACTTTTTCTTTCCTTCTTTGTCTCTTTCCATTGCATCTTTGACCAACCAGCCTTTAAAAACAGTCAATGCCTTGGCCATCTGCTCATGAATGAAGGAGGCCCTTCACTTGGAAAAGTATCTGAAGATTGTTTGATAAGGCTGCCTGACAAGGGTTTTTCTTGGATATGATGGTAAGAAAACAAACCTGAAAACATTAATACTTTTACCTCTGCCTGCAATCACTACTGTGCTTCAGGAAAACCCTAGTCAAGGTGTCACCGTCTCACTGTACTGCTCTTTGCTGAGGGGAACTGAAATGTCACCATTTGCCTTGGTCAACTTATGACAAATTATTTAAAAGATAATCTCTGTGACTATGGAGGTTAGCACCTTTTTGAAAAACAACCACCTTTTCTTCTGCCTGTGTAATGACATGATTTGTCAACATTTCTTCAATTTGGTCTTGTTGAAACAGCAGGCTGCTTAGGATTAGAATTGTTTTCACTAATGATGTGTCTCTCTAAGGTTTTAACAATTCATATGATTTGAAAACTTCAAATGACTTCCTTTACAAAACCAAAACTCTGTTTTCCCTTTAACTTGCATACTTCAGACTCTAGCTCTGTTATGATCATCACTTACACTTAGAAAACCTAGAGTCACTATTTCACTGTTTAGTAAAAAGCAAACCTGGGCTTTTGCAATCCTTAAAGTCAATATTGGCCAGCGCCCTCTGCTTGTAGATGAAGGAGGCACCCTAACCCTCTGCTTGTAAATGAAGGAGGTTCTTGGCCATGACAAATTACCAGTTTGCTGTGACATTGGTGTCTTTCTCTTACTGTGATTTTCATGCTGACAGGAAGCTGCAAGGTCTTGATGAGTAACTCTCTGTCTTGCAGATATATCTCAGGCTCATTTTCACATTGAGAAGCAGTTGTTCTTCTAAATGTAGATTCAAGAAATTTCTTCTGAGATGATGTTATATTTCCTGCCTGTGCAAAATCCATAAAACATTGTAAAACACCTAATAATCATTTTGAGACTGTGGTTTATGCAGTGCTGAGACCTAGGGGTGTGTAAGTGGCGCGACTTACAGCTGTGATCAACTTGATTTGCAGAGTGGGAGGTCTGTTATGAATGGTTTGTATCAGATGGAGGTTTTTGGCTTTTTGATGGTTGCCAAGGGCAAAATCCCTTAAAGCGCCACTTCCTAACTTAGGGGAGGCTTTTGAAACAGACTTGGATTTGCTTTTTAGAGCTGATGGGTAGACCAGTAGGGCTGAAGCTAGATAGGATAGTGATAATGAGTTTTGACTTTGACATGGGCGGACTGAGAAGTAGGAGGGCAAAAAAAAAAGTTTTATGAGGGTTTTCTAGATGACAAATTGACATATGAAAATCAGCTTCTAGAAAACTCAGCTATGGATATAGTCATCACTAACATGTGAAAAATACTGATGACTAACACTCTCCCCTGTGGTATCGTTCGTCGTGTTGTGCCATGTGAGGTTGTCTGAATGGGCGTGTTCGGGTTGGGCAGTTTCGTTCGAGGGTGCCCATATCAGTTTTATGAAGCTGTGACCGTCCGGGTGCCTTGTGCACGTTCAGGAGGCCCATTTTTCGTTATTACCTTGTGGCATCATTCGGTCGGGCACAATGTGTCGCGCCGTGTGTGGGCGCTCCAACAAGCGTGTTCAGGTCGAGCCGTTTCATTCGAGGGCACCCGTATCAGTTTTGCTAATTTGTGACCACCCGGGTGCCTTGTGCATGTTCGAGTGGCCTGTTTGCCGTTTCTCCCTTGTGGCATCATTCGGTTGGGCGCGCTTTGTAGTGCCTTGTGAGGTCACCCGACCTGGTGCATTCGGGTCGGGTAGTTTTGTTTGAGGGTGCCCCTATCAATTTTTCTAAGTTGTGACCGCCGGGGTGACTTATGCACGTACAAATGGCCCGTTTTCCATTTGATCCCTTGTGGCATCATTCGGTCGGGCGCATCGTGTCGTGCCATGTAAGGTCGCTCGACTGGGCACATTCGGGTCGAGCCATTTCATTCGAGGGTGACCATATTATTTTTGCTAAGTTGTGACCACCCATGTGCCTTATTCATGTTCGGGTGGCCCATTTGCCGTTTTATCCCTTGTGGCATAGTCCGTTCGGCCACTCCGTTTTGCATCATGTGAGGTCACCTGACCAAGCGCATTCGAGTTGGGTCGTTTCGTTCAAGGGCGTTCGTATCCGTTTTTTTAAGTTGTGACCACCCAGGTGTCTTATGCATGTTCAAGTGGCCCGTTTTCCGTTTGCTCTCGTCTAGCATCATTGGGTCGGGCATGCCATGTCGAGCCGTGTGAGGTCGCCCGAACAGGCGCGTTGGGGCCAGCCCATTTTGTTCGAGGGTGCCCGTATCAGTTTTTTTAAGTTGTGACCACCCAACTCTCTTGTGCACGTTAGGGCGGCCTGTTTGCCTTTTTTTTCCCTTTTGGCATCATTCGGTCGGGTGCGCCGTGTCACGCCCTGTGAGGGCGATAAACCAAGCACGTTAGGGTCGGGCCATTTCGTTCGAGGGCGCCCATATCAGTTTTGCTAAGTTGTGACGGCCCAGGTGCCTTGAGCACATTCAGGCGGCCCATTTGTGGTTTGCTCCCTTATGCACGTTCGGGCGGCTCGTTTGTCGTTTTATCCCTTGTGGCATCATTTGGTCGAGCACACCGTGTCGTGCCGTGTAAGGTGACCTGATCGAGCTCGTTTGGGTCAGGCCATTTTGTTCGAGGGTGCTTCTATCATTTTTGCTAAGTTGTGACCACCTAGGTGCCTTGTGCACGTTTGGGTGGCTCGTTTGTTGTTTTATCCCTTGTGGCATTGTTCGTTTGGGCGCTATGTTTTGCGCCGTGTGAGGTTGTTCAAACAGGCGCATTCGGGTCAGGCTGTTAGTTCGAGGTTGCTCGTATCAGTTTTGCTAAGTTGTGACCACCTGGGTTCCTTGTGCATGTTAGGGCGGCCCGTTTGCCATTTTCTCCCTTGTGGCATCGTTCGTTCGGGCGCTCCGTGTTGCGCCGTGTGAGGTCGCCCGATTGGGCGCGTTCAGCTCGGGCCGTTTCATTCAAGGGTGCCCGTATCAGTTTTGCTAAGTTGTGACCACCCGGGTGGCTTGTGTACATTCGGGCGACCTGTTTTCTATTTGCTCCTTTGTGGCATCGTTCGATCGAGCGCGTCGTGTCGCGCCGTGTGAGGTTGCCCGACCAGGTGCATTCGGGTCGGGCCGCTTCATTTGAGGGCGCCCGTATCAGTTTTGCTAAGTTGTGACCACCCGGGTGCCTTGTGCACATTTGGGTGGCCCATTTACCATTTGATCCCTTCTGGCATTGTTTGTTCGGGCACGCTGTGTTGCGTCATGTGAGGTCGCCTGACCAGGCGCGTTTAGGTTGGATCGTTTTGTTCAAGGGCGCCCATATCAGTTTTGCTAAGTTGTGACTGACCAGGTGCCTTGTGGACGATAAAGCGACCCATTTTCCATTTTCTCCCTTGTGGCATCGTTCAGTTGGCTGCGTTGTGTCGCGCCATGTGAGGTCGCTCGACCGAACGTATTTGGGTCGGGCCATTTTGTTCGAGGGCGCACGTACCAGTTTTGCTAAGTTGTGACCGCCCAGGTGCCTTGTGCATGTTCTTGTGGCTGATTTGTCATTTCATCCCCTGTGGTATCATTCGTCGTGTGGTGCCTTGTGAGGTCGCCCGACCGGGCGCGTTTGGGCCAGGCCATTTCGTTCGTGGGTGCCTATATTAGTTTTGTAAGTTGTGACCTCACGGGAGCCTTGTGCACGATCGGGTGGCCCGTTTGGCGTTTCTTCACTTGTGGTATCGTTCGGTCAGGCCTGCCACATTGCGTCGTGTGAGGGCACCCGACCAAGCGCATTCGGGTTGGGTCGTTTCGTTCGAGGGCGCCCGTACCAGTTTTTCTAAGTTGTGATCGCCCGGGTGCCTTGTGCATGTTCAGGTGTCCCGTTTGCCGTTTGCTCCCTTATGCACATTCGGGCACCTCATTTGCCATTTTCTCCCTTGTGCTATTGTTCGGTCGGGCGCGTCGTTTCGTGCCGTGTGAGGTTGCTCGACAGGGCACTTTTGGGTCGGGCCATTGCGTTCGAGGGTGCCCGCATCAGTTTTTCTATGTTGTGACCAGCCGGGTTCCTTATGCACATTTGGGTGGTCCGTTTTCCATTTTCTCCCTTGTGTCATAGTTCGGTCGGGCGCACCGTGTGTGGTGGCCTAATTGGGCGTGTTCAGGTCAGGTCATTTCATTAGAGGGCTTCCATATCAATTTTGCTAATTTGTGACCGCCCGAGTGCCTTGTTCATGTTCGTTCGACCCATAATGTTTTCTCCCTTGTGGCATCATTTGGTCGAGTGCGCCGTGTCACGCAGTGTGAGGTCGCCCAACCTGGCTCATTCGGGTCGGACAGTTTCGTTAGAGGGCGCCCATATAAGTTTTGCTAAGTTGTGACCGTCGGGGTGCCTTGTTCATGTTCGGGCGGCCTATTTGTTGTTTTTTCTATTATGGCATCGTTCGGTCAGGCCCGCCATGTCGTGCTCTGTGAAGGCGCTAGACCAAGAACGTTCAGGTTGGGTCGTTTCGTTCAAGGGCACCCGTACCAGTTTTGCTATGTTGTGATCACCAAGGTGACTTGTGCACGTTCGGGTGGCCCATTTTCCCTTTGCTCCATTGTGCATGTTCGGGCGACCCATTTTTCGTTTTCTCCCTTGTGGCATGATTTGGTCGGGCGTGCCTTGTCGCATCGTCTGAGGTCGCCCAACGGGGCGTGCTCAGGTTGGGCCATTTCGTTCGAGGGCACCCGTATCAGTTTTGCAATGTTGTGACCACCCGGGTGCCTTATGTACATTCAGGCAGTCCATTTTTCGTTTCATCCCTTGTGGAATAGTTTGGTCGAGTGATCCGTGTGAGGTCGGCCAACCGGGCATGTTTGGGTTGGGTCGTTTCATTAGAGGGCGTCGATATCAGTTTTGCTAAGTTGTGACCGCCCCGGTGCCTTGTGCACGTTCGGGCGGCACGTTTGCCATTTTCTCCCATGTGGCATCGTTCGGTCGGGTGCACCTCGTCGCCCCGTTTTAGGTCGCCCGACCAGGTGCGTTCAGGTCTAGTCGTTTCTTTCAAGGACGCCCGTATCGGTTTTGTTAATTTTTGACTGCCCGGGTGCCCTTTTCAAGTTCCGGTGGCCCATTTTCCATTTGCTACCTTCTGTCATCGTTCGTTCGGGCGCGTCGTGTGAGGTCACCCAACCGGGCGCGTTCGGGTTGGGCCGTTTTGTTCGAGCGCGCCTGTATCAGTTTTGCTAAGGTATGACCAACCGAGTGCCTTGTGGATGTTCAGGCTGCCCGCTTTCCGTTTGATCCCTTGTGGCATCGTTCGGTTAGGCACGCTGTGTCGCACCGTGTGAGGTTGCTCGACCGGGCGTGTTTGGGTCAGGTAATTTTATTCAAGGGCACCCATATCAATTTTGCTAAGTTGTGACTACCCGGGTCCCTTGTGCACATTCAGGTTCCCTGTTTTCCATTTGATCCCCTATGGTATCGTTCATTGTGTCATGCCGTGTGAGGTCGCCCGACCGAGCGCGTTAGGGCTGGGTCATTTCATTCGAGGGTGCCCGTATTAGTTTTGTTGAGTTTTAACTTCCTGGGTGCTTTGTGCACATTTGGGTGGCCCGTTTTCCATTTGTTCCCTTGTGGCATCGTTTAGTTGGGCGCGCAATGTCGCGCCGTGTGAGCTCACCCGACCGGGTGCGTTTGGGTCGGGTCGGGCCATTTCTTTCGAGGGCAACCATATGAATTTTTCTAAGTTGTGACTTCCCGGGTGCCTTCTGCACATTTGAGCGGCCCGTTTTCCGTTTGCTCCCTTGTGGCATCGTTCAGTCGGTCACGCCATGTGAGGTCGCCCGAACGGACGCATTCAGGTCGGGTTGTTCATTCGAGGGAACCCGTATCAGTTCTGCTAATTTGTGACTGCCTGGGTTCCTTGTTCACATTCATGAGTCTCGTTTGCCATTTTCTCCCTTGTGGCATCGTTCGGTTGGGCGCGCCATGTCGCATCATGTGAGGTCGCCTGATCGGGCGTGTTCAGGTTCGATCATTTTGTTCAAGGCTGCCTATATTATTTTCACGTTTGCTCCCTTGTGGCATCGTTCGGCCGGGTGCGCCGTGTTGTACCGTGTGAGGTTGCCCGACTGGGTGCGTTTGGGTTGGAATATTTCGTTCAAGGGCACCCGTATCAGTTTTGCTAGGTTGTGACCGCCTGGGTGCCTTGTCCGCATTCGGGTGGCCCATTTTTTGTTTGCTCCCTTGTGGCATCATTCGTTCAGGCGCTCCGTGTTGCGCCGTGTGAGGTCGCCCGACCCGGCGCGTTCGGGTCGAGTCATTTCGTTCGAGGGCGCCTATATCATTTTTGCTAAGTTGTGACCGACCGGGTGCCTTGTGGACGTTCAAACAGCCCATTTTCCATTTTCTCCCTTGTGGCATCATTTAGTCGGGCACGCTGTGTCGCGCCATGTGAGGTCGCCCGACCGAACGCGTTTGGGTCGGGCCATTTTGTTCAAGGGCGCCCATACAAGTTTTGCTAAGTTGCGACCACCCAGGTGCCTTGTTCATGTTCTTGCGGCCCATTTTCCATTTGATCCCCTGTGGTATCATTCGCCGTGTCATGCTGTGTGAGGTTGCTCGACCGGGCGCGTTTGGTCCAGGCCATTTCGTTCGAGGGTGCCTGTATTAGTTTTGTTAAGTTGTGACTGCAGGAGTGCCTTGTGCATGTTCGGGTTGCCCATTTGGAATTTGTTCCCTTGTGGCATCATTCAGTCAGGCCCGCCGTGTCGCGCCGTGTGAGGACACCTGACCAAGCGCATTCGGGTTGGGCCGTTTCATTCGAGGGCGCCCGTACTAGTTTTGCTAAGTTGTGATCCCCTGGGTGCCTTATGCATGTTCAGGCATCCTATTTTCCGTTTTCTCCCTTGTGCACGTTCGGGCACCTTGTTTTCCATTTTCTCCCTTGTGGCATCGTTCGGTCGGGCGCGTCATGTCGTGCCATGTGAGGTTGCTCGACAGGGCACTTTTGGGTCGAGCCATTATGTTCGAGGGCACCCGCATAAGTTTTTCTATGTTGTGACTAGCCGGGTTCCTTATACACGTTCGGGCGGTCCGTTTTCCATTTTCTCCCTTGTGGCATAGTTCGGTCAGGCGCGCCATGTGTGGTCACCTGACCGGGCACGTTCGGGTCAGCTCATTTCGTTAGAGGGCGTCCACATCAGTTTTGCTAATTTTTGACCTCCTGGGTGCCTTGTGCATGTTTGGTCGAACCATACCGTTTGCTTCCTTGTGTCATCGTTCGGTCAAGCACGCCATATCACGCCGTGTGAGGTCACCCGACCTACCCCATTCGGGTCAGGCCATTTCATTAGATGGTGCCCGTATCAGTTTTGCTAGGTTGTGACCGTCGGGGTGCCTTATTCATGTTTGGGTGGCCCGTTTGCTATTTGTTTTGCTATGGCACTGTTCGGTCAGGCCTGCCATGTCGCACCATGTGAGGGTGCTAGACCAAGCATGTTCGGGTTGGGTCGTTTCATTTGAGGGCGCCCGTACCAGTTTTTCTATGTTGTGATTGCCCAAGTTCCTTGTACATGTTTAGGTGGCCCGTTTTCCCATTTCTCCATTGTGCATGTTCGGGCGGCCCGTTTTCCGTTTTCTACCTTGTGGCATCGTTCGGTCGGGCGCGCCATGTCGCACCGTGTGAGGTCGCCCGATGGGGTGTGTTCAGGTCAGGCCATTTCATTCGAGGGTACCCGTATCAATTTTTCTATGTTGTGACCACCCGGGTGCCTTGTGCACATTCAGGTAGTCCGTTTTTCGTTTTCTCCCTTGTGGCATAGTTCGGTCGAGTGCGCCGTGTGAGGTCGCCCGACCGGGCGCGTTCGGGTCGGGTCATTTCGTTAGAGGGCACCGGTATCACTTTTGCTAAGTTGTGACTGCCCCAGTGACTTATGCACCTTTGGGCGGCGTGTTTGCCATTCGCTCCCAGGTGGCATCGCTCGGTCGGGCGAGCCTCGTCGCCCCGTTTTAGGTTGCTTGACCAGGTGTGTTCGGGTCTGGCTGTTTCATTCGAGGACACCTGTATCAGTTTTTTTAAGTTGTGACTGCTCGGGTGCCTTTTCCACATTCGAATGGCCAGTTTTCCATTTTCCGCCTTCTGGCATCATTCGTTCAGGTGCGTCGTGTGAGGTCGCCCGATCAGGCGCGTTCGGGTCGGGCCGTTTCGTTCGAGGGCACCTGTATCAATTTTGCTAAGTTGTGACCAACCGAGTGCCTTATGGATGTTCAGGCGGCCTGATTTCTGTTTTCTCCCTTGTGGCATCGTTCGGTCATGCACGCTGTGTCGCGCCGTGTGAGGTCGTTGGATCGGGCTTGTTTGGGTCGAGCCATTTTTTCAAGGGCATTCGTATCAATTCTTCTAAATTGTGACTACCCTGGTCCCTTGTGCACATTCGGGTGGCCTGTTTACCATTTGATCCCCTGTGGTATCATTCGTCGTGTCATGCCATGTGAGGTCGCCCAACCAGGCGCGTTCAGGCTGGGTCATTTCATTCAAGGACACCTGCATTAGTTTTGTTAAGTTGTGACTTCCCGGGTGCTTTGTGCACGTTCGGGCGGCCCGTTTTCCATTTATTCCCTTGTGGCATCATTTGGTTATGTGCGCCATGTCGCACCGTGTGAGCTTACTCGACCGGGCGCGTTTAGGTCGGGTCAGGCCATTTCTTTCGAGGGAAACCGTATGAATTTTTCTAAGTTGTGACTGCCCGGGTGCCTTGTGCACATTCGAACGGCCCGTTTGTCGTTTGCTCCCTTGTGGCATCATTCAGTCAGTCGCGCCGTGTGAGGTCACCCGACCGGACGCGTCCGGGTCGGGCTGTTTGTTCGAGGGCACCCGTATCATTTTTGCTAATTTGTGACTGCCTGGGTTCCTTGTGCACATTCGGGAGACCTGTTTGCCATTTTCTTCCTTGTGGCATCATTCGGTCGGGCACGTCATGTTGCATCTTGTGAGGTCGCCTGATCGGGCGCATTCAAGTCTGGTCATTTTGTTTGAGGCCGCTTATATTAGTTTCACATTTTCTCCCTTATGGCATTGTTCGGTTGGGTGCACTGTGTTGCACCATGTGAAGACGCCCAGCTAGGCGCGTTCAGGTTGGACTATTTCGTTCGAGGGCACCCGTATCAGTTTTGCTAGGTTGTGACCGCCTGGGTGCCTTATCCACCTTCGGGTGGCCTGTTTGCTGTTTTCTCTCTTATGGCATCATTCATTGAGGTGCTCCATGTTGCGCCATGTGATGTCACTCGACAGGGCACGTTTGGGTCAAGTCGTTTCGTTCGAGTGCACCTGTATCAGTTTTTCTAAGTTGTGGCCTCCCGGGTGCCCTGTGCACATTCGAGCGACCTGTTTTTCATTTTCTCCCATGTGGAATCGTTCGGTCGGGCGCGTCGTGTCGTGCCATGTGAGGTCGCCTGACCATGTGCGCTCGGGTCAATTTGTTTTTTTCGAGGGCACCCGTATCAGTTTTGCTAAGTTGTGACCGCCGAAGTGGCTTGTGCATGTTTGGGCCCCTGTTTTCCGTTTTCTCCCCTGTGCTATCGTTCGTCGTGTCGCGCCGTGTGAGGTTACGTGAATGGTCGCGTTTGGGCCTTGCAGTTTCATTTGAGGGCGCCCGTGTCATTTTTGTGAATTTGTGACCACTCGGGTCACTTTTGCACGTTCAGGCGGCCCATTTGCCATTTTTTACCTTGTGGCATTGTTAGGTCGGGTGCACCATGTGGCGCCGTGTGAGGGCACTCGACTAAGCGTGTGCAGGTCAGACCATTTCATTCGAGGGTGTCCACATTAGTTTTGCAAATTTGTGACTCCCTGGGTGCCTTATGCACATTTAGGAAACACGTTTGCCCTTTGCTCCCTTGTGCACATTCAGGTGGCCTATTTGTTGTTTTGTCCCTTGTGGCATCGTTCGGTCAGGTGTGCCATGTTGCGCCATGTGAGGTCACCCGACTGGGCGTGTTCGGGTTGGACTGTTTCGTTTGAGGGTGCCCGTATCATTTTTGCTAAGATGTGACCACACGGGTGCCTTGTGCACATTCGGGTGGCCCGTTCACCATTTTCTCGCTTGTGGCATCATTCGGTAGGGTGCGTCGTGTCGCGGCATGTGAGGTTGCGCGACTGGGCACGTTCGGGTTGGGCCGTTTCATTAGCAAGTGCCCATATCAGTGTTGCTAAGTTGTGACTGCCTGGGTGCCTTGTGCACATTCGAGCGGCCCGTTTCTTGTTTCCTCCATTTTGGCATCGTTCGGTCGAGCATGCTGTGTCACACCATGTGATGTCACCCAACCAGGCGCGTTCGAGTCGGGTCGTTTCATTCAAGGGCGCCCATATCGGTTTTGCTAAGTTGTGACCTCCCAGGTGCCTTGTGCACGTTCGGGGGGCCTATTTGCTATTTTCTCAATTATAGAATCATTTTTTCGAGCGCGTCGTGTTGCTCCGTGTGAGGTCACCCAAACGGGCACGTTCGGGTCGGGCCGTTTCGTTCTAGGGTGCCCATATCAGTTTTGATAAGTTGTGACCGACCGAGTGCCTTGTGGACATTCAGCCGGCTAGCTTTTGGTGTTCTCCCTTGTGGCATCATTCAGTCAGGTGCACTGTGTCGCGCCGTGTGAGGTCGCCTGACCGGGCACGTTCGGGTCGGGCTGTTTTGTTCGAGGGCGCCCGTATGAGTTTTGCTAAGTTGTGACTGCCTAAGTGCCTTGTCCATGTTTGTGCGGCCCATTTTCCATTGATCCCCTGTGGTATCATTCATCGTGTCGTGTCGTGTGAGGTTGCCCGACCGGGTGTGTTTCGGCTGGGCCATTTCGTTCGAGGGCGCCCGTATTAGTTTTGTTAAGTTCTAACCACCCGGGTGCCTTGTGCACGTTCCGGTGGCATGTTTGCCGTTTTTTACCTTGTGGCGTCATTTGGTCGGGTCCATCGTGTCGCGCCGTGTGAGGTCACCTAACTAGGCACGTTCTGGTTAGGTCGGGTCATTTCATTCGAGGGTGCCTGTATTAGTTTTACTGAGATTTCAGTGCCTGGGTGACTTGTGCACGTTTGGGCACCCCGTTTTCCATTTTCTCCCTTCTGGCATTGTTCGGTCGACTGCTTCATGTCACGCTATGTGAGGTCGCCCGTCCGGGCGTGCTCGGGTCGGGCTGTTTCATTAAAGGGCACCCGTATCATTTTTTCTAAGTTTTGACCACTCGGGTCCCTTGTGCACGTTCGGGTGGCCCGTTTTCCATTTTCTCGATTGTGGCATCATTCAGTTGGGCATGCCATGTCGCACTATGTGAGGTCGCCCGATCGAGTGCGTTCGGGTCATGTCGGGTCATTTCTTTCGAATTTTCCCATATCAGTTTTTCTAAGTTGTGACCGTCCGGGTGCCTTGTGTAGGTTCGGGCAGCCCATTTGTCGCTTGCTCTCTTGTGGCATCATTCGGTTGGGCGCCCTATGTCACGTCCTGTGAGGTCGTCCGACGGGGTGCGTTCAGGTCGGGTCATTTCGTTCGAGGGCACCTGTATTAGTTTTGCTAATTTGTGACCGCCTAGGTGCCTTGTGCACATTCGGGTGGCTCATTTTCCATTTTCTCCCTTGTGGCATCATTCGGTTGGGCGCGCTATTTCGCGCCATGTGAGGTCGCCTGACCAGGTGCGTTCGGGTTGGGTCATTTTGCTCGAGGGTGCCTATTTCTGATTTGCTAAGTTGTGACCGCTCGAGTGCCTTGTGCACGTTTAGATGGCCCATTTGTCATTTTATTCGTTGTGGCATCGTTCGATTGGGCATGTCGTGTCGCGCGATGTGAGGTTGCTCAACTGGGTGCGTTTGGGTCGGGTCGTTTCGTTCGAGGGTGACCATATTAGTTTTGGTAAGTTGTGACCACCCGTGTGCCTTGTGCACATTTGGGTCGCCATTTTTTTATTTTCTCCTTTGTGGCATAGTTCATTTGGGCGCTCCGTGTTGCGTCGTGTAAGGTCGCCTAAACGAGTGCGTTCGAGTCGGGCCATTTTGTTCGAGGGTGCCCGTATCAGTTTTGCTAAGTTGTGACCGCCCGGGTGGCTTGTGCATGTTTAGGCGGCCCATTTGCCATTTTCTCTCGTGTGGCATCATTAATTCGGGTGTGCAGTGTCACATCGTGTGAGGTCGCCCGAACGGGCGCGTTCGGGCTGACCTGTTTCGTTCGAGGGCACCCGTATCAGTTTTTTTAAGTTGTGACCACCCGGGTTCCTTGTGCATGTTAGGGCAGCCGTTTGCCAATTTTTCCCTTGTGGCATCGTTCGGTCGGGCGTGCCGTGTCGCACCCTGTGAGGGCGACAGACCAAGCGTGTTAGGGTTGGGCCATTTCGTTCGAGGGCGCCCATATCAGTTTTGCTAAGTTGTGATGGCCCGGGTGCCTTGTGCACATTTGGGTGGCCCATTTGCCATTTTATCCCTTGTGCACGTTCGGGCAGCCCGCTTGTTGTTTTCTCCCTTGTGGCATCGTTCGGTAGGTCGCACCATGTCGCGCTGTGTAAGGTCACCCGACTGAGCACATTCGGGTCAGGCCGTTTCATTCGAGGGTGCCTGTATCGTTTTTTCTAAGTTGTGACCACCCGGGTGCCTTGTGCACGTTTGGGTGGCCCATTTTCCATTTTCTTCCTTGTGGCATCGTTCATTTGGGCACTCTATGTTGCACCGTGTGAGGTCGCCTGACAAGGCATGTTCAGGTCAGGTTGTTCGTTCGAGGGCACCTGCATCAGTTTTTCTAAGTTATGACCACTCGGGTTCCTTGTGCACGTTCGCGCGGCCCGTTTGCCATTTTCTCCCTTGTGGCATTGTTCGTTCGGGCACTCCATGTTGCGTCATGTGAGGTCACTCGACTGAGCGTGTTTGGGTCGTCCCGTTTCGTTCGAGGGCACCCGTATCAGTTTTGCAGAGTTGTGACTTCCCGAGTACCTTGTGCACGTTCAGGTGGCCCGTTTTCCATTTTCTCCCTTGTGGCGTCATTCATTCGGGCGCTCTGTGTTGCGCCGTGTGAGGTCACCCGACCGGGCATGTTCATGTCGAGCCATTTCGTTTCAGGGCACCCGTATCAGTTTTTCTAAGTTGTGACCACCCGGGTGCCTTGTGCACGTTCGAGCAGCCCATTTGCCGTTTTCTCCCTTGTGGCATCGTTCAGTCATGCACATCGTGTCGCACCATGTGAGGTCGCCCAACCAGGCAAGTTTGGGTCGGCCATTTCGTTCGAGGGCGGCCATATTAGTTTTGCTAATTTGTGACCGCTCGGGTGCCTTGTACACGTTCGGGCAACCCGTTTTCCATTTTCTACCTTATGGCATCATCCTATCAGGCGCACTGTGTCGCACCGTGTGAGGTCGCCTAACTGGGCACGTTCGGGTTTGGTCATTTTGTTCGGGGGCACCCATATCAATTTTGCTAATTTGTGACCGCCCGGGTGCCTTGTGCACGTTTGGGATGTCCATTTGCCCTTTTCTCCCTTGTGGGATCGTTTGGTCGGGTGCGCCATGTTGCACCGTGTGAGGTCGCCCGACCGGGCATGTTTGGGTCCAGTTGTTTTGTTCAAGGGCACCCATATCAGTTTTGCTAAGTTGTGACCGCTCGGGTGCCTTGTGCACATTCGGACAGTCCGTTTGCGCCATGTTGCATCATTCGGTCGGGCGCGCTGTGTCGCACTGTCTGAGGTCACCCGACTTGGCTCGTTCGGGTTGGCTTGTTTCATTTGAGGGCACTTGTATCATTTTTGCTAAGTTGTGACCACCCAGGTGCCTTGTGCATGTTTGGGCAGCTCGTTTTCCGTTCTCTCCCCTGTGGTATCGTTCGTCATGTTGTGCCGTGTGAGGTTGTCCGAACGGGCGTGTTTGGGTTGGGCAGTTTCGTTCGAGGGTGCCCATATAAGTTTTATGAAGTTGTGACCACCCGAGTGCCTTGTGCATGTTTGGGAGGCCCATTTTTCATTATTACCTTGTGGCATCGTTCGGTTGGGCGCAACGTGTCGCGCCGTGTGTGGGCGCTCCAACAAGCGTGTTCAGGTCGGGCCGTTTCATTCGAGGGCACCCGTATAATTTTTGCTAATTTGTGACCACCCGGGTGCCTTGTGCATGTTCAGGCGGCCCGTTTGCTATTTTTTCCCTTGTGGCATCATTTGGTTGGGCGCGCTGTGTAGCGCCCTGTGAGGTCGCCCAACCGGGCGCGTTCGGGTCGGGTAGTTTCGTTCGAGGGTGCCCCTATCAGTTTTGCTAAGTTTGACCACCGGGGTGCCTTATGCACGTACAGACGACCTGTTTTCCGTTTGATCCTTTGTGGCATCGTTCGGTCGGGCGCATCGTGTCGCGCCATGTGAGGTCACTCGACTGGGCGCATTCGGGTCGAGCCGTTTCGTTCTTGGGTGACCATATTATTTTTGCTAAGATGTGACCAGCCGTGTGCCTTGTGCATGTTCGGGTGGCCCGTTTGCCATTTTCTCCCTTGTGGCATAGTTCATTTAGGCACTCCGTGTTGCGTCATGTGAGGTCACTCGACCAGGCGCGTTCGGGTCGGGTCGTTTCGTTCAAGGGCGCCCGTATCCGTTTTTCTAAGTTGTGACCACCTGGGTGCCTTATGCATGTTCAGGTGGCCCGTTTGCCATTTTATCTCGTCTGGCATCGTTGGGTCGGGCGCGCCTTGTCGAGCCATGTGAGGTCGCCCGAACAGGCGCGTTCGGGCCGGCCAGTTTTGTTTGAGGGCGCCCGTATCAGTTTTGTTAAGTTGTGACCACCCGACTCTCTTGTGCATGTTAGGGTGGCCCGTTTGCCATTTTTTCCCTTTTGGCATCGTTCGGTCAGGTGCGTCGTGTTGCGCCATTTGAGGGCGATAAACCAAGCGCGTTAGGGTCGGGCCATTTCGTTCGAGGGCGCCCATATCAGTTTTTCTAAGTTGTGATGGCCCAGGTGCCTTGAGCACATTTAGGTGCCCATTTTCCGTTTGCTCCCTTATGCACGTTGGGGCAGCCCGTTTGTCGTTTTCTCCCTTGTGCCATCATTCGGTCGAGCACACCATGTCGTGCCATGTAAGGTCACCTGATCGAGTGCGTTCAGGTCAGGCCATTTTGTTCTAGGGCGCCTGTATCAGTTTTGCTAAGTTATGACCACCCAGGTGCCTTGTGCACGTTTACATGGCCCGTTTGCTATTTTTTCCCTTGTGGCATTGTTCGTTCGGGCACTCTAATTTGCGTCGTGTGAGGTTGCTCGACTGGGCGCGTTCGGGTCGGGCTGTTAGTTCGAGGTCGCTCGTATCAGTTTTGCTAAGTTGTGACCACCCAGGTTCCTTGTGCATGTTCGGGCAGCCCGTTTTCCATTTTCTCCCTTGTGGCATCGTTCATTCGGGTGCTCCGTGTTGCGCCGTGTGAGGTCGCCCGACCGGGCGCGTTCAGGTCGGGCCGTTTCATTCGAGGGCGCCCATATCAGTTTTGCTAAGTTGTGACCACCTGGGTGCCTTGTGCACATTTGGGTGGCCCGTTTGACGTTTGATCCCTTGTGGCATCATTTGTTTGGGCGCTCTGTGTTGCGCTGTGTGAGGTCACCCGACTGGGCACGTTCGAGGGCACTCATATCAGTGTTTCTAAGTTTTGACCACCTGGGTGCTTTGTGCATGTTTGGGCAACGCATTTGCCATTTTCTCACTTGTGGCATCATTTGGTCTGGCACGTCGTGTCATGCCATGTGAGGTCACCCGACCAGGCACGTTCAGGTTGGCCATTTTTTTCGAGGGTGCCCATATCAGTTTTGCTAATTTGTGACCGCCTGGGTGCCTTGTGCACGTTTGGGTGGCCCGTTTGCCATTTTCTCCCTTGTGGCATCGTACGGTCAGGCGCGCTGTGTCGCACTGTGTGAGGTCGCCCGACCGGGCACATTCGGGTCCAGTCGTTTTGTTCGAGGGCGCCCGTATCAGTTTTGATAAGTTGTGACCGCCCAGGTGCCTTGTTTACGTTCGCGTGGCCCTTTTGTGCCATGTGGCATCATTCGGTCGAGCGAATTTTGTCGCACCATCTGAGGTCGCCTGACTGGGCTCGTTCAGGTTGGTTCGTTTTGTTCGAGGGGGCCCGTATCAGTTTTTCTAAGTTGTGACCACCTGGGTGCCTTGTGCATGTTCGGGCGGCTCATTTTCCGTTCTCTCCCTTATGGTATCGTTCTTCGTGTTCCGCTGTGTGAGTTCGCCGTGTGAGGTCACGCAACCGAACACATTCACGTCGGGGTATTTTGTTCAAGGGCACCTGTATCAGTTTTTCTAATTTTTGACTGCGTGGGTGCCTTGTGCATGTTCTGGGGCCCCATTTTCCGTTTTCTCCCTTGTGGCATCATTCGGTCAGGCGCGCCATGTATCATCGTGTCAAGTCACCCGACCAAGCGTGTTCGGGTCCAGTCGTTTTGTTCGAGGGTGCCGGTATCAGTTTTGCTAAGTTGTGATTGCCTGAGTTCCTTGTGCATGTTCGGGCAGCCCATTTCACATTTGCTCCCTTGTGGCATCATTCGGTCGGGCACGCCATGTGAGGTCACCTGACCTGGCGCGTTCAAGTTGAGCTATTTCATTCTAGGGTGCCTGTATTAGTTTTGCTAAGTTGTGACCACCCGGGTGCCTTGTCCACATTCGGGTGGCACCTTTTCCATTTGCTCCCTTGTGGCATCATTCATTCAGGTGCTCCATGTTGCGCCATATGAGGTCGCCCAACTGGGCGCGTTGGGGTCGGGTCATTTCGTTTGAGGGCACCCATATTAGTTTTTCTAAGTTATGGCCACCCAGGTGCCTTGTGCACATTCGGATGGCCTGTTTGTCATTTGCTCCCGTGTGGCATCGTTTGGTCGGGCGCGCCGTGTCGCGCCATGTGAGGTCACCTTATTGGGCGCGCTCGGGTCGGATCATTTCGTTCGAGGGCGCCCGTATCAATTTTTCTAAGTTGTGACCGCCTGAGTACCTTGTGCATGTTTGGGTTGCTCGTTTGCCGTTTTCTCCCCTGTGGTATCATTCATCATGTTGCACCGTGTGGGTTCGCCCGAACGGTTGCATTCAGGTCGGCCAGTTTCGTTCCAGGGCACCTGTATCCATTTTGTGAAGATGTGACCACTCAGGTCCCTTATGCATGTTCGAGCGGCCCATTTTCCATTTGTTACCTTGTGGCATTGATCGGTCAGGAGTACCGTGTCACACCATGTGAGAGAGCTTGACCAAACGTGTTCAGGTCGGGCCGTTTCATTCGAGGGCGTCCGTATTAGTTTTTCTAATTTGTGACCACCGAGTGCCCTATGCACGTTCGAGCGGCCCGTTTTCTATTTGCTCCCTTGTGCACATTCGGGTGGCCCATTTTCCATTTTCTCCCTTGTGGCATCGTTCGGTCAGGTGTGCCATGTCGCGCCATGTGAGGTCGCCCGACCGGGCGCGTTCAGGTCATGCCGTTTCGTTCGAGGGCGCCCGTATTAGTTTTTCTAAGATGTGACCACCCAATTTCCTTGTGCATGTTTGTGTGGCTTGTTCGCCATTTTCTCCCTTGTGGCATCGTTTGGTCAGGCACATCATGTCGCGCCATGTGAGGTCACCCGACCGGGCGTGTTTGGGTTGGGCCATTTTGTTAGAGGGCACCCGTATCAGTTTTTCTAAGTTGTGACTGCCCAGGTGCCTTGTGCACGTTCGGGTGCCCCATTTTTTGTTTGCTACCTTGTGGCATCATTCGGTCAGGTGCACCATGTTGCGCCGTGTGAGGTCGCCTGACCGGGTTCATTCGGGTCGGGCTGTTTCGTTCTAGGGCACCCATATGAGTTTTTCTAAGTTGTGTTTTCCCGGGTGCCTTGTGCACGTTTGGGTGACCCATTTTTGCTTTGATCCTTTGTGGCATTGTTCGGTCGAGTGCGGCGTGTCACGCCATGTGAGGTCGCCCGACCAGGCATGTTCGGGTCAGGCCGTTTCGTTCGAGGGTACCTGTATTGATTTTGCTAAGTTGTGACTGACCGAATGCCTTGTGCACATTCAGGAGGCCCTTTTTCCATTTTCTCCCTTCTGGCATCGTTCATTCGGGCGTGCTGTGTTGCGTCGTGTGAGTTCACCCGACCGGGCACGTTCAGGTTGGATCGTTTTGTTCGAGGGCGCCTGTATCAGTTTTTCTAAGTTGTGACCTATCGGGTGCCTTGTGGATGTTCAGGCGGCTTGCTTTCCATTTTCTCCCTTGTGGCATCGTTGAGTCGGGTGCGTTGTGTCATGCCGTGTGAGGTCGCCCGACCAGGCGCGTTTGGGTTGGGTCGTTTTGTTCGAGGGCGCCCGTACCAGTTTTGCTAAGTTGTGACTGCCTAGGTGCCTTGTGCATGTTCTTGCGACCCATTTGCTATTTGATCCCCTGTGGTATCATTCGATGTGTCGTGCTGTATGAGTTCACCCGACCGAGCGTATTCAGGCTAGGCCATTTCGTTCGAGGGTGCCTGTCTTAGTTTTGTTAAGTTGTGACCGCCTGTGTGCCTTGTGCATGTTCGGGTGGCCCGTTTGGCATTTGTTCCCTTGTGGCATCATTCGGTCGGGCCCGTCATGTCATGCCATGTGAGGGCGCCTGACCAAGCACATTAGGGTTGGTCCATTTCGTTCGAGGGCGCCCGTACAAGTTTTGCTAAGTTGTGATCACCCGAGTGCCTTATGAATGTTTAGGCAGCCCTTTTGCCATTTTCTCCCTTGTGCACGTTCAAGCGACCCATTTTCCATTTTATCCCTTGTGGCATCGTTCGGTCAGGCGCGTCGTGTCGCGCCATGTGAGGTCGCCCGATAGGCCACTTTTAGGTTGGGTCATTGCGTCTGAGGGCACCCACATCAATTTTTTCTATGTTGTGACCAGCCGAGTGCCTTATGCACATTTGGGCGGCCCGTTTTCCGTTTTCTCCCTTGTGGCATAGTTCGGTCGGGTGCGCTGTGTTAGTCATCAGTATTTTTCACCTGTTGTTGATGACTAAATTCTAGCTGAGTTTTCTAGAAGCTGATCTCCATATGTCAATTTTTCATCTAGAAAACCCTCATAAAATTTTTTTCCTTCCTACCTTTTCAGTCTTCCCATGACGAGATGAAACCTCATTATCAAATCCTACTTAACCTCAACCATACTAGTCTGACCATCAGTTCTAAAGAAACAATCCAAATCTATTCAAACAACCTCGCCTAAGTTAGGAAGTGGCGATTTAAGACATTTCACCCTTGGAAAACTATCCAAGAGCCAAAAAACCTCCATCTACTATAGACCAGTCATAACAGACCTCCCACTCTGCTAATAAAGTTGGTCACAGCCCTAAGTCGCGCCACTGATACACCCTTAAGTCTCAACAATACATAGACCATAATCTCAAGCTGATTTTAGGTGTTTTATAGTGTTTGATGGATCTTTCAAGGACAGGAAACATACCAGCATCTCAGAAGACAATTTTTGGCGTCACATGAGAAGACAACTGCTTCTCAATGTGATCTTGAGCCTGGGATGCAGCTACAATGCAAAGAGTTTTTCATCAAGCTCTTGCGACCACCTTTGAAGCTTGAAAGAATAGTGAAAGAAAAGAAACACTTTCAAGAGGCCGTTGATATGACATGACTAAGAACCTCCTTCATTTATAAGCAGAGGGTTTGAAGACCAAAGAAACCTCCTTCATCTATAAGCAGAGGGTTTGAAGACCAAAGAAACCTCCTTCATCTATAAGTAGAGGGTTTGAAGACCAAAGAAACCTCCTTCATCTATAATCAGAGGGTTTTGAAAGCGCCTCCTTCATCTACAAGCAAAGGGCAAGGGGCCATGACTTCTTCACCAAAGCTAGAATGCCAAACAACAAAGGAGGAAAACCAAGAAAAGCTCAAAACTACCCAAAAAGGGCGCCGGGCACCGAAAGTGAAGAAAGACACATTAGGACTTGGAATTTTGGCCCAAACTTCTAGACATGTTTCTGAAAAGCCTTGAGGGACTTGCTCACCAAAATTGAGAAAATTTTGACATGTTTTTGTTTTTCGACATTTTTGGGCCTAATTGCATAAAATCATGGGCGCCGCCATTTCAGTTTGGAGCATCCTCAACTCTTGAGAGTGGTACCATTGGATGTATTAAATTCAGGATCATCTACTCAGAAATGTTTGGAGAATTTTAAGTTGTTTTGGTCCCCCAAAGATAAAAAAAACACTCACTTTTTCAACATGCTGCCCTGTCTATCAGCAAGGTTTATTTTCTGGTTTTTTACACACACTCCTATTTTTGGAGGACTTCTATGCATTATATTGGGAAAATTTCAGTTTATCCAGAAATTAGACACTCAGATATTTCCAACGAGCTATCATGAGCCTCATTTTGACTTCGGGAAGGCTGCCAAATGTTGCCGGCAAGTCAGGGGACCTTTTGCTGATGTAAATTTTGAATATTTTCGTAATTTTTGAACCTCAAAATTGCGTTTTCCAAATGGGCGTTTAGCTATTTTTGCACATGGAAAATGATGCAAAGTCAATTATTTTTCCTTTTTTATCATTTTCTAGATATTTTATGAGATATTTTGTGCCTTGGGCTTTGCAAAGCCTCAAGGACAAGTTTAGATATTTTGATTAGGCCAATACGAGAGCAAGTTGAACCATGAGGTTTTCCTCACTTGAGCCTATATATTCCAAAGGCTTTCATTGTAAAACAAGGCTGAAATTGAGAAGAGAAGAAATATATGGTCATATAAGCATTGGAAGAAATACTTGTCTTATGCTTTTGGATTGCCTCTTGGATGCTCTTGGATGAATGAAGAAGGATTGTTGTTGGATTCCATGACTTGGTAGAATGGTATAGTGTATCTTGCTTTGTTGTTGTCTTCTAGTTTTCATTCATGAATACATGTTTCTTGCTTGCTATAGATCAGTAGAGAACAAATTTGAGATATGCCCATGGAGGCACCTCAAATTTCCCGAATCTTCATAGCTTTCATGTTTTCTTCTTCCTTAGTTGCATTAAAGAATTCTTAACTGCTCTTTAACAACTTGAGGATATTGTTGCTTCTTTCATTAATAGTTCTATACATGCTAAGTATGACTTACGGTATGCCCAACTTACCTATGGCTAGCTATAGTTCCATCCATGAAATTTCTCTTTGACTGATTAGATTATCATCTTGTTGAACCAAGGAGGCCTAGTTTCGATCTAGCCCTTTGCCTAAAACTATGCAAATCTTGTTGTTCAAAATGCCCAATAACTTGAAGTACTGTGTTTAAGCATTCTAGCATAGTAAGTTAAGTTGTTTGTCTTCATTAAGTGTTTTCCCCAAAGTCTGAAAGCCATTTCCCAAAGTTAGAGGGTCTTATACTTCTATGCATGGCTTGAATGCTTATTTCTATGTATTGATTAGCTTATAGTTATGTTTTGCATGATTAATGGTTTTCCCTACCATGTTTATGTCTGCTGTTAAACTAGTTATGCTTGAAATCCTTTGTCGTTCACAAACTTGATGTCCATTTACTCCATTTTTCCCAAAGATCCTTTCTACCTTGAATCAAATCGACCCTTCAACAGCCTTGTATTGTCATCTAATAGCTTTCTTGACCTTTTGACCCCATAGCCCAGTTAATCTATCATCTTGTTATCTATTTTATATCTTTGATCAGTTTCATCCCTCACAACTTAAAAAAAACCAAAAAAATCTTACTCCATAACTAGCCTAAAATCATAACACAATAAGAAAACACACAGATATCCCTTACACATATAGAGAGAGCCCTCTCTGAGTCCAGGAAGGCTAGGTCCTCGGGCTCAAAAGCTTGGTTTGATGTTACACTGTCATTTGGCTTGCCAATCAGCCAAATCACGGGACCCTAACACGCTGTGTGTGGTCGCCCGACCTGCCGCGTTCGTTTCGGGTCGTTTCGTTAGAGGGCGCCCGTATCAATTTTTCTAATTTGTGACCGCCCGGGTGCCTTATGCACGTTTAGGTGACCCATACCGTTTTCTCCCTTGTGGCATTGTTTGGTCGAGCGCACCGTGTCACGCCATGTGAAGTCACTCGACCAGGCCTGTTTGAGTCAGGTTGTTTCGTTAGAGGGTGCCCATATCAGTTTTAGTAAGTTGTGACCGTCCGGGTGCCTTGTGCAAATTTGGGCGGCCCATTCGATGTTTGTTCCATTGTGGCATCGTTCGGTTGGGTCTGCCATGTCACGCCGTTTGAGGGCACCAGACCAAGCAAGTTCGGTTTGGGCTGATTTGTTTGAGGGCGCTCGTACCAGTTTTGCTAAGTTGTGATCGCCCAGGTGCCTTGTGCACGTTCGGGCGGCTCATTTTCCATTTTCTCCATTGTACATGTTTGGGAGGCCCGTTTTCTGTTTTCTCCCTTGTGGCATCGTTCGGTCGGGCGTGCCGTGTCGTGCCCTGTGAGGTCGCCCGACCAGGCACTTTCGGGTCGGCCCATTTTGTTCAAGGGCACCTGTATCAGTTTTTCTATGTTCTGACCACCCAGGTGCCTTTTGCACGTTCAGGCGGCCTGTTTTCCATTTTCTCCCTTGTGGCATAGTTCGGTCGAGTGCGCCGTGTGAGGTCACCCGATCGGGCGTGTTTGGGTCTAGCCATTTCGTTAGAGGGCACCTGTATTAGTTTTGCTAAGTTTTGACCGCCCGGGTACCTTGTGCATGTTCGGGTGACCGATTTTTTGTTTTCTCCTTTGTGGCATTGTTCGGTCGAGCGCATCGTGTTGCATCATGTGAGGTCACCCGACCGGGCCTGTTCAGGTTGGGTCATTTTGTTAGAGAGCGTCCGTATCAGTTTTGCTAAGTTGTGACTGTCGGGGTGCCTTGTGCACGTTCGAGCAGCCTGTTTGCCATTTATTCCCTTATGGAATCGTTCGGTCGGGCGTGCCATGTCGCACCGTGTGATGTCGCCCGACCGGGCGCGTTTGGGTCGGGTCGTTTCATTCGAGGGTACCTATATCAGTTTTGCTAAGTTGTGACCGCCCGAGTGCATTGTGCACGTTCGGGCGGCCGATTTGTCGTTTTCTCCCTTGTGGCATCATTCGGTCGGGCACACCATGTCGCGCCATGTGAGGTCGCCCAACCCGGTGCGTTCAGGTCAGACCGTTTCATTCGAGGGTGCCCATATCAGTTTTTCTAAGTTGTGACTGCTCGGGTGCCTTGTACACATTCAGGTGGCCCATTTTCCATTTTCTCCCTTAAGGCATCATTTGTTCGGGTGTGCCGTGTTGTGCCATGTGAGGTCACCCGACTGGGCGAGTTCGGGTCGGGTCGTTTTGTTCGAGGGCGGTCGTATTAGTTTTTCTAAGTTGTGACTGCCCGGGTGCCTTGTGCATGTTCAGGCAGCTTGTTTTTTTTTTGCTCCCTCGTGGCATAGTTCGGTTGGGCGCGCCGTGTCGTGTCGTGTGAGGTCACTCAACCAGGCGCGTTCGGGTCGGGCTATTTCGTTCGAGGGTGCCCATATCATTTTTGCTAAGTTGTGACCACCCGAGCGCCTTGTGCACGTTCGGGCAGACCGTTTGTCGTTTTCTCCCCTGGGGTATCGTTCACCATGTCACGTCGTGTGAGGTCGCCCGATCGGGTGCATTCGGGCCAGGCTGTTTCATTCGAGGGTGCCTGTATCAGTTTTGTGATGTTGTGACCGCCCGTGTGCCTTGTGCACGTTCGGGTGGCGTGTTTTCCATTTGTTCCCTTGTGGCACCGTTCGGTCGGGCACGCCGTGTCATGCCGTGTGAGGGCGCCCGACCAAGCGTGTTTGAGTCGGATCGTCTCGTTCTAGGGTGCTCGTATCAATTTTTCTAAGTTGTGATCGCCCGGGTGCCTTGTGCACGTTTGGGCAACCCGTTTTCCATTTTCTCCTTTGTGGCATCATTCGGTCGGGCGCGTCATGTCACGTTGTGTGACGGTGCCCGACCAAGTGCGTTCGGGTCGCGCTGTTTCGTTTGAGGGCACCTGTATTAGTTTTGCTAAGTTGTGACTGCACGGGTTCCTTTTGCACGTTCGGGCAACCCGTTTGCCGTTTGCTTCCTTATGGCATCGTTCAGTCCTTTAGCTATCCATTTCAGGTCGGGTTAGGTCATGCCGTGTGAGGCCGCCCAAGGAAACTCATTCTAGCGTGTCGAGTTGGGTCTGGTCAGGTCGTGTCTTGTGAGGCCACCCAAGGAAACACGTTTGTATGGGTCAGGTTGAGTTGGGTTTGGTCGAGTCATGTCATGTGAGGCCACCCAAGGAAACACGTTTGTATGGGTCGGGTCGAGTCATGTACTGATGGCACTCAAGGAAATGCATTCGGGCAGGTCGGGTTGGGTTTGGTGATCGGGTCTTGTCATGTGAGGCTGGCCAAGGAAACACATTCGTATGCATCGGGTCGAGTCGTGCCATATTGTGAGGGCACCCAAGGAAACACGTTTGGGCAGGTCGGGTCTGGTCTGGTCTAGTCAGGTCGTGTCATGTCATGGGGCTAGCCAAGGAAACACGTTCGGGTGGGTCGGGTGAGGTTGGGTTGGGTCGTGTGAGGGTGGTCGTATCAAAAATGCTAAATTGTGACCGCCCTAAAATATAGTGCCTCCTCATAAGGGAAAAGGTCAACAACATTAGGATGTTTTTGTAATAAACAAGGGTATTTCTAGGACACAGTCAGGTGGACACTTGAATTTAATATTTTCTGGAGTAGTCATGAGGTGCAATTTGGTTATTGAGACTTCATCAGATGGTCATCCTCCGGACTTAAATTGTGTGACAACACTGTGGTTGAGTTTGAAACTGGATATTGAACATACATTTGGTTTGATTGCAATAGACATTTTCATCAATAAATGTAAAGCAATGGCTAAAAAATACTATAAATTAATAAATAAAGAATACATGGTAACAAGCAACAATACTTACAAAATTGTTACAGTGAGACACAAAGAATAAGCAACTAATGTGCACAAACAGAGACCAATGAAACTATCATCTGAACCCCTAACCCCTTAAACACTAATTCCCAACCCCTAACCCATTTAACCCCTAAACCATAAGCCTCTAAAACCTTAACTGCTAACCCATTTAACCCCTTAAACCCCTAGTAAACCCCTAACCCATATAACCCCCTAAACCCTAAACCTATAAACCCTTAACCCCTAACCCCTTAAACCCTAAACCATTAAACCCTTAACTCTAACCCCTTAAACCCTAATTCTCGACCCCTAACCCATCTAACCCCCTAAAAACTAACCCCATTAGCCCCTAACTTCTAACCCCTAAAATCCTTAACTGCTAAATCCCCTAACCCCATAAAACCCTAACCCATTTAAAACCCTAAAACCTAAACCTATAACCCCTTAACCCCTAACCCATTTAACCCCCTAAGCCTCTAAACCCCTAACCCATTTAACCCCTAAACCATAAACCTCTAAACCCTTAACCCCTAACCCCTAAACCCTTAACCCCTAACCCATTTAACCCCCTAAAACCATAGTAAACCCCTAACCCATTTAACCCCCTAAACCTATAAACCCTTAACTCCTAACCCCTTAAACCCTAAACCATTAAACCCTTAACCGTAACCCCTTAAACCCTAATTCCCGAACCCTAACACCTTAAACCCTAATTCCCGACCCGTAACCCATATAACACCTAAGAGCTAACCGAATTAGCCCCTAAATTCTAACCCCTAATATCCTTAACTATTAAATCCCCTAACCCCCTAAAACCTTAACACATTTGACCCCCTAAACCTATAACCCCTTAACCCCTAACCCATTTAACCCCGTAAACCTCTAAACCCATAACGCATTCAACCCATAAACCATAAACCTCTAAACCCTTAACCCCTAACCCATTTAACCCCCTAAACCCCTAGTAAACCCCTAACCCATTTAACCCCATAAACCCTAAACATATAAACCCCTAACACCTTAAACCCTTAACTCTAACACCTTAAACCCTAATTCTCGACTGCTA
This sequence comes from Pinus albicaulis, assembly GCA_034641835.2. Classification (NCBI taxonomy): domain Eukaryota; kingdom Viridiplantae; phylum Streptophyta; class Pinopsida; order Pinales; family Pinaceae; genus Pinus; species Pinus albicaulis. Next base: position 464,005,108 of record CM076576.1, read on the forward strand.
ACCCATCTAACCCCCTAAAACCTAACCCCATTAGCCCCTAACTTCTAACCCCTAAAATCCTTAACTGATAAATCCCCTAACCCCCTTAACCCCTAACCCATTTAACCCCCTACACCCTAAACCTATAATCCCTTAACCCCTAACCCATTAAAACCTAATTCCCAACCCCCTAACCCATTTAACCCCCTAAACCATAAACCTTTAAACCCCTAACCCATTTAACCCCTAAACCCTAAACCTCTAAAAACTTAACCACTAACCCTTAAACCCTTAACCCCTAACCCATTTAACCCCCTAAACCCCTAAACCCCTAACCCATTTAACCCCATAAACCCTAAACCTCTAAACCCTTAACCCCTAACCCCTTAAACCCTATTTCCCAAACCTAACCCATTCAACCCCCTACCCTAACCCATTTTGTAAGTTGTGACCGCATGGGTGCCTTGTGCATGTTCGTGCGGCCCGTTTTCCATTTCGTTTGAGTGAACCCACCCAAACACATTCAGGTTGGGTTGTTTCAGTTGAGGATGCCTGCCCAAAGGAATTTAGGTCAGGTTTTTTCGGTTGAGGGCGCCTGTCGGCCTAAATTCGTTTGGGTCGGGTTGTTTTGGTTGAGGGAACTCATATCAAATATGCTAAGTTGTGACCATATGAGTGCCCTATGCACATTCGTGTGGCCCGTTTTCTGGTTTCTCCCTTGTGCCTTCGTTCGGTCGTGCACGTCGTGTCATGCTATGTGAGGGCACCCGCCCAAACGCATTTGGGTCAGGTCGTTTTGTTTGAGGGCAACCGTATTAAATTTTCTAAGTTTTGACTGCACAAGTGCCTTGTACACGTTCGTGCGACCCGTTTTCTATTTGCCCCCTTGTGCCTTCATTCGTTCGGGTGCGCTGTGTGAGGGCGCTCGCCCAAACGTGTTCGGGTTGGGTCGTTCCATGAGGGCGCCCAAGGAAACATGTTTGAGAGGGTCAGGTCAGGTTGGGTCATGTGAGGGCTCCTAAGGAACATGTCCGACCAGGTCGGGTCGTGTCATGAGGGTGCCCAAGGAAATTACGCATTCGTGTGGGTCGGGTCGAGTCGTGTGATGCCGCCCAGGGAAACGTGTTCGGGTCGGGTCAGGTCGGGTCGTGCCATATTGTGAGGGCACCCAAGGAAACACATTCGGGCGGGTCAGGTCGGGTTGGGTTGGGTCATGTGAGGGTGGTCGTATAAAAAATGCTAAATTGTGACCGCCTTAAAATCCAGTGCCTCCTCATAAAATCCTCTCCTCATATAATCGACCACCATTACAGACATTTACACCACATTTGGTTTATACATTTAGTAGGTAGATGGTAGGGTGTCCCTATCTCCCATATCCATATAGAGTAATTTGGTCACATATTATTTCTTCTATGATATTGGTTCCTCTCTCTTAAGTCCTATCACTTGTCCTTCTTCTCTCTCCCTTTCTCTCCTTATACCTCCCTCTCTCTTCCCCAATCTCTCTCTCTCTCTCTCTCTCTCTCTCTCTCTACCCTCCAATCCTCTCACTATATCCCTCCCTCTATCCTTCTTTCTGTCCCTCTTCCATCTTTGTGTCACTATCTCCCTCTCTTAACCTTCTCTACCTCTCTCACTCCTCTCCCTCTCTCTCTCTCTCTCTCCATTCCTTCTCTCCCCTCTCCTTCCGTTTACCTCCATCTCTCCCTTAATGTGACTTCCCTTGTCTCGCCAACTCTATCAATATATGTCTTTATTATTCCTTCTCATATCATGACAATTGGGAACTATGATTCGGTTAATTCTGACTTGTTGGCAAGGTTAAAATGGTTAATCTTCGATAGACAAAATGTAGATAAAATATTTCATCAAAAAGAGGGAACCATACCCTATCTTCCAGGATATGCCTATCAGTCACTTGGCCTCTTCTTGCTCTCACATGAATGTAGTCCTGCTTGACTGCTACAGAAGAAGGTTTCACATTATCAGCTATTTGTTTGGGACAACTTTTAGTTGTTTCAACACTGCTACATTATTCAAGACTATCCTTTAAATCATCTTAGTCTTTTGTACTCTCTTCAAATTTTTAGTGCTTTTCATTCCTCTCAGTCACATATGTTTCCTTGGTCTGTTAAGGGACAAGGTCGACAAAATTAGGATGTTTTTGCAATAAACAAGGGTATTTCCAGGACACAATCAGGTGGAGCAAGAGAATAAGAGCCAAATTTCTCATGAATGTGGGACACTCGAACATAATATTTTCTGGAGTAGTCATGAGGTGCAGTATAGTTATTAAGACTTCATCAGATGGCCATTCTCTGGACTTAAATTGTGTGACAACACTGTGGCTGAGTTTGAAATTGGAGATTGAACATACATTTGGTTTGATTACAATAAACATTTTCATCAATAAATGTAAAGCAATGCCTAACAAATAATATAAATTAATAAATAAAGAAGACATGGCAACAATCAACAATACTTCCAAAATTTTTACATTGAGACGCAAATAATAAGAAACTATTGTGCACAAACAGAGACCAATGGAACTATCATCTTAACCCCTAACCCCTTAAACACTAATTCCCAACCCCTAATACATTTAACTCCCTAAACCTATAAACCCCTAACCCATTTAAACCCTAAACCGTAAACCTCTAAACCCTTAACCCCTAACCCCTAAACCCTTAACCCCTAACCCATTTAACCTCATGAACCCCTAGTAAACGCCTAACCCATTTTACCCCCTAAAAACTAAACCTACAGACCCTTAACCCCTAACCCATTAAACCCTAAACCATTAAACCCTTAACCCTAACCCCTTAAACCCTAATTCAAGACCCCTAACCCATATAATACCCTAAAACCTAACCCTATTAGCCCCTAAAATCCTTATCTGCTAAATCCCCTAACCCCCTAAACCCCTAACCCATTTAAACCCCTAAACCTTAAACCTATAACATCTTAACCCCTAACCCATTAAATCCTAATTCCCAACCCCTAACCCATTTAACCCCCTAAACCTCTAAATGCCTAACCCATTTAACCCCCTAAACCCTAAACCTCTAACCCTTAACCCCTAACCCCTTAAACACTAATTACCAACACCCAACCCATTTAACCCCGTAAACCCCTAAAACCCTAACCCATTTAACCCCCTAAACCCTAGCTCCATTAACCCGTAACGACCCCTAACCCTTAAAATCCTTAACTGCTAAATCCACTAACCCCCTAAACCTCTAAACCCTAACCCATTTAACCCCCTAAGCCCCTTAACCCCTAACCCATTTAACCCCTTATACCCCTAAACCTCTAACACATTTAACCCCCTAAATCCCTAACACATTTGAGGTTGGCCGTATCAATTTTGCTAAGTTGTGACCGCACGGGTGCGTTGTGCACGTTCGTGCGGCTCGTTTTTTATTTTCTCCCTTGTGCCTTTGTTCGGTTGGGCGTGCCATGTCATTTAGTTTGAGGGTGCCCGCCCAAACATGTTCGGGTCGAGTCGTTTCAGTTGAGTGTGCCTACCCAAATGCATTCGGGTCAGGCCCCCTAAGCTCCCAATCCCTAATCCCTTAACTAGTAACTCATTATTCGACCCCTAACCCCTAAATGCACTTAAATCCCCTAACTCGTAACCCCCAATCCCCTAAGCCCTCCAAATTCAAATTAGCTTTGAAGAAGTAATTGTTTTCTTACTTCTGTCTAATTCACTATATACTCAGATCATGAATGTGAGAAGGTTGTTTGTGTTAGTATGAATTCTTTGTCGAAGCGTACGAAAAAGAACCACTTTAGCTACGCATAACTAATAGCCCTAACAACAATAATGGCTGCAAAACATCTTCAGATCTGCAATTAGTAGTTAAAGTGTTGCAACAAACAGATCTATAAATGGAAAGATATTAAGCAGTAAAGTAAAGAGTTTTCTCCATGCATCCAACAGACAAGACAAGAACACGATTTTTGAATGAATTTTTATATTACAGGGCACCTGGGAGGAAACAAGAAGGTGTATCCAGATCTCCTCAATGGGATGGGTTCTTTGTAGTCCTCAGCACTTCAGATCTAAGCTTTCTTTCTCTTGTAGATGTAGAAAACCCAATGTAGAAGGTAGAGCTCAATGGGAGCAAAATGGCAGAAATGAGACCAAGTGTATAGATCCAGAGTGATCTAATATGCAACAAAAGGTGAAGAATGATGGGGAAAATCCTCCTATTTATAACAAAATATTGGGTCATTCTAGATCTTGGTGCATGATTAAAATAATGTTAATCACATCTAGATCCACCTCTCTATGCTATATTTTATTATTATTTTGTTGAGGAAAGGGTGTTTGACTTGGGTCAAATCCCTTGATTAGTGAAAAATAAATAAATAAATGATTTATGTATATTTTTAAGGAAGTGGTTGGGATATAATCAAATAAATAATGATTTATTTGATTAATGGTGGTTGATTTGGTCATATTTAACAAGGAATATTATTAAATAATTATTCCTAGAAAATAATAAGATAACTATGGGTTTATCTCATTAATTTCTTTGTTTTTGGGTTAAACATGACTGGGAATAATAATTAAATTATGGTTTAATTAATTATTCCTTTGGGGGTGTCCTAATTAACATAGTGAAAGCAGTTTTACTTGGGGTAAAACTGGTCTTACATGGTGTACTTGGGTCCATCTAATGATGAAAGGTTAGATGACCAAAAAATGGTGTAACAGATTGCCCCCCAGCGTGCGAGTGTCGGGAGCAAATCGTATGACCGAAGTACGTTGTAAGAACACAATCACTAGACAACAAAAAGGGATGTCAGAGAGAGAAATGTGAGGTAGATAGTGTGCTGAAGGACTAGACCCTGAGGAGACGAGACTCGCAGGTGCAACAAGTCTCTTTTTATGAGAGGGTACCTGTGCGGAAGGCGGCGGGGGAGGCATACCTATGCCCGCCGTGACAAAGTACAAAAGAATAGTGTGTCCAGTAAACAAGGGACCGAACCATAGAGTACAGCTGGCATAAACAAAGGCCAGATAAAAATACAAGGAAGAGTCTCACATACATGCTGTGCCTGGGATAACAGCCAGGACTAGTACAATAATATCTGAGTACATGAGATAAATACAACCCAAATGCCCCTTGTAAATGGGGAAGGGCTCACAAAATCTGACTGATACATGCAAATCATAGAGGTGGTGCAAGTGGCTAAGGCCAACATCATCAAAATCTGGAGCGGCATCAAAGGCTGCAATGAAGAGGGCATCCGGGCATGTGGGGGGCTACCTGCAGGGCCACCCCCTCATGAGGGTTGAGACATCTCACACACGCCCGGGAATCATCAAGAGCTGCTGCTGGGTCACTGGACTGTCCAGTATACGAATCTCGATCATGCTGAAAAGAGCCGGAGAAGCAATCAAGTCAAAGGGAAGGGAGAGATCCCCTTGCCTGATCCGAGGCACCGAACAAGAGTGGAAGCTGGAACCAAGGTACACCGCCCTCTAGACCTTGCTTCTGGAATAAATGTGCTGATGTCGACAGAAGGAGGTCCGCCGTAGGTGAGGCAATGAGAGATCCTCAACTAAGGCACGAGAGAAGAAAAATAGAGCGACGGACAGACTGACACTAGTGATGATGGTCGAAATGGGAAGGATGGAGTGGCGAATGGACGACTTCCCTTGTTAGAGCATAAAGGGCATGAATGACATGGCAGCGATTGGCACAATATCGAAAGGATAGGGGACAGTGGGGCTGAAGGTCATGATATGCGACACAAGAGAGGAACCAAGCAAAAAGAATGGAGGGCTATAGTAGGGTGTAAAAGGCCGCGGGATAGACTCCATGAATGCAATGATGACTCAACTCGAATGCTCTAAACAAGGGCGACATGATAGTGCTGCCACACAGTAAAGGCCCCAATGGGGGACCAAGGAAGCATGAGTACAAGGTGAGCACTCATGACGAAAATCAACACGAACATGGACAAGTAAAGGGGCGATATGGTGCCCCAAGTACAAGTGTCGTAAGTGAGGAAATTCGATTTTAAGGAGCGGTGAAGTGACCCTTCGTGGAAAAAATGTGTCCGGGTGAAGTATCAAATCACTAAAAACTAACTAAAACCCATTTGAGAGCTCGGTGAGATCTGTCCAGCGGTGCTGACGATTCGTCGAACGGGGCTACGGTGTGGTTGCAGCAGTCGAAAGGAGAAACATGGGTTCTCTTGAATGAGGCAGTTTTCCCTCCAAAATCATTCATTTGCTATTGTTGTTGTGGTGAATGTGGAGAGAAGGCCCTAAATCTTGCGGCGAACGTAGCAGACAAACCGACCGTTGGAAGCGAGATCTGTCAGTTGGAGGTACGAGGCCTAACCTTGCTCTTGCATGTTGTTGGATGACATTTGCAGTTTAGGGCCCAAAACCCCCAGAAACAGCCCCTCCTTCATCTCTATGGCCGGGTCGCACTTTTTGGGGCAAAAAGTACGACCCAGGACGCAGGTTTGGGGGCAAAAAAGTGCGACCTGGTCCAGAAAATGGCAGAAAACTGCGACCTGGGAGACGAGGAGGGCTTGGTGCTGTTTGATGGCTGGGAGTTGGGTTGTGGTGTGTGGTTATGGTTTTCCCGATCTGTACCCTGACAAAAAGAATGTGGTTGTGCAGGTATGGCAGAGTTGCGGGTCAACCGGAGAGAGAGGGATCTGGGAACACTTCGGACAGAGATCCAGGCGGATCAGGGCGTTCGTCGTGTATTGGCCAGATATAGGGGCATATGGTGCCCTCTCGGATGTGTGTAGGGGCAAGTGGTGCCCCCCAGAATGTATGGGGGGGGCATATGGTGCCCCCAGTTTTTGGATTTTGTTTGTAACATGCTATGGGCGTGTCAGATGTATATGTATGGGGGGGCGTATGGTGCCCCCAGTTTTTGGAACATGCTACGGGCATGTCGTAAGTATATGTATGGGGGGGCGTATGGTGCCCCCAGTGATGTATGTAGGGGCAGGTGGTGCCCCCATTTTTTGAGTTTGTGTGACATGCTGTGGGCATGCCAAAATGTATTTATAAAAAGGGAAATCTAACCACATTTTAATGATGTGGTGTGCCATTTGTTCTGGTTATGGTTATGCAGTTTGAGAAAGGAAATGGAGTGTTACCAATCTTTTTTGGTACTGCATATAGGGATCAAATGGACTTTAAGTTTCCGAATTGGCATACCTGGTGTCACTATCCCAAAAGGAGGATTTGGAGATAATGAACTGATGCTCTCGTAGAAAAGCTATGGGTTGGTCAATAATAATGTCTAAGAGACTAGGTTGCTGATGTAAGATGAGGGAACGATAAGGGGTATCGTCCCGAGAGTGATCTGAAGTGATATGGGACTCTAGAGGTTCTTCTAAATGTGGAAGAATACGGGGTCTAGAGTCAACACGACCAGATACACTAGGAGAGTGGTGGAGAATGGCTTCTCTTGGTCTCTCAAATGTGGGTGCCCCTTTACCCAAACATTGGGTTTCGATGTAATGACCACAAGGTGGATGTGGTGTGAACGCATGGGTTTGATGTAAGGGGGAATAGATGAAGTCAGGGGTGGGAATTTCTTCCATAATGTCGTCATCGTGATAGAAGATGGGGTGACTGGTGGAAGAAGAACCACCTGACGTGGTGAAGTGGCCTGAATCATCATCATGAGAAGAGAGGTTCACATGCGCATCGTCACAAGGGGTGACCGAAGAGTAAGTAGATAAAAGATCTACTGATGTTGAGCCCAAGATGATCGCTGAAGAAAGGTCAAGCGAAACAACAGGGGAGGATTCAGATGGAATGGTCCCCGAGGGTCTCATGGATGATGATAGGTAGAAAATGTGGGACGAAGGCTCCGTCATCTCGACATCAGGAGGGGGAATTTCAATGGGAGCAGTCATATCTGGTAGTTCTGCTGAAGCAGAATGCGCAAATATGGGAGAGGTGTACTCATTGCGCTTGGCCTCGAATTGGTGGACTGCGGCAATAGAGGTGCGGAAGTCCTCGAGGCGGGGAAAAATATGGGTGTGATGGCCATGGAGATCACACAAAGCACGGGGGTGGTTGGTGTGAATAGTCTTGGGTTTGTTGGCCGCGGTTGTGGAAGGAACAGAGGCTTCTGGGACCGCGGACTCAGGGAACGTGACATTAACCATGGGCTTTAGATGAAGTAATTCAGGACAGGTATGGGAGGCGTGACCGACAACATCACACAAAGCACCCCGGATGGTATGCTTTGGAGGCTGAGGAGGAGCAGGGTTTGTCGGGGCAGCCTTGTCCTTTGATGCCCCCTTGCGAGCTTTGCCCTTCTTACCCGAAGCGGTCACAACAGGAGGTGGTTCCTGTTGAAGTGACTGAGGCACTGATGCAACGGGAGAAGCCATGGGGGCCGGTTGAACCGGGGTCAAAGCGATATAAGGTTTGGGTTGACCAGGCAAGGTGGGGGCTGGAGGATCAAGGTACCAAACGAGAATCCCAAGTGTCAAGTTAGGAAGAGAGAGGGTGGCCATGACTGGTACCGTGTACACTCCTGGTGGGGGAGCTAGGAACGGTATCTGACCAGAGGGGGCATGGCCAGGTGGGATGGCTCCTAAATGGCTAAGGCCTGGAGGAACCGTGCCAGGGGGATAAAGGGGCTCATGACTACCAACTGCAGGTGAAGGGCTAAGAGCAGCTTGCGGAGGGCAAGGTTGCTGACTAGCCGAAGCAGGTTGCTTGAGAGCAGCCCGAGACGATTGCATCATGCAAACATTCGATGAGCTGGGGTCAGAGATAGGAGGAGGGGGGAGACTAGGGAAAGTTCCAAGCAGGGAGGAATCCTTGTAAACGCCGGGGGAGACACTGGTCAAGGAGTCGACGGTTTGCTTGTTGGCTACAGAAGAGATGGTCGTCTCAGGTGAGGTCTGAGATTTTGGCTCATGATATGTCAACTGGTCAATGGTGACTATCTTCCCATTATGGGGGAAAGACATCTTGCGAAAGACCGCGGATGGGACAGCAGACATAGCATAGGTGTAGCTTCGCCCAAAAGAATGTTGTAGTCTAGTGGGGCGTCAATGACTTCGACGTCAACGCAAACAGTCTTACCGGCGAGTGTGATAGGGCAATTACGGAACAAGCCAATGGGCTGGGAGGCATGACCGTCCCACGCTCTAAGGGTGATCGTGGAAGGGGCCAGCTTAGGGGATCCGAGTTGCTTCCAAACCGAAGCGGACATCACGCAGGTGGATGCCCCCTCGTCAATGATACACCGGGAAACGATGGCGTTTCGTATTTTGACTGAGATTTGAAAGGCGACGGAAGGAGGGAGGGGAGGGTGGTCCGATTGAGTGGCGTCGAAAACAATCATCTGGTCGTCAGCAGGATCTACAGCGCCCACGGCAGATAGTAGAGCCTTCTTTTGGGAAGGGCATGACTGGAGGAGTTCCAGTGTGGAAATGACAGCAGGGGACCGCGCCAAATCATCTACTATGCTATACGACTGAGCGGCTCGACCGGAAGCAGCATTTCGGCGTAATGGTCCCTTTGGAATCTTTGGATGAACCTCAACTTTGGGTTGAGGGATGTGTAAGGGGCCATTGGATGTCGAAAGAGGCTCTGCAGAACCTGAAGAGGGGGGCTCGGGAGCAGACTGAGCAGGGGGCTTGGGGTACTGGCGAGACCGAGTTTGAAGGTTAAGGTCGACGGTTAGAGGCGGATCAGAGTTCATCATGAGGATCTGGTAATTAGAGGATCCAGAAGGGGAAGGTGGAGTGGTCACCTGTCCGTCAGGTGGTTGGGTAGCCATGAATCTCTGCTGTGCATCCACCTGCGCTTGAGGGGGCGGGGAGCGCTGTTGCAGGGGTTGAGAAGGCAAGGGAGGCGAAAGTGCATATGCTGGAGGAGTTGGCGTGCCAGGTTGTGGATAAGGGTAATGGTTAGGTTGGGTAACATTGAGGTAAACAGGAGGTTGGGCAAAAGGATGAGGCATGCCGTATCCTGGATGCATGCGATCGGGAGGGGGAGAAGTGCAGGAAGTGGTGCCCCCTCCCCCAGGAAAACCATAGCTCATGTGAGGTTGAGCGGATGGAGGAGAGATGGGTCCAATGATACTGTTGGCGGCATGAGGTGCCCCTGGTGTATGGGCATCATTGGGTGTGGGAAGATCAGGTAGGACAGTAGGATCATAACCTGTCTGAGCGTAGATCAGGTCATACTTTAACGCCATTTGGAGGGCATCTTCTTCGGTTTGAGGAAAATGAGATGCGACATCTTTCCCGATAGGGGACAAGAGAGATCTAAGGAACCAGTCCATGTAGACACGGTCTTCGAAGGGAGGAGATTGGCATAAGCTCCGTCGTCTTCGCCATTCCTGGACATGGGTAGAAAGGCGGGTCGAAGGGGTTTGCTTGAAGGAAGTCAAGAGTTCGATACCAGTGTCATAACGAAGGGGAAGCTGGAAGTAAGATAAAAAGGCCCGGGCAAGAGTTGCAAAGGTGGTATGGGAGGAAGTGGGCTGGTCAACATACCACTTAGAAGCTTCGCCTGTAAGCGTGCGTTGGAACAGTCTAAGATGAACAGAGTCATCGAGAATGGAGGTAGATGAACACCACATGTCGAAAGATCGAACGTGATGTGAAGGATCTTCTCCAGCACGACCTTCAAACTTTGGGATGTCGGAAGGGAGCTTTGTCGGCATAGCGGGCCAACTAGCGTCATGATGTATAGGGTCGTTTATCAACCGGTCCAGATCGGGGAGGCTGAGGCCTGCCAAGAAGGGGAGCACGGGTGAAGCCGAGGTAGTTCCCGTGGTGGTTCTGCTAGTAGTAGTCCCGGCATTAGGGCTGGGATTCCCGCTAGTGTTAGGCCCTGGACCAGACATAGTGGAGGTGACAGGGGGGAGAACCAGAAGGAAAAGGAGAACCCAAAGAATCAGCGAAGGACTGGCTCGACGATGGTGGGACGGAGCAGGTCGATCGACCGGAGACAGAGGGTGAAGGCCAAGGAGGCTCCGGGAACGGCGCCTTGGGGGCGCAATGATGACAGGAAGAAGGACACCGACAAGGGCAGAAAGGGACAGAATCAAGAAGGTCAAGGGCAGATAAGGTGCAGTGACAATTGATTTTAGATTCTTTGCCAGGCGGTGTAAACCAGGCGCTTCTTCACTTAGGGTCAGTGTGTGGTGTGCGTTAATTTTAATTTTTAAACCCTTTCCGTTGTTTGAGAGCAAGAAAAAGTGTGCGACGTAGCTGAAAATAAACCTACAGAGAACAGAATAAAATGCTGAAATAACAGAAAAATAACAGCTACGTATGCATCTATCTAAACCAAGAAGGTGGGTCTCTCACAACTATGTTGAAAAGAAAGGGAAAAACTATGGAAACACACACAAAGGAAGCTCGACAGATCTAGGGTCAAAGGGGACAGAGATCTGGAGGATAAAGCTGCAGACAAGGGGTGCAGATCACAGCCAAGAGACAGAGGCAAGGTGGCTGGAAAAAGGGAAATCAGCAAAAAAAACCCGGGGGGGGCAAGGCAGAGGCCTCTAGAAGAAGTCCAAACAAAACGACAAGAGGTGATTTGAAAGGAAAAGAGGTTGATTTCGATGGATCTGAAAGTGAGGTAACAGATCTGGAAAAAGAGGGGGCTGAAGCTCTGAAACCGACGGCTGAAACAGCTGAAACTCTTCCACAAAAAGTGGAGGGTACTAAAGCCCTAAGGGGCTGGGTTCCCACTTAGATGAGTAAAAACAAATCAGATCTTGGTCAAGGCGGGCTGAGACAGAGGCTGGAAAACCCTGGCAGAGGCTGCAGCAGAACCCAGAAAAATTTCAGAAAAAATGCTGGAAAAAAGGCAGGTCGCAGGTTCTGACCTTATCTGAGTTGAGGTCGCAGGAAACAGGCCAAAAGGTGCGTCCAGGTCGCAGGTTTTGGGCCAAAAGGTGCGACCCCCCCGTTCCGGTTGTTTTGGCGGCAGATTTTCTGAAAAGTTGCCGTCTCAGTTGCGGCTGGTGTCGCTTACCTGCGCAATAGGGCCAGAAACACACGGAAGTTAGAAATTTTAAGTTTTTAGGGTTTTATGTGAGAAGAATGACATGAAAAGAGAAAAATTAAGCAGCTGAAAAGAAGCCCTAGGGCCTGAAGTAGCTGGATATGCAGGAATATGAGAAACGACAGCGGTCGTAATTTAAAACCCGTGTGGAGTCGCCATTTGTTAGTATGAATTCTTCGTCGAAGTGTACGGAAAAGAACCACTTTAGCTACGCATAACTAATAGCCCTAACAACAATAATGGCTGCAAAACATCTTCAGATCTGCAATTAGTAGTTAAAGTGCTGCAACAAATAGATCTATAAATGGAAAGACATTAAGCAGTAAAGTAAAGAGTTTGCTCCATGCATCCAACAGACAAGACAAGAACACGATTTTTGAACGAATTTTTATATTACAGGGCACCTGGGAGGAAACAAGAAGGTGTATCCAGATCTCCTCAATGGGATGGGTTCTTTGTAGTCCTCAGCACTTCAGATCTAAGCTTTCTCTCTTGTAGATGTAGAAAACCCAATGTAGAAGGTAGAGCTCAATGGGAGCAACAATGGCAGAAAATGAGACCGAGTGTATAGATCCAGAGTGATCTAGTATGCAACAAAAGGTGAAGAATGATGGGGAAAACCCTCCTATTTATAACAAAATATTGGGTCCTTCTACATCTTGGTGCATGATTAAAATAATGTTAATCACATCTAGATCCACCTCTATGGAATATTTTATTATTATTTGTTGGAGGGAAAGGGTGTTTGACTTGGGTCAAATCCCTTGATTAGTGAAAAATAAATAAATAAATGATTTATGTATATTTTTAAGGAAGTGGTTGGGATATAATCAAATAAATAATGATTTATTTGATTAATGGTGGTTGATTTGGTCATATTTAACAAGGAATATTATTTAAATAATTATTCCTAGAAAATAATAAGATAACTATGGGTTTATCTCATTAATTTCTTTGTTTTTGGGTTAAACATGACTACGAATAATAATTAAATTATGGTTTAATTAATTATTCCTTTTGGGGTCTCCTAATTAACATAGTGAAAGCAGTTTTACTTGGGGTAAAACTGGTCTTACATGGTGTACTTGGGTCCATCTAATGATGAAAGGTTAGATGACCAAAAAATGGTGTAACAGTTTGCATATTATATTATTATTGTATCAATAGTGTAATTATTTCTTTGTAGTTATATCTTTCTAGTCAAAAACCTCATCTTCAGAAATCATTTCTTGTCATGTTCAAAATTCACTACTTCATTGAGCACAACATGCAGCTTATCTAATACTTTATTGAAGCTAAGAGGTCCATCTTTGGGGCAAGTTGCTTTTCAGGTGCTAACTCCACTATGTGTGGGGTTCATTAACCCTATGCCTACAATGTTTACTGTTTTCATATCGGATTGTGTGGGGGTAGATAACTCGTAGCCATATCACATAGGCCCCATTCACTTACGAAGGCTCCCGAAACTCTGACCCCAATTTGGTTGATCTTGCTCAGCTTGAAAATTTTGAATTTTCATTGATGATTGATTTTCCTCTCGCTTGAATGAAAAAGGAAGATGAATTTCATATTTTTCCTCAATAATTTCCACATTCGACATATATTGTAGCTATTCATCTATGCTCATCTAGAATCACCACAAGTTGTACTTTTTTTTTGCAATGGATTCTTGATGTTGATCTTGACGATATTTCTCCTCCTCAAAAAACATATCCTGGTTGTAATCATGTTTGTGGTATGTTGATGTTCAGACTAAAAATACAACGTGTATCCCTTGATCTTCTAGGGGCAAGTTACCTTGATATTAATGGTGGTGTATTCATACTCCTTCTGAATAACAAATAAAGGGTCAAGGAAATTGACCAATATGCTGTCAAGTTTTATCTTATGCATCTCTGGGGTAAGCTTCTTTTCGGCTAACTCCACTACTTTTGATCTCAATTTTTCTTATTTCTTCCTTCTCTCATATGATACCTGAGCCTTTGCCTTTCTCTTCCCTTCTAATTCCATAATAGTGTCATAGTGATGCCATCCAACTTCTTTGGAAAGCCTTCCTAGCAGAAAATACTTATGACCTGGCACCTAAATCCCCTAACCCCTAACCCCCAATCCCTAAACCCTTAACCACTAAATCATTATGATCTCCCTAACCCCAATCCCTAATCCCTTAACCACTACTAAATCATTACTCCCCTAACCCCTAAATCTACCTAGATCCCCTAACCCCTAAGCCCCCAATCCCTAATCCTTTAACCTGCACTAACTCATTATTCTAGTCCTAACCCCTAACTGCTAAACCCTAAACCTCTAACCCATAATCTCCTATTCATCGAACCCCTAAGCCCCTAAAAAATATGGCATCAAAACCCTCCAAAAAATTCTTAAATGATGGGAGTTCCTATTCAATATGCATGAAGCTTGTCATGGAATGTGACAAGTCATCCAAGATACATCTAAATATTTGATTTGGCATTAGGGAATGTGAAATAACAGGTAAGATACAATCATTGGTGAGAAAATCATTGGTTCGAAACTATGTGGGAAAAATTCCAGTCAAGTTAAGGGATGGTGTGGCCTAGGTTGGATGTGATCCCTAGGTGATTTTTAAGGCTTAAAGCCCTTGGTTCATGGCTACTCAAATCACATGTTAGGCATGCAACTCATCTCAAAACTCACATTACGTAACAAAATAAAAGTAATGGATTAATGCACAACTTATTTATTTCCTGGGCATATGTCTAGGTATGTTGACATAAATTGTTTACTTATTCATTAGGAATAACATATAATGGTTAAATATTTGTAACATTAGAACTTTAAATATGAATATTTTTATTTTTTAAATTTTGCATAGGATTAGAATATGCACTAAAAAATTTGTGTGACATATCATTATGTATATTATTATTATCATTCATACAATACAACCCTCCTAGAGCAAAAATCGTTGACATGGTTGAATGATCATAGGAAATGAGTAGATGTTCTCCCCAATGAAAGTTCCCATTTTATGTATGGAAACATACAAATAACCTACATACTTTAGAAAATAAATTTATACTTCCTTAACTTTTCATTTTTGTGTACAATTTAGAATTGATTAGATATAATCTTATAAATAAAATACAATGGACAAAATTAAAACCCCTTAGCATTCTTCTTCACAAGGGTGTTTGATTTGAACATTGTTCCTAATCGAGAAGCTAGGATATGATTTTTTTTTTAAAGGTCTAATTTAAAAATTATATTGATTTTAGAATTAAGACTATGTGAAACCAAATTTTAGATTTTATACCTATTCAAAAAAAAATTCCCGCTCCGCTTGTTCCACCTATTCAAATTTTCTTAATCGACCTATTCAAATTTTTTTTGCGCTCCGCTTGTTCTACCTTTATGTCTTCTTTCCCATGATTCCATTCTTCCCTATGATTCTTGATTTTTTCCATATTCTTGAAAAAGCATGGACGCTCTGAAACCCTAAAGTGGCCACAGTCCATTAACGGCTCGAAAGCCATAGTAGTTGGTGGAGATATTTTGAGTTTTGCCAATGTTCAAAAATATGTGGGAGATCTGAAGAGAAATTGATCGTGGAAGAATGCTCTCTTCTTCTGGAAGAATCATTTTGGTATTTCCCTTTTTTTACCCCATTCAAATTCACTATTTTTTCTTCTACGCTATCTTGGTTATGAGATATATATGGTTGTAGGTCTGAATTTCTGCACTCTATCTTTTGTGGGTCTGTTCAAATTATAGGGATATGGATTCTTCTCCTTTGAACTAACCCAATAAACTCTGAGGCTGTAGGCGAATTGAGGGAGAATTGTAGAATATAGCGAGGAACATAACACAAAAAAAGGGTTTTAAATTATTTTGGCACTTCAATGGCCAGTGCTGTAGTAGGACAATGTGATTCAACTATAATAAGCAGGAGAGGGGGATTTCTCTTCTATTCTTCAATATTCACCTATATCAACAGAGGCATGAAACTTGAGTTGCGGGTCCCTCTACCAATGCAGGGTTCTGCTATGACTAGAGAGCCATAGCTAATTCTATCCATGGCATCGAAAAGGAACGTACTCATGTTATCGTCCAAAGTTGGCTTAGATTGGCTTAGATTTATATGTCTAGTGTTGTTTTATGCATTTGGTGTAACAATGCACCCCCAATCTCTCTCTCTTTTCTAATGGAAATCTCATGGAGAAACATCTAGGTTATTCCCTTCATTTCATAGATGGTACTCAATGTAAATCTGTTGTCGCTGATTGTCGTTCCTGTCCCTGTTAGGTCATATATTTAGTCACTTACCAGAGGTAGCAAGCCTAAGGCATTAACCCTGAGACCTCATACATAAAACTCAAATCACCACTCAAAATACTTGATTTACCCCATTTAAACATTTCATCTGACCAATAAGAACTTAAGCAAGCTTGTTGAGCTTTTAAATGTTTGGAAATATCTCATCTGATCCTTAAGCACTTAAGCAAGATTTAGATTGCTTATACCTTGCCAATATTAACCGACCAATGAAGGGAAATCTTATCAAAAGCAAGATTGGAGGGGAAGGATAACAAATACTCCTCTTAACCACCAAGGGTGGACCCAATTGACATCTCTATATAATGAAATGATAAAGCTTTATGCTCAATGGGTGTTCACAGTTGAGGCTTTTGTTTATGTTGTTTGGCGGGTTATGTGTCTGTCTATCTACACACAGTTAACTTATACAAATAATCCAAAAATCTTGGTATAACTCTAGGGTCAATATAATCAAATTTCCATTTGATTATATTTGTGGTTGTAAACTCCTAATGGCATGTATGTTTTGAAAACAAGTTCTACTAAATTTTCTTAAGAATCACATGTAGGCCCAAACTTCTATAAATATATATGAATTGTTTTTCAAATTTTCACTATACATTGCCAATAGAACCTAGCATCAGGTTCTATTGGCATTTTCTTGATAAAGGTGAGTGCCTCTTTCATGTGCCTAGCTCGACCAAGAAGATCAACTATGCAAGAACAATGTTCCAGGGTACTAACAACTGCAACATAACCATACTAATAAAACCCTGCCTCTGACCACAATTATTTGACACAATAGACAAACTATACATCTGTAGCATAACCATACTAATAAAACCCTACCTCTGATAACAATTATTTGACACAAAGATTATACACCAACAATAATAATACAATGCAACAAACCCTTGACTCAATACATTTGTGATAATTTACACTTACAGTATACATAGATGAGCTTGACTTTTCATAACCGTGAGTTACATCATGCTTTCTCAATCCTTTATCATACAGCTCATTCTTTTCTTCACATGGCATATATTATGGTAGTGGGATTCTTATTGATAGTCTCTCTCAACCATACTAGAAAAAACCTTGACCAAAATTTAGACATGTCTTCAAAAACATGATAAAGAACTCATGGTAATACATGTAGTTCCTCATACAATATCATGCCATATGTTCTTTACTTCAGTCCATTGTGTTTATGCTAAAACACCATAGTTAATGTACTAATCATAAGCACAACTGGCTTTTCAAGGCACAAGTTTACAATCCTCAGATTGCAACAATGTCAACTCATTTTTTGTGTGGGTTTGGTTGATTGAGGATGGAAGTTAATTGGAAAGAATTCAATTTCACAAAAACATCCAAACTCAACTAGATTTACACAATTTTGGTGATAAAAATTACTATAGATCAATTGATATTGGTTACAATTGATATTGGTTTTTGTGTGGGTTTTGTAGATTGAGGATGAAAATTAATTTAAAAAAATTCAATTTCGCAAAAACATCCAAACTTAACTATCCTCACACAATCCTGGTGATAAACATCATTGTACATCAATTGATATTGGTTTTTATGTGAGTTTGGTAGATTAAAAATGGAAGTTAATTTGAAAGAATTCAATTTCGCGAAAACATCCAAACTCAACTAACCTCTCACACAATCCTGGTAATAAACATCACTGTAAATCAATTGATACTTATATACTTCAATTGTTACTTTATATTACTTCTTGATACTTATATACTTCAATTTGTACTTTATATTACTTCATCCATCCAATATATACTTTATATTAATTCATCCATTCAATATAAGAAAAAAAACTCTGTAATTCTTCATCCATTCAATGTAAGGAAAAAAAACTCTGTAATTCCATGGTTGCCATTATTGAGATTGCCTTCTGTTTTTTTTTAATGTGAATTAGGCCTTGAAAGTGACATATGAACATGGAGAGTGTACCCTTCCAAGAAACCCTGCATTGGCCCTGGGGACTACTGCAACAATAGCGCTTCTGCTCGTACAATTGTCATCCAATGCAATGGGAGGCTGCATATGCTGTTGTACTAGAAATGTGAACAAAGTTCCCTCTCGAAACATATCCATAGCCACACTTAGTTTGTTCATGTCCTGGTAGGCATGTTTTCTTTATATTGTAAATAATTTTTCCATATATAGAACATTTTTCTTTCACATCAACGTGAATATTTTCCTTTTGTACCTCAAAGAAGAGTTGAATTTTTCAAGCATAAGTCGTTCACAAAAATAAACAATAGTTTGAAGAATATCGTCTTGTCAGAAATTACCATGTCAAAATTGTAAGAACATAACTATATTCCACAGTGATCTGCCATTACAGAAAAATCTGGCCTTGTTTGCTGTGGTATATTTATTTCACCCTTGTTCCTACCATAAATCAAGAATCTGCCATTACAAACATAATGATCCATCTTGGCTACACACATCAAGGAAATAAAATTTGAAGAGTAATGTCACATTAAGGCTTGCTGGCATGATTACTCGGATTTCATAGCCTGAGGGAGATGCTCCACTTCACTCCACAAGGAATATAGTAAGGTGGTAAAATTTAGTGAAAATATTTCCCTCTAAATTCACCCCCATGGACTTCTCATACGACACCTCCTCTATAGATAAAGCTCCGATGATTGAAAATTTATGATGATACTTCAGACTAGGATCTAGAATGTTTCAAATCATACTCAAATACATTAAGTAAGAAAATAAGTTCCTCCTAGAAAAGTTCTCAAAACTTTTGAGGTTAAAATACCTGGGTAAATCCTTTTATAGTTGTACAATACCTGTATCGCTTACAAATACAGATGATTTTCGAGCAATAGATGTGATCAAAAATTTCATGGAGAAATTTACCACAGTACAATAGTAAATCTCCATTGATATTCTTTAATCCCTTGAAATCCATCGCCTACCATGGATCTCATAACGACCATGTCCTTGTTCACTGCTTTCTCCCCCACTGTCAACACTTACATTCAACGAAGAACTTCTGTGTTTCCTGCTTCTACCTATCCCACTATCACTGGTGCTCCCCATCAACAGTGGATCATCTATTCCACGAATTATTCTATTGACTGAATTTGATGAAGAAACATAATTTTCATCCTTTGTATGGCTTCTCTCTTTCTCGTGCCGTTTTATATTTTGGTGGATTTGATGAAATCTTTCATTAATCCATGTAAAGCCATTTTCAAAGGGTTCTACTGCATGTGGGACTAAAAATTTCACATCTTTGAAAATATGTAAACACAGTTAATGATTATATATGAAACTAGATTAGGAAGTACTACATTCAACTTCTTGAAGAGCAAGGCCTTAATACTGCAAAACATAATCTTGTGTGACAATTCAAAAATAAAAATCCTAAAAGTAATGTCCAACTTACATATTCACCACCTCCAAACACCACATTGTGGACACTCTCTCTAAATGTCACTCCCCCTCCTTCCTCAATGTTTGGCTGAGGAAGCTACATCTTTGTTGGGAGTTCACTATATTTTACCTCTTTGGGATCTAAAGGTGAGTCAATAGAGGCATAGTCTTCCATGACAGCAACACTTCCAATAAACTTGTCTCCCATAAGTTCATATGGTCTCGCAGGAAAAACATAAAGGTGAACAATAGTAGCAATGCCCATCTGTGCTGAAAGAAATTTGATGAATGCGTCAAATTGTGGAATCATACAATATAAATTTCAATGGCAAAAATTTCCATCTATGCATTATATGCATTCACAAAAAAGAGATGCAAAATCATCTTATCTTAGAATTATATGTTACTTAGATGTTCTTAGTAATCTCATAAAATATAGAATCAAATTAAAAATTAAGAAACAATAAGAACACAAAAAGGAAACATGTGCCTAATCTTTAAGTGACAATGTGCCTACCTTCTACTGGGGTATTGAGGCCCTTAATGGGCTGAAATAATGGACACTCAATTAATTTATTATATTTTTTCTAAGTCTGACTAGATAGGCCTAGTCACCCTCTTGGGGCCTAGCACTCTAACCCTAAGGTATGTGTATAAATGCACATATACACTACTCGTTTGTATCATCTCACTTATTCATGTGGTTATTTGATAAAAACCCAAGGGCACTTCTAAATAATAGGAGGTCGAGGGTATATTTATTTATTTTCTTAAACATTTTTATCAAAATGTTAGAAGAACGATGCTTTAGATGTTGGAAGAGTGACGTTTCATAACCGTCGAAAGAAGTTTGCGTCAGAAGAGTGACGGTTCTCTTTTTTAAATATTTTTACTTTTACGTCGAAAAAGTGACTTTTCATAAGCGTCGGAAGAGAAACACTATAAATTTCAGAAGACATATCTTCGGAACTGTGAAAGTCATGTGAAAAATTGATAAACATCAGAAGAGCGACGCTTTAAACGTCCGAAGACATATTGTCAGAATTGCGAGAGTTGTGTGAAAAATTGATAAACGTCGGAAGACCGAATCTTTGAAAAACTTGATAAGAATCAGAAGATCGACAATTTGCAAAATGTCAGAAGAGAGACGGTGTGGAAAATGTCAGAAGACCGAAAGTTTGGACAACGTTGGAAGAGTGACGGTTTGGAGAACATCGGAAGCGCGATGGTTTAAAAAATGTCGGAAGAGCGACGGTTTGGAAAACGTTGGAAATAGTATCACTATTCCGACACTTTATTGAAGTGTCGGAATTGCAACATAATGTCTAACCAAATTTTTTCCCACCTCAAACTATCGCTCTTGCGACTCCTATGTGTTAGAATAGAGATGAATTGGCCTTAGGAAATTGGGCCAAATGTTCTAGTGCTTCATGTGGCAACTTGGCCAGATCCAGCTGTACCTCTGCACACGCCTGGACCTACGCTTGTAAGTCAGGTGGACTTATTGTGAGGGATATTCTTGTAAAGGAATAGAAGCAGCTTTCTACTGTAATATGTGCTTCACTGCTAGTTGCGGAGGTCATTCGTACCTGAACCATGCTAGTTTTCAGCATGTCCGTCTTCAGCTACAGAGCTCGTAGCTCAGCCTAAAGTGTGTCGACCGCAGCTTTATGCTTCTATTCCAGAGCCAGCCATTTTTCTTCAATGGCCAAGGTGACCGCAGCTGTAATTTTCTCGAGGTCCCCTTTAGTTAGTGTAACTGCTTAGTCATATTCGGGTTGTTGGGATCACTGCTTCTTCCATGGCCACTTAGCAGGGTCACCCATTCGCTTTGTTCCGTGAGGGGAGTCAGCACCTCCCGCCTCCTGTCCCTTGATACCAACATCCTGTTGCGCATCATTCTACACTGCTATGTCTATGCCTTTCCCTGTACTCTTACCGAGCTGCGAACCTTTCGGTGATGCAGCTTTGGTGCCCTTCCTTGTGCCTTTGCTCGATACTCTAGTTTCTTTTATAGGTGGGGTGACTTTCAGGGTGCTTGTTCCTTCAGATCCCTTCACACACGCTTTGAAGCGAAGATTCTAGTGAGGAGGCCACTGTGAAATCAAACGATTAATTTCTTATCAGCAGCCATATAAGGGAGAGAAACCCAAGTAGAATCCTTGCAGCTTCAAATCTGGATATTATGCATAGTCACCTAGAAAGCAGCAATGCTTTTATATTTATCATAAATGGTTGGAAATAGACATGGCCGAGAGTTGATAGCTGCTCCGAGCCCACTCTAAAATAATACACATAATACTTGGTTGTCTTTGATGTGCTGCACATCCTTACATTCCCATAAGTTTGTATAACAAGTACCTTTGCACATTTCTTGGGTGAGCTCAGGGAGGAATGATTGCTCAAGTGCTTCCCTAGCGACCAACATAATGAGAAGCAGTAATGAGGAATAAAAAAAGGCTTGTCCCTGCTCCTTGGATTTTCAGACATTGGCCAAAAATTTTTCGCATAAGTATTGGGACCAATTGAAGCATACCCCTTTCTCGGATTGGCTTGATAACTAAATTACATAGGCAGGGATGGTGGTGACCTGGCATTTTCGCATCATCTTTCATGCCAAAAACATGATACCCAACTGCGTACCAGGGTCACTGATGGATTTGATTATGAAGCTTCGAGTATTTTTCTCCACATGGTAGGTTTTGCGCACATATTCAATAGTCTCCCCTTCATAGTTTTTACCAACATGCTCTAGAGGGTCTGGTCCTTTCATGGGAAGACCAGTAATTCAGTGAATGAGTGAAACATCGATGGGGATTAGATCCAGGATCCACATGTAGCCATCATGAACCAGGATGATCAACTAACATGCCAGACGGTCTGTGATATTGTAGTGGCCAAAATGCAGCATCCTTAGTAGGTTCAAGAGCCCTAACCCAACCAATCCATGCACCCAGCACATGGGGACAATCTTTATCCCATATTCTTCCTAAATTATGTCAAGGTATAATTCGGGCGCCAACTCAGGGAAGGCCTCCAAATTCGCCAGGTCATGATAATCAAATTTCACCTCATGGAGCTGTCTAAAAGGTTCGCCAATGATGGGGACCTCACCCGGGGTCAGAGACATATGTAGATAGGTGTGTAGGACATCAAGGCTCTTTGGCATGCATATGGAGGGCCCATGGGGCTGAACAAATGGTGGTAGCCAATTAATTGGTTTGGCTACCTGGGCCTCCTCCTAAGCAGCCTGAGGTCACTTTGCTAGTTTAGGCGAGCCTACCGGGGATGCCCCCTGTGGGTATTTCACATTCCGAGGAGAAATATGGGGCTTTACCCCAACCCTCTTCATGGGTTTCCCTAATCCTTGTGATTTTTCCTTCCCTTTCTTCTTTTGTTGACTCAACGTAGATATAACCTCTTTAGCTTCTGACTTGATTTCCACTACTTCCTCATTTTCTTACTCCACCAAGGTCATCAGTTCTAATACTTTCGCGGGAGTAGTGGCCACCATCCTAGCGCAGAAGATGAATTCTGGGTTGCTACTGTTAGAGGGAGTAGGCTGCTCAGACATGAAAGGAACACAATAGGCACAAAAATTCTTACAGCACAAATTGGTCAAGGACAAACACGGCAAGTACAAACTATTCAAGCGACACAAAAACCTTTTATGATCTATCCTTCTACTTTTATTACTTTTCCGATCAACCTACGGTTGGGTAAACTTCACTTGGAACTTAACATCAAGTAAATGGTAAAAAATCTTTAGAAATTTCCTCATTAAATGTTGGTCATCTGCTCCTATCAATGGTAAGATTTTCTTTTTAACCAATTTTACTATTCCAATGGCTAGTTTTCACACCTCCTGTGTGCCCACCACAGCCCTACGCTCCTAGTGGACCTCCTGCACTCCTAGTGTGCCAATGCACTTCCATCATGCCTTCTGCATTCTGAACATTCTCCTGTAGCTCCCATGCATCCCCTTGAGCATCGAATTCGGTGGCCACGTCCTGCGCTTATCATGGTACCTTCCATTCTTACCTCCCTTCGTGGGCATAGCCCACTTTATACAACTACACAGGCCATATAGTCATTTGATCCGATATGGTTTGAGTTGGGTGCCATTAACATAGCTATGTATCATATCGCCGCACAGGGTGGCTAACCACACAACTCCACGATCCATGATTTCTTTAACTGCATATGGCCCTAGTGAATGCTATCGAAACTTCTCTGAGTGTTTTGCAAACTGGCTATCATATAGTAGCACTAGTTCACTCTCCGCAAAGGTCTTTTTTTGAATATGTCCAACATGCCATGCCTTATCCCGAGCCTTCTGAACCTTTTGATTGAAATTATCAATGAAGCGATCTTCCTCCAAAGCCACGAGCTGCACTAACCACTCCTCCATGATATCAGGCTCTGCCATATTCATAAAGGTTGTGATGCGTAGGCTAGGAACAATGAATTCTATGAGAATAATGGCCTCCTTGCCATAAACCATCCAAAACGATGGTTTCCCTATCAACTTCTTACAGGTGGTTTGGTAGGCCCAAAGAATAGATGGGATGTGCACGTGCCAGTCATTGCGATTAGCATTAGAGACCTTTCTCAGTGCGTGCTCCAAGAATTTATTGAAAGATTCGACTGCTCCATTTTCCTGGGGATGGTATGAAGTTATTTTCGCATGATGGAACTAAGATTCTTCCGTCAAGGCCTGTATTGTTTCATTGACAAAGTGCATACCTCTATCGCTCATCAGGATTTTAAGACATCCAAATCTGGTCAGAATCTGCTCGAAGATGAAGTGCGTATCAGTATCTACAGTGCAATCCTTTATCTCTTGTGCCTCAACTCACCTAGTTACATAATCAGTAGTAATTATAATGTAACATGCACCTATCTTCTTTCCAAGTGGGTTGATAGGTCCTACAAAATCGATGGCCCATTTGTCAAATGCTTGCAGGGCCATTTGTGGTTGAAGGGGAATTTCATATCTGCATGATGGCCTTCCTATTCGTTGGCATGTATCATAGGCCTTAAAATAATCATAAGTCACTATGCAAGGTAGGTCACCATAATCCAGCTCTAAAAAACTTCTGCGCCATTGATTTCCCTACGTAGTGACCTCGTGCTACCCCATCATGGGCTTCTGCCAAGATAGCATGCCATTCATGCTCCAAAACGTACCTTCTTACCACTTCATTAGCCCCCATATTATCTAGATGACCTGCGCTGATGGTAAAATATGCAGTGTGGGTTACCGACTATTTCTTCTGTTGTACCGAATACTCCACAGGGGCATGCCTATAGTCAGGAACTGAATGATGTCAATGAAGTGCACATTAACTATATTAATAGCAAACAACTGTGCATCAGGTAATCCTTCTTCCAGGTTTGTCCTTTCCTTGCCATTCTCAATTCGGTACAAGTGATCCAGCCCCACATTTAAATTCCCTAGCTTGATAATGATCTCGAAGTTGTATTCCTGGAACAGTAGAAGCCATCGGCAGATTCTCCCCCCCCCCAATACAGGCTTATTGACCAATTATTTCAAATCTGAATGATCTATAAACATTTTTAAGTGTCCCCCTAGTAGATAGTGCTGATAATTTTGTAACGCATAGACCATGCCCTGTCCCTTCCACTCTGTGGTGGAGTAGTTGTGTTCTACACGAGAGAGTTTCCTACTAGAAAATGCAACCGGGTGATCAATGTCTCCGTCTCCAAACTCCGTGAGGACTTCTCCCAGGGCGATTCCTAATGTGTCTATGTGAACATGGAATACCTTCATCTAATTGGAAAAGATGAGAATAGGCACAAAGACCATCTTTTCCTTAAGTAGTTCGAAGCTCTTCTGACACATTTCATCCCAAAAAAATGAAACATCCTTCTTTAGCAGCTTTTCCATGGGCATTATGATCAGCACGTATCCTTGAATGAACTTCCTCTAGTAGCCTATATGTTCGAGGATCGAACACAACTATTTATCTGTTGTAGGTACTTCCATATTTATGATAGCTGCGACTTTCGTAGGGTCAATCATCAACCGATGTTGGAAAACGATATGCCCAAGCAAGATTCCGAAGGGTACGCAAAATATGCACTTCTTGATATTCAGATAAATATGGTGTTTTCTACAGGCATTCAACATCATATGTAGGTTCAAGACATGCTTCTTAACCAAGCCAAAGACAATCCAGTCATAAAAGTACACCTCCAAAAGGTTGTGGATGAACTCTTTGAACAATGTGACTACTACTCATGAAAAGATAGCAGGGGCATTCTTGAGTCCAAATGGCATAATTGTATAGTGGAAGGATCCTCATTCACTGGAAAATGTAGTCTTGCTGCGACCTTCAGGTTTGATTCTGATCTGATGGTACCTTGAGAACGCATCAGTGAATGAGTACGCTTCCTTCCCTCCTACGCTATCAAGGATTTGATCCAAGAATGATGTAGGAAAGGGTTCATGAATGCATGCATCATTCAATTTGCGCAAGTCCATGCAGATTCATATCTCTCCCTTCATCTTTTTCTCCTCAACCACCATTGGGCTTACCCAGTTTGACTATTCGACTGGTTTGATGATACCCGCGCAAGCATTTTATCAATTTCTTCCTTAACCTTTTTCTTATACTCAGGATTCAACTGATAAGGCCATTGATTCACACGACACGCATCTAGTTTTAGCATGATTCACATGAACCCTAGGTCCCCTGTGATCCCCTTACACTCTAAAAACTTTGTCAGCAATAAGTCCTGATATTCTATGAGTAGTCCGAAAAATTTGGCTACTATATCATCATCCCAATAATCCCCAATTTTAGCCATCTTAGGCTGCTCTTCCATGCCAATTTTGACTTCTCGCAGCTTCAGAGGCTTCGTAACATCCAGAATTTGTAGTGGAGGTCCCGTAACTTCATTCTCTCCCTCTGACTCTAGGATAGGGACATTGCACAGATCCTCATCGCACTCTTCTAAGGTTATATTGCGGCATTTGGCAATATCCTACATCTTTTTTTCCCATGTGAGTACCCCAAGTGCTATGTAGGGGCATGATTCATCAAACACGAAGGTATCTATATCCTGGAGAGCTTTATCAAGCGCCTCTATGCCCCCTATTAACCCAAATGTGCCTAAAAATTTATCCTTTAATGTCTCTCACTGGTAGGTGAATTGATGTAGCTCTGAATCTAAGTACCATGTGGTGGAAGTTGGTCTCAAGGCATGAATAAACAGGTGAACCATTATTTTGTAGTTCGATCACACCACTTCTCCATCCAAGTGAAAAAATGTTCACGTAGGTCCCCTGGTCCCAGGAATGTCTTTATGTGCAAGTGAATCGGAGGTTCAAATCATAGGACCATCATATCCCGACACTATTCATAGTCTTGGAATTCCCCCTTATACGTGTCCCATCACCTCGCAGGTGTTGCATTCATTGCTAAATTAAGTTCCCATAACCTTCACTCTCTTGGAACCTCAGCTTCAAATGCTCGCAAAAACTACTTAATGCTATGAGATCCATCAAAGTAGGGAAGTTCTCTTACCTCGGAGGAGATGCATTGGAAATCCTTGGTGATCCTAAGGGATCGCAGGGCAAATACATCATGTAACCGATTCTGCCAATTTTCCATTTCTCTGTTAGAATCAGAGAAAAATTCACTATCATTTTCACAATAGAGTACACCATCATCTATGGGATTGATCCAATATTCGTCCCGTGCAGTTAACTTATAAATATGATCCACATATTCTTCTTCATGCATCGGCTCTGTATACTATTCTCCTTCTACAAGGTCAAATGGTACTATCACCCACATACCTTCATTTTCAAATACCATGCTTCTTTTCTTTAGGTTTATGATACCTCCCATATATATGGCCCAGTCCAATCATAAGGGAGTAGTATAGGGGTCCACATCTTCTACAATCTGAATGACCTCGAAGTCAGCTCGGACCTTAACTCCTGTGATATTTACCACAATCTTTGATAATCTCCCCAACGGTATGATCTTTTGCTAATTGGCCATACGCAGCTGGATAGTGGACCATTCCAACTTTGGTTTACCCATTTGTTGCCAAGTTTGCTTAGGTATTACGTTCACATCTGAGCCTAGGTCTAGAATAACATGATCCATCTCGTAATCACCAATTTTCATGGTTAACCGCATTTACCTACCAGTGTGATTCTTGTTCTTGTATAGTTTGTGCACATCCTTAATTTTCGTGGGTGGGGTTTCTCTTTTTGTCCAACTGTGTATCAAATATTGGAGGTTTTCTACGGGGCTTTGGTTGTGCAGCAGCTTCATATATGCCTGTAGAAATGGTTTGACCTCATCATCTGCTTTGAGGTTTATGGGGGCTTGAGGAGTAGATGCCTCAGCCTTAGCAAAGTCTTGGTGAGCTGCGAAAAAGGTTTCCTTTTCCTTCTGTAAGTCCAAACCTTCTTGTTTGATGGCTTATTTTTGGATTAGAGGCTTTACCTCAGCTTTCTCCAGAGCTCCCCTGGTGGCCATGTTGTTGCGTGTTATGTCATTAATGCTTGGTCTTTCATATCGATGTTCTACCTTAACCCTTTGTACATTTTCGTAGGTGTCTGTTGCTTTTCCTGCATCTTCACTATCAAAATCGGGAAATATTCAATCACATGGTCCAGTTGTCTATAATATCGGCAGGATTGTCTCACAGGGTTTGTACAGTCCCTTTCGAAGTTCCCTATATCTCCGCAATTATAGCAGATCAGTTTTCCTCTCCCCCTACCTGCGGTTGCACCTCGAACCCCTCCCCTGCCACTAGCTGGGGAGCCACCTATGCCTATGGGGGATAATGGTGAAGAAGGGTCTGATTGTACCCTATATAGGTTTCCCTGGTTTATCATTAGATCATATGTTCGGTAGCTCTGGTCATCATGTCCTACTGATCGGCAAAAGCTGCACCATTATTGCTTCAGTTCTGGGACATATGCACCGAGACAGGGGCAGTGGTTAGTATCATGCAAGCTAGTTGCGCGACAATCATCACACCATAATGTTAGTCCACTTGGTCCCGAGCACAATGGGTTGGGTCCCCCCGCCTATAGGTAGTCTGCCAGTAGTGGAGACTGATCCATGGTATACCTAGCTACCCTGCATCATATGCACCATACGTCTAGGCTGGATTCTTTCCCTTGGTCCTTTCGCAGGTTCTGTATCTCCATATGCATTACCTCAAGCTGTCCTTAGATTTGTTGTACTCCCAACTAGGTTTCATCTCTTGGAATAGCTTCCAATTTCATGGCGATCTCCAAGTCCTTTTCTTGCGATTAAATGGCTTGGTGACCCATAGGTACGCGCAGGTTACGTAGTAACATAGCAATGAACCATTCCTTGTGCTGCCTGTCATCATACAAAAATACCCCTTCTCTGATTACCTTCTGCAACCGTTGGTCAGCTTCCCACACAGACTCAGAGGGTCCTTGCTTGAAATATTTTAGATCATTCACTATCTAAGAGTAGTATTTAGGCTTCTTGAACTATTTTTTTAGGGCATTCTTAACTTCTTGAATTGTCACATTCATATGCTGAGCCATGTATCCCATATACCAATCCAGGGCTCTTCCTTCAAAGGCAAGGGATAGTTGCGTGCTTTTTACTGCATCGCTAGCCACATTCTGTGCAATCCATACTGACTCTATGACATACCAGAACTGATCCATATCTTCATCCCCTACACCCTTAAAGGTATGTAGCTTCATGTGTGAGGCAATATCGTCTTCTCGTGGTGGAGGTACGGGTGAGTTCTTACCCCTATGCTGATTTGAAGGTGGTGTAGCTAGATGGCTATGCATAGTTTGATCCCTTACTGGGATGTAGACAGATCTATCTCCTTCTTGATTAGTTTGGTAGTATTTTACACCCCACATTGTACCCTCTCTCTGATTGGAGCTCATTCACTCTATATGACTACACAGAATGCTCTTTTCACACAATAATATCTTAATTAGTAATGGTAAGGTTTTCATAAAATTACCTTAGAAACCCTTGAAGAACCTCTGCTCTACCTTCGAATAGGACATGAATTGATCGATTTCAAATTTCTTCACAAATCCTCCTAGCACACTATCCACCCAGTGATCTATCCTGCGAGTGATGGTGTTATCAGTCTTCTCTAACTATTGGATCAACTATGGATTCCACTGCGTGAAACGTTCATCCTTCAAACACTTCTTGAAATCTACGAGCCTTACGAGCCACTCCTGAAGCTCGGTCACAAATTTCACAAAGAAAATTTCATATACCTCTGTGAAATTGTACTTATTCTTCCACTTCTCTATCGTTAACCTTCTATTGTGATTCTATTTTATCGCAAATTCATGAACCTATTTTTCAAACCACTCTTCAATTTCTTTCTTCTTAGGTCTCCAATGTTCTCTTGGCATTACTCGATCCCTCTCTCAAAATGCTCCGGATCCCAGCAATGGAACCATTTCCTGGCTCAAGGGGTCCTGACCTAGGTTCAGAGGTTAAGGTTTGCCAACAAACCCCTATACTACTAGCCGTTTTGGCAGTGACTTGCTTGTGGAGGCAAAAGTCTCACCCGAAGCAGTATGGGAGGGTGTTGGAACAAGGTTTCCACACCCTGAGAGAGAGTAGGTAAGTGAAGTAGATCCATGTTCGCAACCTATTGGGTTCGCACCAGACTGATCTATTCGCAAGGTAGTTAGCAGTATAATCACAATATACGGAGCTATTATCATACACAGATCTAGTTAATAACTCTGCATCCACATGCATATCAACGGTTATCAGCACATATTATCATAACGCATCATCAAGATATTAAAATTATACCATAACATAGACATATTTAGAGCATAAACAGATAACTAATATTAGTAACAGATCTAATAGTTCGCATCAACATAAATACATTAGATCATATAATGTAGAAATACTTCAACCATATCCCCATATATTATCATCCAAAACCGAATACAGTCTAACATAGCCTGTGCACATAGCCAACAGGGTCTGAACACAGCAGGACTGAGGATCTCCATGCACACAGCCAGTAGGAGACATAGATCTAACAATTCGCACTTAGCATCCGACTTAATTCTTTTCTTACCTTAAGACTCAAAATGTTCATCTATTTATATCGATTTAGCCTACGCTTCCAATGGTCCTCAAACCATGGTTTTCAGGCTCTTAATCTACCCTTAACCAATTACAATTCATTTTGGGGCTTTGACCCACCCCAAAACCCATGCGTCAGACTAATTAAGATAAAAAATATACAAAATTGTACAAAATTCGCAGCTTTTAGGGGACCTTATTCCAACAGCAAAAAATTGACATTAGACAAATTTTTCTATCAAATCATAGTCAAGGACCTGACAATGAATTTAGATCTTCCTTTAGGACTGGATGGGTTAAATTATTCCACTCAATAGTATATAATGACCTGCAAGGAATTTGGATTCACTAGAACCTATTCATTTGAGATGCCCCAATCACTATACAAACAGGGCCACCAATATCCCATGGTAAGGTTGAATATTTCCCTTAGAATGCTTGTCTAGCACAATAGTATTGTATTATTCATGGAAACTAAGGGAAAAATGGAAACCCTAGAGCCTTGACCTCCCCTTTCAAGTGACCATTTGTCTCTCAAATGGATTTGTAGACCAATTTTGTGATCACCAAGCTATAACTCCAAAATTATTCATGTTGCTCCAGTAGGAGGAACTGGCATTCTGATAATTGTATATCCCCGACTTTAAAGAAATAAAGGTTCTGCATATCCTCGAAATAAAATATTCCCCTGACTATGTGTACCATTCTAAAAGAAACTTGGTCAAAAATAAAAAATGTCTTACAATATTTCTGCCAACTTCTTTCAGACCCTCTTTGACCACATGAAATACAAATTCATCAACACCACCTATTCTTTCCATTTATTGTAAAGGTTGCAATACATGTGCTGACAGGGAGGAGCACAAAATTGTCTCTGCTAATACAATTAATGACCTTTCTTATAGATTGTTTTTCAAGAAAATTTGAAAATATACGGTGACAAGTAATGTCTTACAAATTCCTGATGCATGAGTAAGGATGCCTTCCTAGTTTCATTTTTCATTAACCGATGCCAATGCATTCATTATTCTAATAAGTAATGGAGAACATGGTTCAATACAGTGGATTTATGATGTCTTCCTTGATATTCCTCTATCTCATCAAAACATTTCATATGAAACATTTCCAGTCATTACCAAAAGTTGAATAACCACTAACCTATAATGTGATGTGATTGAGGAGAATTAAATCATAGTTTGTAGATGCAAAGTGCGATTTTGATGAATGAATAGTTGTGTTTGAAAAGAAAAAACTCTTATCAGTAGTGGGAAATATATTAGTAGTGAGGTGTAGGCCTACTACTCTATATCTATCCAATCCATAACTATTCATTCAACATTGGTGAAACTAAATAGTGTTGAGGAAATCGAAATCATTGTAGGACTAAAAATAATATATGAGTTGTTGAATGTAAAAAAAAGAAGAAACCACGCTAAAAAGTGAAATCACACGACAAAATGTGACATGAACATTGAAAACATATGAAACACATACATTCATCACCTTACCTCCTTGAATGGGCCCTTGCACAAAGAGTGGTGAATCGCTCAAACAAAACAATAACTCAAATCTACTATGGAAGTTGTTTCATTAATTAAAAAACTAGAATTACAAATATTGTGCAGCTTATAGCTCAATTACTACTAGACTGGAACAAAATATAACCTAAATCAAGTTGTCTATACACCTATAAATAGTGGGAAGTTCTTGAATCCTTCAAACGGATCCTAGGGAATCCCAAGACTTCCATCAACTATATTTTCATCAAGAAACAAATAATGGCTCTCGTTGGTTACAAGAAGTGTTCGGTAGTTGATTAACCCACTCTTGAACTCCATTATACTAATTTCTCCTATGAATATGGTTTTATTAACAATTTTGTAAGTTGTTATGTTTCATTACGGATTTTGACCTACTTTGACAATTTTCTTCTTGGGCTACGTAGTTGAAGAGAACACTTTAGAATATGTTGGTTAAGGCAAGTGCTAACTTAACATGATTTTGATAATTCTTCATTTTTATGAGTAAAGAAAACTATACAACACTCATGAGAAGGACTATGTATCAGATCATCAGTTCTCACAAAGATAGTGAAAATCATTGGTAATGATTTTGTAGCATATATGTTTAACACATTTATATCAAATAACACATACAACCCAAGTATTCCATCATAGTTCCATCATTCTTATCATTATTGTTTTTTGTGGTATATTAAACGGAACAATATTTTGGTTAAAAAACACAACTCATTGCTAAAGAAAAATACTTTAGAGTTGGATCCTTACCCAAAACAGAAGAATGTGGGAAAATGAAACTCGGTCTACAAGGCCAGGGTCACTTCAAATGGTGTTATGAAGGGAATGTAAAGAAAATCACCTGAAGAAGCCTTTTTACATTTATAATCCATATAGTAATCCACAAGCACAGGAATTATTCCAGTTATTTCCACATCTAGAATGGGAAATCCATGGCTATCCCTCCGAGAGTGGAGAAGGATGGATTGGTGACCCTATAACCTGAGATCCAGATCTTAGAGGCCTCTCCAGCTGATTATACTTCTATCAAGTAATTTGTTTGTTTTATTGTAATAGCATGTTTTATCTGAAGTGTCAATCAATGTTATTACTTATCACCACTTAATTAAGTCCACTTTTATTAGCTATTTAAATGTTGGCTTCTATTTTTTTTATTAAATAAGATCCAAGTTAAATGATCTATATTTGAAGTATAAATTCTTTGATGGGTTTGGTGTTACAGGATCAAGGGACGAAACCTGAAAGGAGAATATGGTATTCGATTACTATTGGGGTTGGAATATATGTGACTGATAAGGTTGAAACTGCAGAATGGACTATTAGTGACTTTGTTGTTGTTATTACAGTGGAAAATAAGGACTAATAATGAGTTAACATCATGAAGATGAGGCATTTTTCAATATAGATCTCATTATTAAATGATTGTATATCCACGTTTGTCACATAGAGAACAAAGGCAGAGAAAACCCGTGGTTGTAATTTATTCATTGGTAATCTGAGCCAAAGCAGCGCCACCATCAAACAATGATTACAATAAAAGTAGTATTCGATTGAATGCATGTATTTTCTTTTCCTTGACATTCCTGCAACTGTGTTTTAATTTTGTGTTCAATCCATTCAAACATTGATCCATTGTTTTTAAATTATAGAACCATTGTTCCAGATAAAAAAAGCTATTTCTCATATTATAGAAGTAGTTCATTTGGAAAAAGGGATGAATTGATG
The DNA here is from genome assembly GCA_034641835.2 of Pinus albicaulis. Taxonomy (NCBI): domain Eukaryota; kingdom Viridiplantae; phylum Streptophyta; class Pinopsida; order Pinales; family Pinaceae; genus Pinus; species Pinus albicaulis. The sequence goes on from CM076576.1 coordinate 464,039,232, forward strand.
TTGTAACTATAGCAGTCGTTCTAAGTGGCTAAATGGTTTTCAAGACTTTCTCTAGATGAGTTTGGTCGGTGGTGTATGTTCCACAAGTCGAGTCTATAAGTGGCACTATAATTTTTTTATATACTCCAAATAAAGTTCACCCTTTACCTCATACTTTTCTCTTCGAGTCTGTCCACAAATAGTTAGAAAATATTTATGTTTCATCTACATGAAGAAGAATTCCAGAGTTTCATTCAATTTGTTTGTAAAAATAAATCAACATTTTTGGAAATATTTGCTTGATAAGTTTAAATTGAATGCTATAAATTACCTATGTACATTATAGTGGTATCAGAGCACGACTCTGACTAGCTGTGGATGATATCAAGGAGAATAAATCGAGAACCAGAATTGAAGCCTAAATGTAAAATGCCCCCAAACCAAGTCTGTGTGCAGGTTGGATGTCATGAGGCCTTGGTAATGAAGTTTGATTGTAGTGAGATCATATGTTTTATGAGTTGTGTATCCTATAGAGAGATTGTGTGATTAGTGTGAATAGAATTCAATTGTATATCTTGTAGATGAATTTTACAAGTATAGTAGATCAATTTGGAGACTTTTGACATGGATAACAATATTTGTGGATACCCGTAGAGTGTATTGAAAAAAAAATGGTGTAATGAATCGATTTGATTGCTACAAAAAGATCAGATGTTCAAGACTTGTGTACTTGTTGTGTTTGTATTTTTATATGCTTATAAAAATGCTATTATTGTAGAGGTGAAATACTAAGAGTTTCAACATATGTATGTCATTGTGTTTGAAAGGTTTCTAATGCTAAATGACAATGCCATAATGAAATGTATTGCGACATATTGTTGTAATTTCATAAATGTATTTGAGATGTTGATGGTGTATTTAGAGCATCCTAAGTATGAGGTCATATTTTGATGTGTTTTCATGAGGGAAGAGTATTGAGTCATTGTTGATATGCTAATAGTATGTCTAGGTTATAGTGAGCCAACTACTATCTTTGGGAATGCAAGCCCAAGAAAGTGGGTAGACCTTCCAGCTCAAGGAATACCAATGATATTTGTCATCCGTTCAAGGACAAAATGTTCCCTTCTATTAATTCCAATCATTGATTCAAACATAGCACATATTCATAAATTCCTTGATTGAGGCAGAGTATATGTGGATACAAAACCCAATATAAGTTCATTGGCTGAATTTTCCTTCCTACTTATGTGATCCATATCGATAGTTGTTAAATATTTGTAATTTCCCTTCCAACATAGTGCGTTCATTGAATGTACATTTTAATTGACTGGATTATTTTTTTATATTGATTCATCCTCCTCTTAGATTCCCCACTAAGGATTCTTTTCTCCATGCTCATTTTTTTTTTTTTTTTTGAAATGATCCGATTTCATTCTAACCGCCTCATTTTCTATGCAATATACTTCGGATATCTTTAAATAATTAAAGGGAATGATATTTAGAGACCAGCCATTGTCTGCAACAAAAAATGATAAAGAAAAACATGCAGTAAACCAACCTAGCTAAGTCTTGATATTAGAATATTGTTAAGAAACTCCTCCAAAAATCCTTATCATCGAAAAAATAAAATTCTTCTCATCCATGGTCTATCTAGCCTCTATCAAAACACTTAAGGCTCAATATTTGTCACCCTCAATATATACTCATCCCCCTGAGGGATTCATGAAACAATGTTTTGATATAGATGCAAAAGGTAACCCTAGGGTAGCAACTTTTGGAGAGATTTTGAGAGGTTGATATCACTGGGTTCTTCAAATGTATGCAACTAATTCCCACAAAACTAGAAATTATGAAGCATACTTTTTGGCTCTTGAAAGAGATATTTAGATAATTAGCTCAGCTGGTGTGACTACACTTCAAATTCATGGAAACTCCTAGTTGGTCATAACGATAGCTTATAAATTCTCCAAGGTTCTCCTATTGAAAAAATATCTAAGAGTTGTAAGCTAATTAATCTAATTTCCCAAGTTAAAAATTTATTGTTATGCTTCAATTATATTATTACCTTGCACACCATGAGAGCTAAAAATAATGCAATCAATTTCTTGGATAATTTAGGATGCAATCAGAGAGGCATAAACTTTGATACAGCCCAATGGACAGACACTAAGTATGACTAGCAGGAGTAACTCCGAATGATATGGGAATGAGAATAAAATGAGGCAGCACAAAAATCGACCAAAAAGTTAGAAACTATGGCCTCATGTTGCTTTAGGTCAAATGAAAAATATTTTTCTCCAACCTTCTCCCTGGATACTTGAGTCTTCATGTTTATTTTTAGTTCTGGCTTCTACAATTCTATCATAGATATCTTTGTTATTCTTATGATGTTGAAGCTTCTTAAAAGTTGGGATAATTATTGGAATTTGTTTCTGGATTGACTAGTCCTCCTCTTATATGCCCCACTATGGATTTGTTTCTCCCCGCTGATTATTTTTGAGGCACTCTTATCCTTTGTAATTTATTGACCATTCTGATTCTCTCTGATTGGAAATCGATTGTTTTTTCTTCCACTATTGTCAATGATATTGCGAACTACATTATCATATACACAATCCTCATTAAGACTGTCACAATCCTCTTCTTCAAGCCAACTGCTATGAATTGGCCTTACATTTTCTGCCTCAAACAAACTACTATGACATGTCCTTTAATTTTAAATAATCACTACACTATTATTCAACTCCCAAAATTTTTTATTTGTTGTACTTAGGTTCTTACCAACATTACTGGTATAGCTCGTAGCAGATGACAGAGAGTCAATGCTTGGATAATATGTTTCTAACTCGACTAACAATTAATTCAGATCAGGAAGATTAGTCTTTTGTTCATTCACCCCAACATCAAATTTCTAATTTATCTCTTAATAGAAAGGGTCGAGGAATACGAGAGTGAAGGGACTTCGTTCTGCAACTTTCGACAGGTGAAATGTTGTGATGTATCATGCCTACTATCTCGATCAGTGAATGAATGAAATAAGCTAGGTTAGGTGGGATTTTCCCAAGGTGACACCGAAGGCCTACCTAGAATCGACTATTGGAATTAAAATAATGGGAGATTCTCAAATATCATTGGTATTCCTTGAGTTGGAAGACTGCACCCGTTTTTTTTTCATATACGTTTTGTTAGGTATGATTTGCAGTGAAGAATAATGTGCAGGAGCTTCATCTGAGTCAATAATGTTATCATTATAATGATATCATAGGGAATAACGCAACACCTCCTGCTGCACTATTCTCATGTACTACTATCACCACTCTTTCTTTGCGTTGCTACGATCTAACCTGCCTTCCTCCAAGTTTCTCAGGATTTTACCATCTAAATTCTTGTTGCCTCCAAAATTTCAGTCTCACTTATGAGTCGTTGGAGACCATATTGAATTTTCCCCTGTTAGAACATTTGTATATGTCATATCTATTTATCGCAGCCCATCATCTTGTTATTTCTTCCAGCAATCTGGTTACATTGGAGATATACCGTATAATACACAATGGCCTTAGTTGTCTGAGCATCCATTGCCCTAAGCTAGCAAGAATATTGCTGAGGTATATCAATATAGATTTACAATTGTACGACATCTCTTTCTATGAATTTTCAGATAAACTCACCTATACCAAGATGACAAAAAATCAAGATCTAATTGAGTTTGAAATGGGCCCTTGAAATATGCAGAGAGTTGTTAATTTTTTGGGTTTTCCAACAACAAGGCGAAGCAAATTTCTTTAAGATTTTTTGATCTATAAGACTGCACCCATTTTTTTTTTCTATGACTTTTTTTCCGTCAGTATTCGGATGATGCTATACAATCGTCGAAAAAGCGACAACGATTTAGACCCATCGGAAGTGCGACCATAAAGTAAAACTATCTAAAGAGCAACACTTTTCCTTTTCAGAAGTGTGACGCTTAGAAGCATCAGTTGGGGTGTTAGCCTCCTCAGAAGTGCGGCGCTTATAAGCATCAGTTGGGGTGTTAATTATTGTCAGACAAGAGACAATTGTAAACATTGGTTGTGGCGTTGTTAGCCGTCGGAAGAGCGATGAAATTCAAACCATCAATAGAGAGATGAATGTTGAAACATCAGAATATAAATGAATTTTTCAACGTCGGAAGAATGCCGAAATGTAAAACGTCAGAAGATCGATGACCAGTTTCAGATGTTGGAATTGGGACAATTCAAAAAAAATTGGAACTAGTGTCTCTCTATCAAGAGTTAACTCAAGTGTCAGAATTGAGACGCGGTAATAAAAGATGTTTTTCCCCACCTCAAAGTGTCACTCTTGGGACACCTATGTGTCGCAAGAGCAACATTTTGGCCATCGCAAATTGGGCCAAATTTTATAGTGACCTTCGGGTTCAAGCCAATTCATTATTGCTTGTACCATTTTCGTATCTACCACTAATCCATCATTAGAAATAACATGACCTAGATATTGGATATTGCTTTTGTAAAATTCACATTTGTTTAGTTTTGCATATAACTCATGTTCTCTAAGAGTTTGTAGTACTATTCTTAGATGTTCTTGGTGTTCATCTTCATTTTTGGAGTATACCAAAATTTCATCTATGAAAAGTAGTACAAACTGATCTATATATTTAAGTAGAACAATATTCATTAAACACATGAATGTAGCAGGGGAATTTGTAAGTGCAAAGGGTATGACTACAAACTCATAATGTCCATATCTAGTTTTTAATGTTGCTTTATTGATGTCTTCATCCTTAATCCGATGTTGGTGATATCCAGTTCTCAAATAAATTTTTGAGAATATCGTGGTTCCTCTTACTTGATCAAATAGATTATTTATCCTTGGAAGAGGATACATTTTCTTGATAATTATCTTATTTAGCTATCTATAGTGTATACACATCCGGAAAGTGCCATATTTCATTTTTAAAAACAACACTAGTGGTCCCCACGAAGACACACTCGGTATAATATACCATTTTTCTAATAAGTCTTGCAATTAGATTTTCATCTCTAGTAGTTTAGGAATACTCATTCTATATGCTACCCTAGAAATTGTGGTAGCTCCTGGTACTAGTTAAATTGAAAAATCAATGTCTCTTTTATGGGGTAAATGAGTGACTTCTTCTAGGAATACATCCCTGAAATATCTGATTACTGGTAAGTATTTTACAACCTATTTCTCTGTTTTCTATCCCAAATCTTACACTTGTACAACATACACTTCACAACCTTTTCTTGTTGTTCTTTTTAATTGCAATGCATAAATCTGGCTGAAATTTATTGGTTTTTGTTTTACTTTAACTATTACATATTTTCCTACATCATCTGTGAAATGTATTGTTTTATCTAAGAAATTTACTATTTCTTTATGTTTTTCCAGACATTCCATTCCTACTATTATATCATAGGATCCTATAGGGAGAATGTTTAAATGGATTTCAGTTTTATATCCATTTAAATTTGCAGTAGTTTTGGGAATTTTATGTGTCACTTTTCTCTTTGTTCCTATAGCTAGTTGCACTAACCATACATGCTGAATTTTTTTTGATTTTAGCTTACACTTTTCAACTATATGGGGGTTGATATAAATTAAATTTTCTTTTGGATATATTAAAACAAAAATAGGTTGGTCAGCAATCATACCTTCAATTTCTAGCATTGTTGATTGGTGTTCAGCCTGGCTATCTTCTAATGTAGCACTGATCCGGGGAATATTGCAGGAACTGTCATTTACTGTAGTTGCTTCTCGTATTGCTTGAATATTCTAGATTTTTCTTTTGTTGTGTGGGCAGTCCCACAACATGTGAGGCTCTCCATACCCCCAAAATTTTAATGGTTCTTTCACTTTTACCACTCCTTCTCTTTCATTGTTTGTTTCCATTGGCTTGGAACCAATGTGGGATTGTGTTGTCTGGTTTTCCCCACTCTTATTAAAAAAAAATTGTTGGTGTTTTTTCCCAAAGTTTTTTATATAGGCTGATTTTGATATTTTATGCTTGACTCAACTTTCCCTTTCTCGTTATTTTTCCATTTTCTTCAGCTGATCGTTTTTTCCTTTAAATTGCTGGTAGCATGGTCTTTCTTTTCAAAGAACTTCATCCATTATTTTAGATTATCAAATTCAATTCTTTCTTTGAGATGGTAGGTAATAAATTTAGAAAACATTGTAATTTTTCCTTTTCTTCCCTGATGTAAGGCACATAGCAAAGTAAATTTGTAAATTTTGTAACAAATTCATCAATAGTGAGTTTCCCAAGTTTGAGCTCATGAAATTACTTCGCTCTATCATCATAATACCTCTCACTAAGGTATCTAAACTTGAATTTCACTTGAAATTATTGCCATATAATAGTTTTTCATCAAGCACATGTACAATTTTTGTCTCTTCCCACCAAAGAGTGGCAAGTTTACCCTGCACCTGGTAAATTGCCAATCTGGCTTTCAAATTACTTCTATATTCACATACCTGGAAGTATTTGGAAATGTTTAGGAGCCAAGCTTCCGCATCCTCTTCCATTATCCCATCAAAGGTTGGATGTTTGGTTTTATGAAATTCCCCTTGTAAATCCTTTTTTTTCTAGATTTGGATCCAGATTCTTCCCCACTCCGAGACCTTTTTAAGTTTGGTTCATTTTATTTTCTCTTCCTTTCTTGGTCTTCACTTTGATGAATAGAACCGGAGGTTAATTCCATTATCAACCTCTCTTGCTCATTTTTGGCCTACATCAACTATTCATTGCTAATCCTTAGCTCAATCATTTCATGTTGCATATTCCTCATCATTTATAGCATTTGAGAATTTTGATCTGGTTTGTCTCCCTTAGCCCCTTGTTCTACGTATTTCTCTTCTTCGTTATTCATAAAAATATTGTAACTATTTATGTACTTCAATCACTATACATAAAACTAAATTAGTATTCACAAAAGAAATATTTAAATTTCTATCATAGTAGAATTTTCTTCATTTCTTGGGACACATAAGCCTAGAGTTTTTAAGATGGCCTTTGATACCATTTGTAGCAACTCCAACTGACCTAATTTTTTTTCTTTTTATAGTAATTCTAGTCATGTTTAGTATCTTTTCTGTTAGGTCCATATATTACTGGTGTAGTACCTTATTGTTTTTAGTGTAGCCCCTTTATTGTTATTTTTCTACCCCTGTAACCCCACTTTTATTATTATTGTGCCCTTACATTATTATTGTTAGGTCGGCTAGGATTATATTATGACCCGATGGACTCCTATATATAGAAGGAGGTTTTTTCTTTTGTATCATCCAATAATTTTTCATTTATGTAATGTAAAAGAGGTTTCCCCCTCGGAGTGGATTATTTCTAAGCTGTTGATCTCTCTTTTATTCTATTTTTGGAGCTGGTTTCGTAACATTTAGTATCAGTGCTTTCGATTCTAGGGTTTCACTACTCCTAATAGGTCATCGTGGTATTTTCTCTATAATGTTTTTTCTACACAGGTTTTGTTAGTGCTTTGTAATTCCAAGGCTGAAGATAGAATCCCAAAGGAAACATCAAACCAACTTTGGAAACTGGGATCTAGCCATGGTAGTTTCAGAGAGGCCTCTCTCTATAATATTTAACTTTGTTTGGATAATTTTTTAGGCTATTTATGATTGTATCTCGGGGTTTGAGTTTTGGGTTTGGAAAATTGATTGCATTCAATGGATTAATGTCTATTGGGAAATGGAGTCAAAATATAAGTGGATGTTTGCATCAACTTTTCAAAAATTAAACATAGGGCAAGCTAGGAGTATTTACTAGATATTTCAAATTTATTAATGGATTACGATAGAAATAGGAAAATATTCAGCAGAACTAAAGAGAAATTAAGAATTATTTAGTTTGGACTTCACCGGAAAACATTATAATTTTAAATCCAGCCACAATAAGGTACTAAGAGGTAAATCCTATTCGTCACTCTTTCTACTTTACAAGTGGAATTCATATGATTGCAATGAAAAATGACAATGAAACAATACTAATAGAAGAAAAACATTACAATTATTTAAGCCACAAGAATCCTGTGAATGGTCTAATTATTATTAATGCTCCAGTGCTTTGGAAAGGCTTACAGTACTCTAAAATACAGTAATGATTATGATCTCAATCAACCAACTACCACTTTATACTTCCAAAACTGAAGTATTTATACAACGTTTATAAGAAAAATTCCTATAATACAGTCTCTAACATACTCGTATTTTTAGACTTAAAATTTCATTCAAAACTATAACAGTTACAAAATTATAGCTTCGGTGTAAGGCATTATGCAACTACACGTGCTAATGTTGTGGGACAGTTAGGATGTGGACCATATTTTACTAATATGCTGGCACACTTAGTGTTGTGCGGCCAAATGAACTCATTTTTGAATGCCCTTTACCTGTTTTGAAGTTACAACATAATTATGATTTCCACAAATTCCTTTACCCAAATTGACCCTTGGTGTCTTTTTGCTACCTGAATCCTTTTTTTCATGCTTTAACCCTTTTTCTAAAAAAAAAAGTGAAAAAAATCATATAACCCAACCTGAAAATATTTATATTTTATCTTGTAGTCGCATCGCATTTGTGACATTATCGAATTTCGCAAGTTTTGCAGTTTAAGATAATAAATGTAATCGGTGATGTGATGAAAAGTGGGAGGTGACATGGCAGGTAAGGTGGGACCATATTGGAGCCCATAGATAAAAAATATTAAGGTTTAGTTATAAGTAGAGAAGGTAAACACTAAAAGACGCGATGTGCAAATCGCGAGGAGAAGGTAAGTGATGTGGCAGGGGAATGTGGGACCGACTGCATCGCAATCACAAATCTTAAGGTTTAGGTGTAAGCAACAGGGGTTAAACTCTAAAATATGCGAAGTGTGGTACGTGATTGGGACCCACTCACATTGAAAATTGTAGAGTTCATGATTTGAGAAATACAATAAATGCTAAAATCCGCGAAGTGCAATTTGCGCTGATTAGAGGATGATGTTTCAAGGAGAAAGGGAGCCCACTCCAATCGGCGAAGTTTATAAATCGGAGAAATATTTCTGTGATAAGTGTATGAGGTTTCATATTATATGATGTGTATTGAAAGTGGCCAGAAGTGGGGGGAGGAGCTGCTATGGTGGAGAAAATTGCATCGCAAGTTAAACAAAATACATTGCGAGCACTTCAAACGACAAGTTAAAAAATGTGCGATGTGATATATCACAAATCAGCATTCACAAGTGTTAAGGTTTATTTGTGATGAAAAATTTTATCTTTTCCGATATGCGATGGATGGTGTGGGGAAAGGGTGACGTGGAGGACTGGCCACACCTTAATCAGAATCGGGGAAATCAAGAAACTGGAAGGTAAAAAAAATGATATAGCAGTGAAAAGGAAAAGTAAAAATATAAATTGGAAAGGTGGAAAAGGTAAGGTTTAATGTTTTTTAAAGGAAAATAAAATGAAAAGGGATTGGATGGTAAATGGGTCCCACTTCATCGTATATTGCATTCGAAAGGTCTATAGGAGACAAAAATTTGAAGGATAACTGAAATAGGCTTGATGTGTAAAGGAGAAGCTGAGTCCACCAATGAAACATGGTAATGTAGAATTCCAAAGGTTTTTAAAGTAATTGCCTTTGATCACCTTTAAATTATAATGGGTCTCTGAAACCTTGGATAAACCATTGTTTGCCAGTTTTGACCCTTTTGACAGAATTAAAACTTGTAGTACACAACCTTATTATAAATTATTTTAATCACATTTAAATGATTTGATTAATTCAATCAAAACATAATTTATTATCTCTTAATGCTACATTTGGATGTGCAAGCATATTTTTCCTAAGGTTTTAACCTTTTTGGAAATAATTTACAATTATGGAATATTATTTACAATATTAAAGATCTCAGATAAAATAATCAATGACCTTGAGATCCTATAGATTATAGGACCCTAACAGTGGCTTCATACGGGGACGGCACTCTCCCTGTGAGGTGCCAAGAACACCGTAGATTAGTAGCCTGGTCCATTAGGTTGATCCCAAATCTGCTACTAGCTTTGCTATAAAATATCTGTGGTTGAAAATATTCATCTTAAATCAAACCTTTCTTCACACTGAAATCTGAAACATAATATAAAAAAATTCTCAAAACGCTGATCTTATTTTAACAGTGCTACCCACCCTATGCTTTTGAAACTTATGCTGAATCAGGTAATACAAAAATTCCAATGAAGCTAGTCAAGTAGCTATACAAACAAATGGACAACTTGAATGTCTATTAGGAAAATCAAAGTATAACTTTATTATGTGTTCTCATAACAAAATTTTAATGTGAAATGGAAATTACTAATGTAGCTAACCCCTATAAAGAGTACATGTTTTATCATTTGAGCTAAGAATAACCTCCATATACTCTCTTATAGGATCAATGAGCATGATGTATGATATTTGCTTCTAGCCCTTCAATGAATAGTTTTGTAGTGGTGTCCTCAATATTAAACCTGAAACCTACATCTTCAGTCTAGAACTTCAAAGCACAATCATCCTCACTATGTAAGTCAAGACGTAGTACAATTTTCTCTTGCTTAGGGGAAGGAAGACTTTCAAAGAATTCTTGAGGATATCGAAAATTGTATGATGGAATTTTAGTATTTAAAAGTTGAATACCAGTTTCAGATATTTCAACAACTATCTCCATAAAACATGCTTTAGATTCAGGAATACATTTCCTTGATTTAAAAATGTGAAATACAGCCTCTAGGAAATCTACATCAAGCTAAAATTATGATAATTGATTCCTAAATGCATTTCAAGCTTCATGAGATAAAAGGTTTTCCAAAAACCTTTTCATCTTGTTCAGCAGGAACTCTGATCAATATGTTGTGGAGTCTCCATGAATTCTTAAAATCTGGGATCTTTGAATCATGGATTTTCCAAGTGAATAATTAAAACCTTCTTGAGTCTGGTCACTGTCCACCATCAGTGATTAGATATAAACTTTGATGTAATTTATGAGGAAGATAAAATTCTTCCCCAGTATGGTCGCCACTATGTTAGAACTCTGTAATTCTAATGCCGAAGACATAATCCCAGAGTCAAAATCAAACCAACTTTGGAAACTGGGATCTAGCCATGCGAGTTTCAGAGAGGGATCTCTCTATAAGATTTAACTTTGTTTGGACAAGATTTTAGGCTAGTTATGATTTTACTTGGGTTTTTGAATTTTGGGTTTGGAAAATTGATTGTATTCAATGCATTAATGTCTATTGGGAAGTGGAGTGAAAATATAACTAGATGGTTGCATCAAATTTTCATAGAGTAAGCATAGGGCAAGCTAGGAGTATTTACTAGATATTTGAAATTTATAAATGGATTATGACAGAAATATGAAAAGGTTCAAAAAAACTAAAGAGAAATTAAGAGTTCATTAGTTTGGCCTTCAATGGAAAACATTGTGATTGTAAATGCAACCAAAATAAGGTACTCAGAAGTAAATCCTATTCATCATGGTTTCTGCTTTACAATTCGAATTCAGATGATTACAATGAAACATGAAAATGAAACAATAGTAACAAAATAAAAAAATCACCAGTATTTAAGCCATAAGCATCTTGTGAATGGTATGACTATTAATGCTCCAGTGCTTTGGAAAATCTTACAGTAATCCAAAAGACAGTAATGATTTTTATCTCAATCAATCAACTACCACTTGATACTTCAAAAATTGAAGTATTTATACAATGTTTAAAAAAACAATTCCTATAATAAAATCTCTAATAGACTGGTATTTTTAGACTTAAACTTTAATTAAAAACTCTAACTGTTAAAATTTTTTAGCTTCGGTGTAATGCGTTGTGCAACTTCATGTGCTAATGTAGTGGGACAGTTAGGATGTGGATAATATTTTATTGATATGTTGGAAGAGTGAGTGTTATGCTGGCATATGCACTTAGTGTTGAATGCCCTTTGCCTATTTTGATGTTACAACATAATTATTCTTTCTGCAAATGCCTTTGCCCGAATTGACCCTTGGTGTATTTTTCTACTCGAATCTTTTTTTCTATGTTTTAGCCCTTTCTCTAAATAGAAAATAAAAAAAACTCATATACCTAGACCTAAAAATATTTATATTTGATCTTGGAGTCACATCGCATCCATGAGAGCATCACATTTCACAAGTTTTTCAGTTTAAGTTATAAGAAATGGTATCGATGATGCAATGCAAAGTGGGATGTGACGTGGTAGGTAAGGTGGGACCAGAAGGCAACTTGAAGATTTCAAATCTTAAGGATTAGTTATAAGAAGTGGAGGTAAACACTAAAAGACACGAAGTGTGAAGCGTGGGGAGAAGGTAAGTGATGTGGCAAGGGAAAGTGGGACCGACTGCATCGCAATCGCAAATCTTAAGGTTTAGTTGTAAGCATCGGAGGTTAAACTCCAAGATATGCGAAGTGAGGTATGTGATTGGGACACACCCACATCATAAATCACAGATATTAGAATTCAGGATATAAGGTAAACTCTAAAATCCATGAAATATTATTTGCACTGATTGGAGGGTGATGTGTCAGGGAGAAATGGAGCCCACTGCAATCAGCAAAGTTTATAAATCAACACAAGGTTTCTGCGGTAAGTGTATGAGTTTTCATATTATATGATGTGTATTTCAAGCGGCCATAAGTGGGGGGTGGAGCTGCTGTGGTGGGTCCAAGTGCATCGCAATTTAAGCAAAATACATTGTGGGTGCTTCAAACAGTAAGTTAAAAAATGTGCGATGCGATATATCGCAAATCGGCAATCGCAAGTGTTAATTTTTAGTTTCGATGAGAAAATTTGTCTTTGTTGATATGCGATGGATGATGGGGGGAGAGGGTGAAGTGGAGGAATGGCCCCACTTTAAATGGAATCAGGGAAATTGGGAAAGCAGAAGGTAAAAAAACTGATATATTGGTGAAAAGGTAAAGTAAAAATATAAAGTGAAAAGGCTAAAAGGGTAAGGTTTTATTTTTTTTTCAAAGGAAAATGAAATGAAAAGGGTTGGTGGGTGAATGGTTCCCACTTCATTGTATATTTCATTCGAAAGGTTTGTAGGAGACAAAAATTTAAAGGATAATTGCAATAGCCTTGATGCGCAAAGGCGAGGGTGAGTCCACCAATGAAACATGGTAATGTAGAATTCCAAAGGTTTTTAAATTAATTCCCTTTGAGCACCTTTAACTTATAATGGATCTCTGGAACCTTGGATAAAACATTGTTTGTGAGTTTTTACCTTTTTGATAGAATTAAAACTTGTAGCACCCAGCCTTATTACAAATTATTTTAATCACATTTAAATTATGTGATTAATTCAATCAAAACATACTTAATTATCTCCTAATGCTTCATTTCGATGTGCAAGCATATTTTTCCTAAGGGTTTAACCTTTTTGGAAATAATTTACAATTATGGAATATTATTTACAATATGAAAGATCTGAGGTGAAATAATCAATCGCCTTGAGATCCTATAGATTATAACACACTAAAAAGTTCTTAAGCTGAATTTTTTATCACGAAAAGTCGAAATCCTTAGGAACTTCGTGTAAAATTTCAGATCGTGGTTCGCAATATTTTTGGAGATATGATCTATGGAACTTAGTATTTGTTTAGGATCTTGAATTTCATCTCAAAGAGGTTAGCATGGGGAAATCTTCATAACTCTCTCTCTGAGCATCAGATTGGAATTCTGTAAAAATTGGTCGCAAGTACATCGACTGTAGTTTTATGTGTATAAATTTTAGAGCCAAGGGAGGATACATTGACATGTGGCATGCCATACAAGTTTTCTCTACTGAACCAATCCATAATTAGGTCATTGTCGGAGATTATATTGGACATAAATTTGTCTTGAAGAATCCAAATCAAGCCAGACCTATGGCATTCGAAAGAAGCTTCAGAGGGATAATACAACACTGAATTTTAGATATTGAAGATCCTAAGTAACATATATAAATTCAATTTATATATCGAGCTCCTCAAAAGCAAGAAAAATGTGTGTTTTTTTTTCCGAATTGCATAAGTCTTGTTTGAAAAATTAGTTTGAATTGATCCAAAGGGAACATTTTAGAATAGATATTAGTATTAGGTTCTAAAATAACCCTTAGGAAGAATTAAACACGCATTAATCCTGCAGAAGGCTCTACTTTGACTCATGAATACAAAGAAGTGCAACATGACATATCAAAAATACAAGAGTAAGTGCACCAAATTTCGCTCTCGCAAAGAGACACAAAAAATGAAATGGAAGTTTTGAAGAAAGGCGTGGAAGCTAAGATGGATGGTTTGAATAAAGGAATGGAAGCTAAGATGGATGGTTTGAAGAAATGCATGGAAGCTAAGTTGGATGGTTTGAAGAATGGAATGGAAGATAATATGGTAGACATGAAAATTGGCATGGAAGTTAATATGAATGCCATGGAAGATAAGATCGAAAACATGAAGAATTATCTAAAAGAAGACATGGAAGGTTTGACAAATTTGATATAAGAAATTTTTCATAATGGTAAAAAATTAGTAGAGGAAACTCATGATGAGAACAAATAAAAGTTAATCGTGATTTCATCAACTCTAATGTTTGATGGAAGACCCACCATATTCTAAATATTGATATGAGGAAGTTTGATGGCAAGGATCTCATAACATGGATACTACATATGGAGCAATATTTTGATCTCAATAATGTGAAAAACACACAAAAGGTATGCATTGAAACTTTATATTTATAAAAAAATACATTTGTATTGTATAGATGGCTTTGCTCCTGTAAAAAAATTGTAACTTGGTCAATTTTTATGGAGGAAATGATAGCACATTATGAGGATACAAAGAGAAACACCTTTTTTAGAAAAATGATAAATCTCAAACAAAAGGGTTCATTGGGGGAGCACATTAAGGACTTCCAAAAATTGAATATAAGGGTAACTGATATTCGATAGGAACACAAGATTGATGTCTTCATAGGTACTTTAAAGGATAACATCCAACATGAGGTTTGCGTTTTGGAACTTGATTCATTGGAGAAGGCATTCAGGTTGGCAAGAAAAATTGAATGTAAAATTATGGCGACAAGGAAGCCTACCACTCACATCTATAAACATGGAAGTGTTACTACTCCTAGACTTACACAACCTACAAGGTTGACACCACAACAATTGGAAGAAAAAAGAGCGAAAGGGATTTGCTACAGTTTTTATATAAAATACACTAATGGTGATAAGTGTGCTGAGAAGAAATTATTTTACATAGATTGTGAATAGGAGGAATAATATGAACAAGGGACATCAAAAGAAGAGGATATACATCAAGAACCAACCCTAGAAGAAGAATAAATGAGTCTGAAAATATCTTGTAATGCATTGGAAGGAATTACCACTCTTCAAAATATCAAGATAGAAGGACATATCAATAAGAAAAACGAAATAGTGTTGATTGATTCGGGTGTTACCCATAATTTTATTCGTTGTAAGTTAGCCAAGGAATTTAATTGTTTCCTATAACCAGCACTAGAATTTCAAGTGATGGTTGCAAATGGAGGAACTATAAATTGCTTTGGAAAATGCCATAATATCAAGATAACTATGGGGGAATATGTATTGAATAGTCCAATGCTTTCCTTTCCAATGCAAGGTGTTGATGTTGTACTAGGAGTACAATGGTTACATTTTTTGGGTACGGTAGCTTTTAATTTTAAAGAAATTTTCCTGAATTTTTTTCGGAAGGAAAGGAATTCAAATTACGGGGTATTTCAGGGAAGCTGGGAAAGATAATAATCTCTAATATCATGACAAAGCTTTAGAATAATTAACAATGAGGCATAATTAAAAAAATATGCTCACTAGAAGTTCCAACATCAAAATCATTTATTTCTCCATATCTCCAAAAATTATTGGACAATCATTCCGAGGTGTTTTCAACTCCCAAAGGACTCCCACCTATTCGTGATCATGATCATGATATTCATTTGATTCCAGTGATTGTTCCTCCAAACATTAAGCCTTATAGATATCCTTATGCCCAAAAGAGCTTAATTGAATGTATGATTGCAGAAATGTTAGAGGTTGGTATAATTCAACCTAGTTAAAGTTCCTTCTCTGCTCTAGTATTATTGGTGCACAAGAAGGATGGATCATGGCTCATGTGTCCTAATTATAGGAAGCTCAATAAGCTCATAATTAAAGATAGATTTCCCATTCTTGTGATTGATTAATTATTGGATGAATTACATGGAGCAATTTATTTTACCAAGCTGGATCGTTGTTCAGGATATCATTAGATTAGAATGAAGACTAAAGATATTCCAAAAACAAAATTTTGAACTCAAGAGGTTCATAATGAATTTTTTGTCATGCCTTTTGGCCTTACCAATGCACGTTCTACATTTGAAGGGTTGATGAATTCCATTTTCAAACCCTTAGAAAATTTGATCTAGTATTTTTTGATAATATACTAATCTACATCAGGTCTTGTGAGGATCATGTTCAACATGTTGAAAGGGTGCTAAAACTATTAGAGGAGAAATGATTATATGAAAAAACATCCAAATGTTCCTTTGGAGTACAAGAGGTGAAATATCTGGGTCATATTGTATCTCATGCAGGTGTTAAGGTAAACCTTAACAAAATTAAATCCATGAAGGAATGGAAAGTCCCCACAACCATAAACCAGTTGCGAGGATTTCTCAGGTTAACAGGGTATTATCGCAAGTTTGTTAAGAATTATGGGAGAATAGCAAAACCTCTAACAATATTATTGAATAAAGGTGCATTTTATTGGACTCATAAAGCAACTAAGGCCTTTGAACATCTTAAAGAATAAATGTTCCTAGCAACGGTCTTAGCTACGAAAGACTTTAGAAAAACCTTTATTGTGGAATGTGATGCCTCGAGAAATGGAATTGGTGTTGTTTTAATGTAAGAAGGAAGACCCATTTATTTTTAAAGTCATCCAACCAAAAGAAATTATTTACAGAAATCTATTTATGACAAGGAAATGTTAGCAATACTAAATGCACTAAATAAATGGTGACCTTATCTGATGGGAAGACACTTCAAGGAAAAAAAAGATAATGATAGTCTTAAGCACTTTTTGTAGCAAATAATATCTTTAAAAGAGCAGCAAAACTGGGTCCCAAAGTTGTTGGGTTATGACATTATAATCATCTACAAGAAAGTGAAGCTAAATGCTGTTGCAGATGCACTCTCAAGAAATAATGAAGAGGTGGAAGCGTTGCTTTGTGCCATTTCTATTATCCAAGAATATTGGATAACTAAATGAAGGGATGAATGGAAGAAGGACGAAGAAGTGTGGACAGACGTTCAAAAGTTGCAGCAAGATCCTAGTACATCTGATACATTTAGTTGGAAAAATGATTCCTTGTGGTACAAAGATCACTTATATCATTGTAAGAATTCCCAACTAAAACAAAAGATTCTATTTCAATTGCACACTTCTCCTTTAGGTCGACACTCAAGATTTCTAAAAACTTACCACAGGGTGAAGAAATAATTTTTTTGGGATGGCCTTAAATCGGATCAAAATTTTGTGGTGGAATTTTTGGTTTTCCAGTAAAATAAATTTGAGACAATTAAGACCACGGGTATTCTACAACCTTTATCCATTCCAAGCCAATGTTGGGAGGAGATTTCAATGGATTTTATCACAAGTTTACCTAAGTCCAAAGGAAAGAGTGTCATCATGGTGGTAGTTGATAGAATTACTAAGTATGCAATAATTTGTGCATTATCTCATCAATTTAAAGAAAGTACAATTGCTACTGCATTTATGGAAACAATTAAAAAGATACATGGAAATCCGAAGATTATTGTAAGCGACAGAGATCCCATTTTTACTGGAAATTTTTGGATGGAATTATTTTCTTGTTTTCGTACTCAACTAGCTCATAGCTCATCTTATCGTCCTTAATCCGATGGTAAAACTAAGATAGTGAATAAACATTTGGAAGTATGTCTTTGTTTTTTTGTATCTAATAAACAAACACAATGGTTTAAGTGGTTACCTCTCGTTGAATGGTGGTATAAAAATTCCCTCCATACTGCACCAAAAGTGACCCCATTTATGGCACTTTATGGGCATCATCCACCGTCCATAACATCATCTTTAAGAGAAAATTATAAGGTTCAAGCAGTGGCATATCACATTGAGAATCAACAAGAAATTCTCCAAATCTTAAAGGATAAAATAATTTTGGCACAAAATCAAATGAAACAAGAGGCAGATCAACATCACAGCAAGAGAAGTTTTGATATATGAGATTGGGTATTTTTACGGCTACAACCATACAAACAAATGTCCCTCAAGCAAGCTAAGAAGGATAATAAATTATTTCCAAAGTACTATGGTCCCTACAAGGTGTTGCAAAAGATTGGTACTATGGCATACAAATTGGAGTTTCTTGCTTCTTCGCGAGTGCATCTAGTTTTCCATGTTTCATGCTTAAAGAAAGTTATAGGTGAAACAAATCCAGTTCAAAAAATATTTCCAAAACATGATGAGGAAGGAAAAATAATATTGGAACCTGAATCAATCATGAAAACAAGAACTTGAAAGCTACGAAATCGATCAATTTCAGAGTATCTCATAAAGTGGAAGAACTTACCCATTGAAGATTATACATGGGAGGATGAAAATTTTATACATAAACACCCAGAGCTACTCAAGCACTAAGGAAAACACTTTTTTGAAGGAGAGGGGCATGTTAGATCTCTATATTACTAGTGTAGTCCCTTATTGTTGTTAGTGTAGCCCCCTTATTGCTATTGTTGCACCCTTGTAACTCCAATTTTTTTATTATTGTGCCCTTACATTATTATTTTTAGGTCGGCTAGGATGATATTCTGAACCCATGGACTCTTATATATAGAAGGAGGTTTTGTCAATTGTATCATCCAAGAATTGTTCATTTATGTAATGTAAAGAAGGTTTCCCCCTCGAAGTGGCTTATTTCTAAGGCGTCAATCTCTCTTTTCTTCTATTTTTGGAGCTCGTTTCATAACATTTTCCGACATATTCATCATTAATAATTTCACACTAATAGCATAACTATAAAGACAATCTTTATTTTATTTTTTGGATCCTCAATTTCTGTATTAAAAAAGTTGGTTTGAGTCCCACCTTAATTTAAAATTTTTCTTCTTAAGAGCTATACTTCTTTATGCACAGAGGGGCCCTCTTAAGTAGGCTTACATACATATTGTTCTAGATATTTAATTTTACCTACAAGTTCTTTTTCCTTGTCCTTGTTCCTTATAACGTGCTACATGGCTTTAGCTATAATCTTGGATTAATTTTCTCTTACACTATTTGTGTTTTACATGGTCACTTATAACTTTGTCTTATTATAACTTTTCCATAACTAAACTCTGTTGTCTTAAATTTATAATTTATCCATTTTAACTTGATGACTAGTAGTGTTATTTATTTTTGAAGATATATACTTTTCCCACAACACATATATATCTAAATTAAATTAAGCTTATATGCATACATATCAATGTAATTGAATTTTATATCACACCATGTATGCATTCCTATTTTATCATTTTATGCTATGGTGACATGATAATTTACGTATATTATATCCCTTACCTCAGGATTTATGTCTACTAAAACATATATGTCTTACCTCACAACATATATATCATTCCCCATAAGGCACATATATTAAAATATTAATAATATATAACGTAACCTCCCATTAAACGTTTATGAAACTATGGAGCCTTTCCATGTCATAAATTCGAATTAACTTACTTTATATTTCATTAAAGTTTGTTGTATTATCCGTATGGTTCGAATTGGAAAACAATGTGATAGGGTTCATATGTATTAACTCCTTATCATTTTGGTTACACAAAACTTTTAATGTAAGTCCTTTCCCACCAGACTATCACATAGGCTCAATACGGTCGATGGAAAAGTGTAGGGTCGATCTGACCTTCCATCAACGATGTTGATAAATCTGTGAATTTTCATTGTTGAATGACTACAATTTTTGTTTCATTATTTCATTTGTGATTTCATTTTTTCACCTTTCGACTAGAGAAAACCGAGTAGAGAGAAACCCTCCTTGCGTTCCTACCATGATTTTCTATGAATTTTTGTGAAATTGGCATTCTTATGTCCTCTGTATACTTATTCGTTTTTTCATAACTTACTGGAAGGCCAATTGAAGGTTCTGCTTCAATTTATTCATACTAAATTTGGCATTCAAGTAAGAAAAACACATTATATTTTCCTTATGGTTATCATTATTATTCGTTCACTATGCCACACTTCTCTTAAAATATTTTACCTAATAATAAAATCTCAGTCCCATTATGGCTTTTTAATGTTGAATTAAACTTATCGGTTGCAGGGTTCCCCAATTAATCGATTCGAACAATGTGTGTTCAATACTCTATTTCGAAGGTTACATACAATTTGTTTTTCTTCTCCAATTGGGATTTTCCCCTAATTTTTTTTCTTCATTCTGGAATACCACTGAATGTTTGTTATGGATTTTCTATCAAGTGTTAAAGGAATACAGAATCCCCAACTTTAGATTCCTCTATGTATATAATTTTCTTCACAGTATTTCAATTTGATTTTTCTATGATTTATAAAATTTTATTCTCACAAGGAAATTATTCGGATACGTTATCAAATTGATATATATAATATAATTTTATATTTATGGCTTCCACTGTATTATACTCCTCTGTCATATAATCTCCATTTCTCAACTTGTATCAATTTATTTTTTATATAAATGTATTTGTTTTTTTCTTTTAATGGATAGTGAGAGTTATGTTGTACGAGAATACCTCTTTTGCATACTCCACCAGAAAAGGCTTTTCCCTCTATATTGGTAAGAATTATCTTCTTTTCGTCTTATTGAACTCATACTTGGAACTTAAAATTTATTTATCTCGTAATTCATAATATATACGAGAATTGGGTGGTTAGATAGAGTTATAGGTGGTGTATTCTCTATAACAGCATTCTTTAATATTTTATTTAGAATTTCTAATTCCATTGGTTTTCAATATTATATTGTATTTTACAATTTATCTTTTCTTTAGTCAAATTTAAAAAAGAGTTAATGAAATTTAACATGGTTATGTATAGCTATATAGAAGATTAATTTATTTTACTTATATACAATTTAAGTATACATAATAGTATTTTAACTCTTATAATGTGGTTCTGAATTGAATTTATCTCTCCTTAAAATCTCATAATTGTATTACTTATTTGATATTACTCTACTCAATTAGAGTAATTTAATTTCAGAATTTAATTATAAACCGAATTTATAATACTTTTCTTCTACAACTAATTCTGGAAAACCCTTTTCGAGATTCGTATAGTTTTCCGCAACTATATCAATTTCTAATGTACTCTAGTACACCTTGTTAGTATGAATCTTAATCGCAATTGTACGAAAAAGGGTTAGTTTATCCGTGCATAAAAATCTCCCTAACAGCAAAGATGGCTGCCAATATTTTTAGATCTGAAATTATGTGACCAAGATAAATGCTGCAAAAATCTAGATCTATGCACCAAAAGACATTAAGCAGTAAATAAAAACAAGAGTTTCTCCATGCATCCAATAGACAAGACAAGAATATGTTGAATGAATTTAATATTAATGGCACCTGGGAGGAAAACATAGAAGGATGTTACTAGTTCTCCTCAATGGGATTGGTTGTTGTAAGTCCTCAGCACTTTCGACCTAAAATTCCTCTCTGTTGATGGTGTAGAAAACCCAGACAAAAAATGGAACTCAAAGGTAGCTCACAAGAAAAAAAGATAGCAAAATATTACAATGATGGTGGATCAAAGACTAAGTCAGACCAAAAGTATAGATCTAGAATTATCTTTAGGCAACAAAAAGTAATGAATGAATGGAAAAACCCTTCTATTTATAACAAAATATTGAGTTAGTCTAGATATTGGTGCATAATTAAAATATTATTAACCAAATCAATATCCAACCTTTATATAATATTTTTTTTTATTTTTTGGAGGGAAAGACAATTTGACTTCGGTCAAATCCCTTGATTTGTAAATAATAAATAAATAAATGATTTATTTATTATTTTAAGGATGTGGTTGAGCAATAATCAAATAAATAATGATTTATTTAATTATTTATGACTGATTTAGTCAAATTTAACAAGGAATATTATTTAAATAAGGTTTAAATAATTATTCCTAGAAAATAATAAGATAAATAATAATTTATCTAATTAATTTTCCTGTTTTGAGTTAAATATGACCACGAATATTAATTAAACTGTTCTTTAACTAATTATTGAGGAAAATCAAATAAATGTAGATTTATTTAATGCTTCCTCATGGGGTTTCCTATTTAGACCATAAAAAACTTAATAAATGTGGTTTACTAAGTTATTTTTCATAGTGAAAGCAATTTTACTTAGGGTAAAATTGGTCTTACATGGTGTACTTAGGTCCATCTAATAGTAACAGGTTAGATGACCAAAAAATGGTGTAACAGATTGCCTCCTAGCGTGTGAGCATTAGGAGCTAATCGTATGACCAAAGTACGTTGTAAGAACTCAATCACTAGACACTGAATGGGAAACAAAAGAGAGAGAAATATGAGGTAGACCGAAGAACTAAAGGACTAGACCCTAAGGAGGTGAGACTTACAGGTGCAACAAGTATCTTTTATTAGTGAGTACTTGTGATATACGTGGTGGGGGAGGAATACCTATGCCCGTTGAGACAAAATACAAAGAATAATGCGTCCAGTAAACAAGGGACTAAACAATATAGTACATGCTGGCATGAACATGAGCCAGGTAAAAACATGATAATGAATACCACATACATACTATGCCTGGGATAACAACTAGGACTTATACAATAATATATGAGTACATGAGATACAAATACAACCAAAATGCCCCTATAAACAGGAAAGTTATCTGAAAATCTGACTGATACATGCAAAGAAAAAGGCACTGCAAGCGCCTAAGTCCGAAATCATCAAATCTATGCAGCTGCATCAAAGGCTGTAATGAAGAGGTCATCCGAGAATGTGGGGGGCTACCTGTAGGGCCACCCCCTCATGAGGGCTAAAACATCTCACACACACCCAGGAATCCCCAGTATCATCTTCTACATCACCGAACCATCAAGTATAGGGATCTTGATCATGCTGAAATGAGATGGAGCTGAGAAAAAATCAATTCAAAGGGAAATAGGGAGTCCCTTTGCTTGATCTGAGGCATTGAACAAGAGTGGAAGCTGGAACCAAGGTTCACCGCCATCTAGACCTATCTTCTGGAATGAATGATCTGATGTCGATAGAAGAAGGTTTGCCATAGGTGAGGTAATAAGGATCCTCAACTAAGGCAAGAGAGAAAATAGTAGAGCGACTGACGGACTGACACCAGGGATGATGATGAAATGGGGGGTAATGAGGAGTGAACAGACGACTTCCCTTGTTAGAGTATAAAGGGCATGGATGACCTGGCAGCGATTGACACAATATCATGAGGTACAGGGGCCAGTAGGACTGAAGGCCATAATGTGCGACTTGAGAGAGGAACCAAGGCAATGAAGGACGGAGGACTATAGCAGGATACAAAGGGACTCGAGATAGACTCAATGAATGTAATGATGACTGAACTCGGATGCTCTAAACAAGGGAAAGTTGATGATGCTGCCACCTAGAAAATTTCCAATTGGGACCATAAAAACAAGAGTACGTGATGGTTACTCACGATGAAAAACAAAACGAGCATGGACAAGTATGAAGGCAAAGTGTTGCCCCAAGTACAACTGTTGCAAGTGAAGAAATTCGAATTTGAGGAGTGGTGAAGTGACCCTTTTTGGATGAAATGTATCTTGGTGAAGTATCAAATCACAAAATCATGAGCTGGCTACCTAAAATAAATAAAACATGCATTTCCATAAGGAAATGCTAAGGGTAATATTTCTTAACATAGATTGCATTGCGAGGATTAGGAAGGGGATGGCCTTCAAAATCCTCTAAGATATATGCACCCTTACCTAAATCCTTACTGATGATGTAAGGTCCTAGCTATAATGAGTGAAACTTCCCATGACCGAGGACATCATGGGCCTGGTCATACACAAGAACAAGATCACCTTCGTGAAAAGTATGAGTGTGTAATTTTCAGTCATACTGAGCTTTGGTGTGTTTCTTAGCTACTTCGATGGTTTGCAATGCAACAAGACAGTATTTGAAAGAACGCTCAAGCATGATAAGTTGTTGTTCTAAAGGTTGGGTGTCTCAGAGAATTTTGACGGCTAGATGAAGGGAAGGGATTTCACACTCGATCGGTAAGACTACCTCCTCTCCGAAAACAAGGTGGAAAGGAGTAAACCTAGTGGCGGTTTTAACAGAATTTCTATAGGCCGACAAAGAAGGGAAGAGAATAAGCTACCAGTTGGTTTTGTGCTTATCCACCGTCCGTTGGAGCATGGTTTTAAGGATTTTATTGACTGTTTCAACTTGGCCATTACCCTGGGGGTAATGGGAGGAAAATTCATGCTCAAAACCCAACAGTGAGGATAGCTCACGCCATATCTCATCTCCAAAATGTCGACCGTGGCCAAATACCAATTTTTTTGGAACTCCGAATAGAGAAATCACATGATTAAAGAAAAAAAGGGCTAGGGTAGCTGCCGTGTTGTTAAACGTTGGCATGGCCTTCGCCCATTTAGTGAAATACTCCACTGTCACAATGATATACTTGTGGTTACTAGAAGACGACGATCGACACTCCATAAAGTCTATAGCCCACTTACAGAAGGGACCAGCTGAGATGACAGGATGGAGGTAAGCTGGAGGAGCTCATGCCTTAGGGGAAAAATGTTGGCAATTGAAACAACATTTGACTGCTTCAATGCAATCATTGAAGAGAGAAGGCCAAAAGTACCCAACGCACATGATTTTTTGGGAAGTGTCTAGATCAAAGAGGTTGCCACCACAAGTGCCCCTATGATAGGCATTGAGGACTTGCTCTACTTTAGTGTGTGTGAGAGAACGATGAAGGACAAAATCTACACCACGTCAATAAAGATCGTCACCAATGAGAAGGTAGCGGGGGGCCTTATGTCAGATACGTTATTGAGCATCACAGTCAATATGGAGGGTGAAATTTTGGGTTCAAAAATAAGTAAGGTTGTCACCATACCAAGTATTATCGGTGGTAATGGAAAACAAATGTTCATCAGGAAAATCATCATAAACTGGAGGATCCTCTGTACCGGTGGTAATTCAGAAATGAGTTCAGTGAGGGCTAAATTTTTTTAAATTTTGGGTGTGACAAATTCAAGATCAAATTCCTGGAGGATAACGATCCAACGGGCGTACTTACCATTGATGATTCGGTGACTCAATAGTGAGGCCATAGGGTTGGAATTAGTGACGACCTTGGTGGAATGCATGAGGATGGAATGAAAAAGTTTTTGGCCTGAGAACATGACAACCAGTGCTAATTTTTCTTCATGTGAGTAGGATATAGGAGGACCTACTAGGTTCTTACTGACATAATAGATAAAATGCTCAATTCCATTTTCATCTTCCTAAATAATGACTCCCACAACCGAGTAGGTGGAAGCGGAGATGTACATGATGAAATCCCTATCAAAGTCAAGGGGACGGATCAAGGGAGAGGATGTGAGAGAATGTTTCAGGGCATCAAAAGACTCTTCAGCATAGGCATCCCACATGAAAGGGATGTTAGAGTGGAGGAGTCTAAAGAACCCATGCGTGGTGGTGGCATAGTCAGGTACGAAAAAACAAAGGAAATTAGCTTTGACTTGGAAGATTTGTAACTAGCGTAAGATATGAGGGATAGGAAGCTCAAGGATGGCTTGAAATTTCAATTTGTCAAGTGTGATACCATCTTTAGAAACAATGAAGCCTAGAAGATAGCTGGCAGGAACACAAAAGACACACTTCAGCTGGTTGAGGCGGATATTATACTTGTGACATCAAATAAATATGGAACACATATCGTGGAGGTGTTGCGCTTGATGTTTATAACGTGTAGTGAGGTTGTTTAAATAAACAAGGATAATGTGAGCCAGGTCATGGAAACAGTAAGACATACCCCGCTGAAAAGTGGCTTCGACATTTTTAAGGCTGAACATCATGACTCGATAGGAAAAGGTTCACCATGGACTAATGAACACAGTCTCAAGCTGATTAGCATGACAGATAACAATTTTTTTGTACCCAGAGAAACCATCCATAAAGGATAGAACCTCGTGCCCCGCACACTCATCAATTATTTGGTCAATGAATGGTGTGAGGAAGTTGTATTTGGGACAAGCTTTGTTTAGGTCGCGAAAGTTAGTGCAGACACGGATGGTGCCTTGTTTCTTGAGAACAGGAACCGGATTGGACAGCCAAGTGGTGTATTCAATGGGATAGATAAAACCAACCTGCTTGAGCATATCGATTTTTTCTTTAACAACCTCTCGTCTGGAAGGATGAATGGGTCTCAACTTCTGACAGACATGATTGCCATTGGGGTGTGTATCGATATGTTGTTCGACAATGGCAGGATCACGTCCGGGAATTTTGGAATAGGATGTGTAAGCCTCAACCTCTTCTAGGGTGCATTGGGCACCCAAGGTGATATTTTCTTCTACCGCTGGTTTTTAAGAAATGTCAATTTTAATGGTAGGAGAGATATTGGCCATATTTCCTTCTTCTAAAGCATCAGGTGTAGGGATGGGATTTCAAAGCCAATCAAATTTATCGGGAATGAAGTCTTTAGTTTCCATAGAATATTGGTCATGGGACTGCTGTGGGAGGAAGTACGACTGGTGGTGCATATCATCCCATGGAAAGTCAAGGTTGGTCATGGCTTCCATAATGTCTTGATTCGAATGGAAGATGCGGTGACTGGAGGAAGGAAGATCACCTGACATGGTAGAGCTACTTGACTCATCATCATGTGAAGAAAGGCTCACATGTGCAATGTCATGGGGGATGATAGAAGAGTAAGCAGATAAGGGAGCTACCGATACTGAGCCCAGGGTGATCGCTGAAGGGAGGTCAGGCGAAACATCAGGGGAAGTCTCCAAGGGAACTTCCACCGAGGGTCTCATGGATGATGATAGGTAGAAAATTGTGGTCGAAGACTCTGTCATTTTGACATGGGGGGGGGGGGGGAGTGGGAATGTTAATGGGAGTAGGAAGATCCTTTGGTTCTACCGAAGCAGAACTCGCAAACAAGTGAGAGGTTAACTTGTCATGCTTGGCCTTGAATTGGCAGAATGCTTCCAAAGAGGAACGATACTCTTCAAGGCAGGGATAGAGGTGTGTGTAGTGGCCATGGAAATCACCCAAAGCACAAGGGTGATTTGTACGCAAGGATTTGAGTTTCAGGACTCAATCAGATATAGTGACGTAGACCTCAGGGATATAAGACTCTAGAATGTCTCATTAACCATGGAATTGAGGTGAGGTAACTCCAGACAAGAATGGGTGGTATGACCGAAAACATCACACAAAGAATACTTGATAGTAAGAGGGGCAAGGTTTTTCGGGGTGGCCTTGTCTTTGGTTGCCTTCTTTCTAGCTTTTCCCCCATTACCTAAAGTCATCGCAACAGGAGGAGGTTCTTATTGAGGTGGTTGAGGCACTATAGCAGCGCGAGAAGTCATAGGGACTGGATGAACCAGGGTCAAAGAAAGATAAGGTTTGGGTTGACAAGGCAGGGTAGCAGCTGGGGGATCAAGGTATGATCTAGGAATCCCCATAGTCAGGTTAGGAAGAGAGAGGGTAGCCATGACAGGTACCGTGTACACTCCAGCAATGGGAGCTAGGAACGGTATCTAACTGGAGGGGTAATGGCCAGGCAGGATGGCTCCAAGATGGTTAGGGCCTGGAGGAACTATTCCAGGAGGGTAGAGAGGATCATGGATACTAGATGTAGGTGAAGGTCTAGGAGGAGGAGGTAAAGAAGGCTGAATCAAAGGGCTAGGAGTAGGTTGCAAAGGGCAAGGCTGCTGACTAGCTGAAGTGGGCTACTTGAGGGAAGCCCGAGATGATTGCATCATGGAAACATTCGATGAGATGGGATCAGATATAGGAGGAGGAAGACCAGGGAATGTACCAATAAAAGAGGAGTATTTGTAGACTCTGGGTGAGACACTGATAAAAGGATCGACGGTTCGCCTATTTGCCACCGAAGAGATGATGGACTCAGTGGAGATCTGAGACTTCAGTTCATAATATGTCAACTGGTCAATGGTCACTATCTTTTCGTTATGAAGGAAGGACATCTTGTGGTTGACCGCAGATGGGACAACAAACATCGCATAGGTGTATCTACGATCCAATATAATTTTGTAATCTAAGGGGGCATCTATGACTTCTACATCAATGCAAACACTATTTTTCGCATGAGTAATAAGAAAATTGTGGAATAAGCCAATGGGATGGGAGGCGTGGCCATCCCACGCTTGGGGAGTGATCATGTAAGGGTCCAACTAAGGTGATCCAAGTTTCTTCCAAACTGAAGTGGACATCCCACAAGTGGATGCCCCCTCATCACTAATACACTGGGAAATGTTGGCGTTCCAGATCTTGACTGGGATTTGGAAGGTAATGGAAGCA
The DNA here is from genome assembly GCA_034641835.2 of Pinus albicaulis. Classification (NCBI taxonomy): domain Eukaryota; kingdom Viridiplantae; phylum Streptophyta; class Pinopsida; order Pinales; family Pinaceae; genus Pinus; species Pinus albicaulis. The sequence goes on from CM076576.1 coordinate 464,067,903, forward strand.
GGGAGAGGAGGATGTTCTGACCGGTCAACATCGAAGACGATCAATCGATCATATGAAGGATATACAGCACCCATGAAAGATAGTAGAGCTTTTCGTTGTGAAGGGCACAACTAGAGGAGTTCCAGTGTTGATATGGCAGCAGGAGATTGCGCCAAATCATCTACTATGTTATACGAATGGGAAATTTTTCTAGAATCAACGTTTCGGTGTAATGGTCCCTTAAGGATCTTGGTATGAACCTCCGCCTTAGGTGGAGGGATCTGAAAAGGACCATTAGGTATCAAAAAAGGATCTATAGAACCTGAAGAAGGGGGCTTGGGGATAGACGTAGCGAAATTCTTGTTGTACTCATGGGACCGAGTCTGAGGGTTGAGGTTTATGGTTATAGGTTGGTCAGAATTCATCATGAGAATCTATAATATCCCAAAATGGGATCTGCTAGCAAGGCATGACTGGAAAATGCATTTTCCACGAATGGATGCTACATTAATTGAAAAAAAGACTTGGATCCATTAGATCTAAGTATCTAAGTCAAAAATCCAAGAGGAGGCTCCAAAGAAATCCTTCTAGGTGGGTTAAACAGATCTCCCACACCTAGATGTCCTCAAAAAGTGCCCGATGAAGGGACTGCAACAATGTATGAACATACCAAGGAATAATAGCGTTATTTTAATAAGCCTAGGCACGTAAAGATGAAAAAAAAAAATGTGTATTATAGCAGCAATTATATACAAATCCTTGAGGAAAGAGTCACTCAAGCAAAGCAATGCAGCCTCAAAGGGACATCTACATGAAAATAGAAGCACACTGCTACACATGTATTTCTGCAGGCTAAGAGGACGTAGTTTATAATAGGCTCTACTTCATATTACATAATAACAAAAATATATGACAATATATGTCTCAAGGAATGAGGGGGAGCAATCTCTCAACCCCTGGAAACAATAATACAACAATCCTTAGAAGGATTGGCTGAAATATACAAAATGCCAAAAATGTCGGAGTTGTTGGGTAGCAGCTGCAACTCAGAAACTGGAAATGGATGGAAATAGATGAAGATGCTGCAACTGATGGCTGAATCTTATCCAATGGATCCTTCATGTGAAAGGCTGATCCTATCACTGAATATCTCACTCTCCAATCAACAATGCAAAACCCCACAGCAAATGCTTGACGAAAATAACGCAGTTACTGAAGCAAACTACGTTGTAGGGGAAAGGGAATGAGTTGGCCCAATGCCAAAATCTGTAATAAGCTCCAATGGCTTCCACACTAATATCACAAAGGAAAGAGCGACTCCTCCTCTGAAAAATAGGTGATGGAAGTGGTATTGTGTTCCCTCACTACAACACCCAGCAACACAACATTACTCTGCTACAAAAATAATGCTATACTGGAGGAGGATGCTTGGCCTCAAGCATGGATGTGAGGAAAATTAGTACAAATCCTTCAATAGGCTTCTCAAGAAAGGAGAAGGATTCCTAAACAGGAAATGCTTGTGCTAAGCAGCACAACAACTCAGCTAAACAGCTAGAGACTGCAAATAGTCTAAGCAGACAAGAAATCGATAATCATATGCATGAGAAACAATGCTACCTTGCCATCCTTTTAAACAGATGAGAGATCCCTCTCCACGGGTCCCACTCTTTAGGTTTTAATCCTTCAAGGAATCTTCCCTCCTCTTTCTTTGCGGTGTCCCACAAGAAGCTTTCCACCTCATACCTTTGCATTGTTTGAATTGGTCAAACTTGACCCAGCCTCTTTGCAAATGTATCCTTTCACACATGAGGGTGTGAAATCTAGTTCCAATGTTGATCCCATTTCATAATAGGAGGTATTTTATCCATGTTTTTATTATGAATGGGCCTTCTCACCCAATTACTCAACTCCTAAATGAAAATAGAAAAAGTTAATATTCCAATTTATTGCGGGAAAATTTTGGAATATTATAGTCCTCCCCTCCCAAATGTTGCTTGTCCTCAAGCAACTGCAAGGATAGAACTGAGAATTTTCTCCCAAGGCACGGAGATTGAAAAGTGTTGGGAAAAAATCTTCCCCAAATGTATCCTCCATCCCCAAGCAATCATCCAAACAAAATGAGTCACCTGCCAACATGGCAACTCATTGGAATCTCCTTCCACCTCAAGCTCTGGAAATGAAGGTGGGCTGAAAATATGACTATGGTAAGCATCATAGCCTACCCCATTCTGTCCTTCTCTCCACTCATGATGAGTGTAGATTATGTCCTAATCCTGGGCTGCAAAAGTATTTCCCTCAAGTGGCAAAATGAAGAACAATCCTCCAAGGATTTCTCCTCCAACATTGAAGAACAAGTTGGCCCAAAATATTTCATCCATGATGAATAGGACATGATCATCATATAACATCCTAATGAGAAGTTTTCTGAAGGTTTTACATGATGATACATGATACAAAAAATGTCTCAAAAGGACACAATGCAGTTTCATCGACTACAATCTATTAAAATAACATGGCAAGTAATATACAAAATCCATCACATCTACTAATGAATAGTAAATGGCTGAATGTATGAACAATACATGATCAAGCACTTTCCCATGGTTATACAATGGATGAATATCAAGTCCATGGTTGACCTCAAAAGAGAACAAATATGTTGCTGTGGTGGCCATATCTCCTCCCATGGTCCCATTAGAACATGTAGTACAGAAAATGTGGGAATTTCCTCCCCTCAGGGACACATCCAACTCACGTGTCAATCTCCCAATCATGCTCTCAACAAGAATAGAAACAATATCAGCAAATGTGGACATGATCAGTACAATAGTGAAGGAAATACAGATGGCTCCATGTGGTGCTTGAAGATACCAAGAGCCTCCTAAGCATGTACAACGCAGTTTTACAAACTGCTACTTTAGCAAAGTACAAGGCAAAACGTTTCTTTTTACATGGTCAATCATGCATGTCTTCATATGGTAAATGTTTGGGTGAACAAATGAAAATACATGTGAAGATAAAAAAATTTCCCAAGGCCACATAAAATATGGCTTCCTCCATCATATATTTGGGCCAACCAATGATCATGGAGCAAGGTGAAAAGCTTGCCCTCCTGTGGAGCAATGCACTGCATAGTAATGGTAAGAGTATACAAGTTAATGAATGTGAAAACAAACTTATTACCATATGTTGAAAGTAATATGGTATATGGATCCATAAGTGAGTCCCCCATAGTGTTGTGGCATGTTATGAAGACGAATGAACCATGTGTTGCAAGAAAATAATCCTTCTCATGCTTGGAAACCCAAGTCAAGAAGAATATGTCATAGTGATAGATGTCTCTATCCACTACTCTATCATCCTCACCTCCTCCTTCTTCACCAAGTGCATCCAATGTGAAGTGATCCTGGGGACACTCCATCCATAAGTCCTTGCTCCAAAGTGATAGAGCTATGAGCTCATGCAAATAAGCTCCTGTCAATACAAAGCTCTGTTCTTTGACATGCTCCTTGTCAAAGACTTCTCTAGTAATGTTGCTGAAAATATGGAATACCTCCCAAGATGGAAGTGCTTCCAAATCATCCAAGGCCAAGGAGTAGCACCTTTGCACACAACATATGGGAGAAATTTTTTCCTTGCTCTCTCAAGCACAACTCAAGCAACCAAAGTGCTTGCTCCCTCCCTAAGATCCCATCATATAACTTATGTGATGAAGAAATAATGAATGATATGTGTGTCATATCAACACCATACATCCATACTCCATGTTTCCCATTGATGCAAGCATCCTGCCACCTCTTCTCCTTCCCTATCCTCTTAGGAAGAGGACATGCCAAGTGATGGCCAAACTCCTTCAAGAGGAGCCAGCACAGCCAAGCCTCCTACTGCTCGGTGTCATATATTTGCAAGTAGCCTCCCAGATCCTTTCTTATCAACCAAATCCACTCAATAACTTGTGGATGTCTCCTTCTTCTCTCCATTTTGGTACTCCTCCCATGATGGCTACCATCCTCCCAAATCAGATTCATGTCTTTGCACTTCATGGGATTTTGAAATGCAATATTCTCAGGGATCAATTTGATCCTATAAGGACCAAAATAGGTGGTAGGAAAAAAGTTCCCATAATGATGTGTATGGCTCAAGGAATTTCCAACACAAGCATGAGAGATGTTATCCATCCTAAGATGTCCTCCATATTCTATATGCTCCTGTGATAAGGGAATAAAATCCTTGCACTCCATGATGTGTTGAAGTGAACCTCTAATGAGATCTCTCCATGAGACCTCCCTCTCAATAATAGTCCTCCAAAACCAATTAGGTCTTGGATCTGCTGAAAATAGAAGTTTCTCTTTGAGCTGAGAGGAGCTCATTGGGAGAGGGTAATCTAGAGAGGAGAAAGGGTTTCTCACTTCAAGATGTCTACTATCTTCCATCAAGTCTTCAAACCCCAATCTCAAGTATGATGTACAATTCAACAATGGATCATGAGGATGATAGTTAATTTCCTTCTTGAATGTTTCAATGTTGCATAGCACAGTGAAACCAAGTTTCTCTAGATCAGCAATGGGATTTGACCCATGGTCATGTAAAAGAAAATTTCCACAATTATCAAAGGAGTTTTCTGCAACAAAAGATAGTGGAAATTTCTTCATACCTTGATGAGATGTGTGAATCTCTTGCAGGGCTGCAAGAGTTCCTTCCTCCAATGTGTTGGCTGCCCTAATTGTTGATGCATGTGGCTGCTCCTCCATGAGTGTGACAACATTAGTACAAGGCTCCTCAAGTGGTGGTGTGATTTTTTCATCCTTTGTTATTTTTCCATCAAAGTTTTTGATCAACCTTTGAGTGAAATCTGCAAAATTTCTCACCCTTGCATGGCTCAAGTGGCTGAACCATGAAACATAGGCTCCAACCTCCAAATTTACACTGAAATTTCAACAACTTCTTCCCCTGCTACAGGATGTAGTAGGAAAAATGCCTCCAACTTTCTCACCCAATATTTTGTTGTAGATGACCCATCAAAGGTAGACAACATAAATCTATTGCCTTTGATTTCTCTTCTGCTACAGGGTCTCTTCTCTTCCTCCAATTGGATGAAATGAGGAAAGCTAGAGTCTCCTTTAAGGCTCTAGGTTTAGATCTATAATCAACAAGTTAATCACTTAGAATCTGATAATCCAAGTGTCTTCCATGCTCATTGTCTTCCTCTTGATGAGAATAGGAAGTGCATGGTCCTTCCTCTTCTATTTATTCAATATTATTTACCTCCTTGGAGAGGTCCTCTCTGGATCTAAACATTGATGAGAGTAATATCATATTATTCATCATTTTTATATTCTTGGGCTGAGACTCACAAGCTAAGCCAAGAAAGTTGCTTTGATACCACTGTAATGTCCCAAAATGGGATCTGCTAGAAAGGCATGAATGGAAAATGATTTTTCCAGGAATGGATGCTACAGGAATTGAAAACAAGACCTTGGTACCTTAGATCTAAGTATATAAGTCCAAAATCCAAGATGAGGCTCCAAAGAAATCCTTCTAAGTGGGTTAAACAGATCTCCCACACCTAGATGTCCTCAACAAGTGCCTAATGAATGGACTGCAACAATGTATGAACATACCAAGGAATAACAACGTTATTTTAATAAGCATGGGCACATAAAGATGAAAATAGACAAAAAATGTGTATTATAGCAGCAATGATATACAAATCCTTGAGGAAAGAATCACTCAAGCAAGAAAATGCAGCCTCAAAGGGACATGTACATGAAAATAGAAGCACATTGCGACACATTTATTTTTGTAGGCTAAGAGGATGCATTTTATAATAGGAACTACTCCATATTATGTAATAACAGAAATATATGACAATATATGGCTCAAGAAATAAGGGAGAGAAATATATCAACCCCTGGAAACAATAATACAACAATCCTTAGAAGGATTGGCTGAAATATACAAAATGGAAAAAATGTCGGAGTTCTCGGGTAGCAGCTGCAACTCAAAACGTATAAAATGATGGAGATAGTTTAAGATGCTATAAATTATGGCTGAATCTCATCCAATGGATCCTTTAGGTGAAAGGATGATCCTATAACTAAATATCTCACCCTCCAATAAACAATGCAAAACCCCACAACAAATGCTCAATGAAAATAGCGTAGTTACTGAAGAAAACTGCACTATAAGGGAAAGGGAATGATTTGGCCCAATGCAAAAATCTACAATAAGCTCCAATGGATTCCAAACTGATCTCACAAAGGAAAGAGAGACTCCTCCTCTGAAAAACAGGTGATGGAAGTGGTGTTGTGAACCCTCACTGCAACACCCTGCAAGACAACATTACTTTGTTGCAGAAATAACACTATACTAGAGGAGGATGCTTGGCCTAAAGCCTGGATGTGAGGACAATCAGTAAAACTCCTTCAAAAGGCTTCTCAAGAAAGGAGAATGATTCCTAAATAGGAAATCCTTGTGCTAAGCAGCACATCAACTCAGCTAAATGGCTGGAGACTGCAAATAGTCTAAGAAAACAAGAAATCAATAATCATATGCATAAGAAAAAATGACTGCCTTGCCCTCCTTTTAAACACATGATAGCTCCCTCTACATGGGTCCCACTCTCTAGGTTTTCCTCCTTCAAGGAATCATCCGTCCTCTTTCTGTGAACTATTCCTCAAGATGCTTTCCACCTCATACATCTGCATTGTTTGACTTAGTCAAACTTGACCCAACCTCTTTGCAAATGTCTCCTTTCACACATGAGGGTGTGAAATATAGTTCCAATGCTAATCCCATTTCATACTAAGGGGGATTTTATCCATGTTTTCATTATGAATGGGAATTCTCATGCAATTATTCAACTCCTAAGTTAAAATAGTAAAAGTTAATATTCCAATTTATTGCGGGAAAATTTTGGAATATTACAGAATCTCGTAATCAGAGGTACTAGATGGAAGAGGTTGAGTGGCCACCTGACCTTCAGGTGGTTGGGTAGCCACGAATCCTTGTTGAGGGAAATTATTAGTAAACAAAGCCAACTGACTAGGCACAACACTGGGAGGGACGGAAGGGGAGGCTTGATGTCCTCATAATGTTGCTTGAGACTCCCAGATCTGCTTCATATATGGTAAAAGAGGAGAATCATGCATGTAATGACCATAAAAACCACAACAAGAACAAGGCTGGTTCATGCAAACAAGCCTATCCTGCTTGGGCTGAGTGCTCTGTTGCTGGTTAGCAGTGTTAGGTGCATTATTTTGAGGATTAGGTCTAGGATTACTGGGAGAAGATTGATTTTGAGTTCCTTTCCTCTTCTTTTTGAAGGGAGGAGGATTAGCCACGCCTTGATGTGCATACACCTAGCCCTGAGGGTGTGGATGTTGATGTTACAGGGGTTGAGAAGGCAAGGGAGGGGGAGGTGCTAATGCTGGAGGAGCTGGAGCACCAGGCTGTGGATACAGATAATAAGGAGGTTGGATAACCTTGTGGTAAATAGGAGGTTGGGAAAAAGGAGAAGGCATGCCTTATCTTGGATACATGCTACTTGGAGGGGGAAAAGTGTAGGAGGTTCTGGCCCCCCCCTGAGGAAACCCATAGCCAATGGGAGGCTGAGCGTATAGATGAGAGAGAGATCCAACGATACCCTCGGTGGAATGAGATGACCCTGGTGCGTTGGCATCACCGATTCTAGGAAGATTAGGTAGAACGGTATAAACATAACCCGATTGAGCATAGATTAGGTCATATTTTAACGCAATTTGGAGAGAGGCTTCTTCGGTTTGAGGGAAATGTGATGCAACATCTTTGTCGATAACAGGCAAGAGAGATCTAAGGAACTAGTCCATGTAGACACGATCTTCGAAGGTATGGGCTCGACATAGGCTCTTTCTTCTCTGCCACTCCTGGACATGATCGGATAGGCAGGTCGCAGACAATTGACAGAAAGAGGTCAAAAGTTTGGTACTAGTGTCATAATGAAGGGGAAGCTGGAAATAAGACAGAAAATCCCAAGCAAGAGTCAGAAAGGTGGTATGAGAGGATGAGGCCTGATCAACATACCACTTAGAAGCTTCACTAGTAAGCATACGTTGGAACAACCTAAGACGGTCAGAGTCATTGGTAATGGAGTAGATGAACACCAGATGTGTAAAAACCGAACATGATTTGTAGGATCTTCTCTAGCAAGGCCTTCAAACTTGGGGATGTCGGAAGGGATATTGGTCGGCATAGCAGGCCAACTAGCATCATGGTGTATAGGGTCATTGATCAACTGTTTTAAAATCAGAAAGACTAAGGCTTGCCATATAGGGAGCAAGGGAGCAGTTGAGGTAGTTCCTATTGCGGTCCCACTAGTAGCATTCCTAGCATTAGGGCTGGGGCTACCACCAGCGTTAGGTCCTGAACCAGACATGGTGAAGGTGACAGGAGGAGAACTGGGGCCAAAACCAAAAGGGGAACCCAATGAAACTAGAAGATTATTCGGAGTGCGGACTCAGTGGAGGACTAACTTGAATCCTATGCGGAGTAAGTCTTCCTACCGGAAACCGAGGATGAAGGCCAAGAAGTATCTGGGATAAATGCCTTGGTGGCGCAATGGTGATGGAAAAAACACGGCACAAAGGGAAGAGAGACCAAAAAGGGAGGAGAGGTGTAGGATCAACTGATTACAATGTCGAAACAAGGTTAGAGAGGTGCAAGATCAATTGATTTCAATGTTAAAGTCTTTTCTTGGCAGTGTTAACCAAGTTCTTCTTCACTTAGGGTGTGTGTGTAAAGTGCGTAAATTTTAATTTTTAAACTCGGATGTTTGTAAAGAAAAAGAATTTTTTTTTTGTATAACTGTAAATAAGTATGCAGATAAACAGTAAATTAAATTGAAATAACATAAAATAAATAGCTAATAATGCAATAATCTAAACCCAAGGAGGCGGGCCTCTCAACAAATAGTTTATAGGTGGGAAAAAATCTAGTCAAAACACACCAAAATAGAAAATATGTCTAAGGTCGGGAGGGACAGGAATCTAAAGGTCAGATCTGCTGGAAATAGTTACAGACAAACAACAAAAAATCAAAGGAAATAATGTTGTAAATTAAGTGGCGAAAGGCTATAAACTGCAGGGAAGCAGAGGGGACCCTAGAGGAAAACCCAGAAAAAAATAAAAGGAGGTGTTTTGGATGGATAAATAGAAAATATGAAATGGATCTGAAGGTAAGGTATCAGATCTGAAAAAAGGCTGAACACTCTGAAATTTAATACAACCTGGAGCAGCTAAAACGCTTCCACAAAGTGTGGAGAGTACTAAAGCCCAAGAGGGCTAGGTTCCCACTTAGTTTAGTAAAACAAAATAGGTACAGGTCAAAAATAGGCCGAGACGCAGGTCAAAAAAACTTGAATATAGGCCTAGACAAACCCAGAAAACATTCGGAAAAACTCCCGCAAAACGTCCAGGTCACAGTTTCTGACCTGATTTCTGTAGAGGTCACATTTTTTGGTTTCTTTTCTACGCCCTGGAGGTTCAGGTCATAGGTTTTGGCCCAAAAAGTGTGACCTACACTTTTGACACTCTCGGGAGTAGGTTTCAGCATAATGTGTCGTCTCAGCTGCGGCTGATGTCTGTCACCTATGCAATAGGTCCGAATTTTAACATATGGAAGTTAGAATTTTTCATGTTTTAGGGTTTTATAGGTTAAAAACGACATCAAGAAAATAAAAGAAGAAGCCAAAGAGAAATCCTAGGGTTTGAAGCAGCTGGATATGTAGGGATCTGAAAAATGATAGAGGTCGTAATCGTAAACCCTTGTGGAGTCCCTAGTGGTTAGTATGAATATTATTCGCAATTGTACGAAAAGGGGTCACTTTAGCCATGCATAAAAAAAAGCCCTAACAGAAAATATGGCTACCAATATCATTAGATTTGTAATTAGGTGACCAAGATAAATGCTGAAAAAATCTAGATCTATGCATCAAAAGACATTAAGCAGTAAGTAAAAACAAGAGTTGCTCCATGCATCCAATAGACAAGACGAATATGTAGAATGAATTTTATATTAATGGCACCTAGGAGAAAAACATAGAAGGATGTTACCAGCTCTCCTCAATGGGATGGGTTCTTCAGATCTAAAATTCCTCTCTCTTGATGGTGTAGAAAACCCAGACAAAAAATGGAACTGAAAGGGAGCTCACAAGAAAAAAAGATAGAAAAATATGGCAATGATGGTGGATCAAATTCAAACCAAAATTATAGATCCAGAGTGATCTTTAGGAAATAAAAGGTAACGAATGAATGGAAAAATCCTTCTATTTATAACAAAATATTGAGTTATTCTAGATATTGGTGCGTAATTAAAATATTATTAACCAAATCAAGATCCAACTTTTATGGAATATTTTATTATATTTTTTGTAGGCAAAAAGAATTTGACCTTGGTCAAATCCCTATATTTGTAAATAGTAAATAAATAAATGATTTATTTATTATTTTAAGGATGTGGTTGAGTAATAATCAAATAATGATTTATTTAATTATTTATGAGTGATTTAGTCAAATTTAACAAGGAATATTATTTAAATAAGGTTTAAATAATTATTCCTAGAAAATAATAAGATAAATAATAATTTATCTAATTAATTTTCCTATTTTGGGTTAAATATGACTAGGAATATTAATTAAATTGTTGTTTAACTAATTATTTCTTGAGGAAAATAAAAAAAATGTAGATTTATTATGGGGTTTCCTCTTTAGACCATAAATTTTTTAATAAAGGTGGTTTACTAAGTTATTTTTCATAGTGCAAGCAATTTTACTTAGGTTAAAATTGGTCTTACATGGTGTACTTAGGTCCATCTAATAGTAACAGGTTATATGACCAAAAAATGGTGTAACACACCTATTCCCTCAGGTTAGTAGATACTTTTTCAGATTTTACTTTTGGTTTCAGTCACATAATTAATCCTTCTCTATTTATATTCTTGTATTAAAATTATGTTTATGATATGTACAGGAAAATCTTCCACCTTGAAGCTACTCTTATAGGTATTATTATTATTTCCTATATACCTTCTATGTTTTTCCTTTTGGTTTTTGTGAGAATATTTGCTAACTTTGATCTATATATTTCATTGTAGGTTTGTTATATTTAATTTAGTATCTACTACAATTCTTTGCGATCAACTGTCAGAATATCTGGGGTCACATCCACTTCTTTCAGGTCGGTCAATCCAAAAATGGGAGTCTCCACCACCATTCTATCAAATTTACAGAATCCATATTCATACCTTGTAATTGAATTTTTATGAATGACCCAAATAAATTTGTAATTAAACTGTTACATATAAATTTTTTTCTTTGAATGGTTTGTAAACTGGTTTTATCCTCATCTCCATTAGATTATTTTCATAGAAAGGACTGTTACATGTAATTTAGAATTTTAATACATTTTTATTCATTACATGTTTATAACTATGTGACTGAATCTTAATATGCATAGAATAGAATATGTATTCTATATGACAACAGTGTACACTTCTATTTATAATTTAATATGAATTGTCTGTTTCATAATTTACTGCTATTACTATAGTTGAATTGTGTTTTTTTTCATGGTACATATACTATAATTATTCAATGAAAATTGATATATTTAGATGGATTTAAAGAACATAATTAGACTCGTGTTCAAGGTTTATAGATTATGTTTGTTTGTCCCTAAATTAATTTTAGCCTATGTAGTGGCATAAAATATTTACTATACTCCTCTATGGTTAATCTCTGTTAAATACATGAGACACTTATGATTTTTCAACTAACCACAATATATTACACATAAATTATAAAATTTGATCTATAGAACTTCATGCCTAAATTTATAAAAATACTATTTTTTCTAAATTCCTCATCATAATTAGATAAATATTAATAGAAAGACTTGATAGAATGTACATACCACTCTTGTAAAGACTTTTTTCCTCCCAACCTTCAGCTTATTCCACATCTCTCCCCCGAGCAGAGACATATTCCTCATTATTGTAGACAATCCCCTTGTCTAACTAGGAATAGCTTATTTAAGATTTCTTTCCCTCATCGTGTTTCCATAACTGCGTCCAACTATTTAGGATGGTGCTTCCCTTAGCCTAGACTTTACATTTGTTTTTTCCACAAAATCTTCTTTAAAACTAGCTTTTTCTCTATCTTGTTTTACTCTCACCTCTTCTCGGTAACTTTCCACTTTGCTGAGTCTTTTATTAGATTATGTTCTCCCATCTAATAATTTTATTTTATTTTATTTTTCCAAGGAATTTTTTGGAGAATTTTGGGAAATTCTTAGGATTCTATTCCATCTTCATCGATTTGGAATCATGGTCTCAAATTTACTCTAGTCTTTACATAATAATAAAATTTTACATTCATTTATTTATTTCCAAAATGATATGTCCACATATAGTTTTCCCTTAGGTCCACTTGACCTTTAGGATTATTCGCTGTCTATAAAATTTGAAAAACAGGGATACTACATATTCTACCTCTAAAAAAACATCATCCTTGGTGTTGCAATTATTTATGTTTATTCCTTAAATAGTGATGGATATTTTTCTTTCATCTCATCTTATCTCTCCCAAGAGCTTCCCCATGTGTAAAGTGCCTCCACTGCACTTTCACCCAAGTTAATATGCTATTTTGGAGCAAGATTTCTTCTCGCTCTAGTATACGAAGTGCCTCTGGAAGAAATTCCCCTTATGTTTCCACCTGTATCACAATCGAGTCAATCGCATGAGTAGGGTCATGTACATACTTCTACAATAAGGAAACATAGAAAATATTATGAACTTTAATATGACTAGGTAGAGCCAATATATAAGCTATTGGCCCCACTCTTTCCAAAACCTCAAATGGTCCGTAGTAGCATGGTGCTAACTTAGCACAACTATCGGAATAAAATGTACTTTTGTGAGGTTTAATCCTCAAATAAACATGTTATCCCATTTTGAATTCTGTGTGAATTATTTTCTTGTCTCCATAATTCCTTTGATGATCCTAAGTTACCTTAATATTTTGCTTAATTATTTTCACAGTTTTCTCCATTTCATGTAGTGCATTTGGCCCAATGATTAATTTGTCCTATGATTGACTCCAGCTCAGTGGAGTGTGGAATTCCTCTAAAGATTATTTTTTCCTAAATGTTGAGGTGAATTTGGCATCTCTGTCAGATATATTCAGTGTTGGAATTCCATGGATTTTAATAATTTCTTTCATGAATACATTGGCTAGTTGGGTTGTGCCAAAAGGTCATTACATTGGAAAAAAGTGGGCTACTTTTGTTATAGTTTCCACTACCACAATGAGAGAGTCATGTTGATACTTAGTACGTGGGAATCCAGTAATGAAGTTCATTGAAACCACTTCCCACTTCCATTCTATTATAGAGAGAGGATTCAGTAATCATGCAGGATGTTGATGTTCTACTTTTACTTGTTGACATTCCAAACACCTTGCCAAATAATTAGCTACATCTTTCTTCATGCCTAGCCAAAACATATTTTTCCTCAATGCTGAAATTAGATTTTAATAATCACAGTGACCCGCATAACATTTCTTATGGTATTCATCTAATATTTCATTTTTTAAAGATGTTACATTAGGAATATGCAGTATTTTCTTGTAGCTAATCAATCCTTGTTGGTTTATGGTATATCCCACAATTTCAGTTTGCTGTAATTTTTCTTGAAATTTTACATATTGTGGATCTTGCAAAAATACTCCATGAATATGTTCTTCTACAAAAAATTTACACTACTTCCTGTATCTGTCAAAATTTAATGAGGATTTGTACTCAAAGCATCAACAATTTTTTTTTTTTCCTTTTATGTGTTTGATTTCCATATCAAAATCACTATGGAAAGCTAACCAGCTTGCTTGTATAGCATTTAAATCTGGTTGGACAAGTAAATATTTCAAACTTATGTGATTTTTCATTAATATGAATTTATTGTTGGCAATATGTTGCAATATGTTGTCCTTGATGGCAACGTACTTCATTAAGTTGTTCTTGATGGAAACCTACTTGATGAGTTCCCTTTTGATAAGAAACCTATGTGTTAAATATGTAAAAATGATGTTTCTATAGGTCTGTTCAGATGTGACAGAGACAAGAATTCCAGTAAGTGCCACAGAAATTAAACAGGAAATATTTCTCAATGTATATGCTACTTTTGTGAAGGCAACCCGCGTATGGATGCAATGTATATGCCACTTTTGTGAAGACAACCCGCGTATACATTCAGGATTAGCATATATGTAGTTTTTATGAAAAGAAGTTGTGTATACACACTGATACGAATGATCCAAGTTGCATATGCCTTTTGCACTCTAAAATTATGATACCTGTTAGTGACCTATAAATATAGGATTCATAATTTTGACTTGACTGTTGATAATCTTGTAAATTTGTACATACTTTCCCTTCTGCAAATTGTATTGACATATTTTGTAAAAAAAGAAAAAAAAGAAAATCAAAAAGAGGGTAAAAAGTCATAAAAGAATAATCAAAGGACTTAGAAAACATAATATAACCCAAAAAGAAAAAATCAATAAAACATGAAAGCGTGCAAGCATAAATACCACTACCTTTACCTTTTGACTGTGGCAGAGTGTCAATAAATGCCATAGTCCGTGATGAGTTGAAAATTTTAATCTTGACTTGTCACTTTTCAATTTCACAAGTAGTAGATAGAGAATAAAGAATTGTCATATAGTTTAATCATGACAATTCAGTAGTTAGGTAGAGAAATAAAGTGAATCCAACAGTTTAATCTGGATTCATGGATGAAATAAGTGTAGAATTAGATAGTTTTATTTTCTTTCAGAAAGAATAAATGCTGTAAAGGTTGCTACCTCAAATGCACCTTACTAAAAAGGAAGAAAAAATGTTAGCATGGTAAGTTGGGTAGGTAGAAGAATGTGAGAAGAATCAACGTAAATATCATTCACCACGGCTACAAAATAACTAAATTCCCCTTCCTATAGACATTAAGCATTCTAAGCTATCAGTAAAAAAGGCTCAAGGCATTTCCTTGACTTTTGTTGGGACCGGACCCAATGTTGTATGACTGATTAGTGGAAAATGGTAAATGTCTATATTAATCCCTCAAATTCACATAATTACTCCATTTCATGCATTCATTCCCCTGAAGAATCCTAAGTAAAATCTCATTTTTACTTAAAGACACTATAATTACCATTTAACTAATTTCTTTCATCACATGAGAACATTAAACCCTCAAAATTAAATTATATCATAAGTTAAAGTGATGAAATTAATATGATGCAAATTTTCTTTTAAAACTTCACTTTACTTGGTTATGTTTATGTATTTTGAGTATACCTTGTCCCATTTTCATATTAATTCTAACCTATTTTTCCCTATAGAAGCAACCTTTTCCTATATGATATAACTCCCTTTTATATAATAGCCCCAAAAACCCATTTATTATCACTTTAGCCAAAGTTATTATTTCCCACATGCTTAAATAAAATACACATTTTACAACCCGTTTGGCTAAATATATCTTTATATAAATACCCCGCCCCCTAATTAAATCACTTTGATTTAATTACTATATAATAAAAATATATGAAAAAAGTCTTTAAACTTGTTTAATTATATGTTTAAAACAAAATATCGAAGTTTTGTTTAAATTAAACTTCAAAAGCTTATTCGCTTTGCTTATTTTTCCTTCTCGGACTCTCTTTACCCAAGATACAACCTAACCCAATTCTCTGATACATATCCCATACCCCAATTATCAACCTTGGTTAAAATCATTTAAAAATAACCCCTCCCGATCACTTTCCATTGAATAAAGTATGTTTGTATATAAAACTTGGTAAAATCCCTTTACCCCATCGGATTAAACTGTAACCGTTCAATCACCCCATTCAAATCCAACGGCTCTTGTTGAGCGTGATAGTTCCATTTGCATAAGCCTTACCTTTCCCATCACGTTCAATGTCAACCATTGGATCCTCATCAAAGCTCAAGATCCGATGATCCGCAGTCAACTCGATAAGCCTTTTCCCCATCCCCACCATGCTCATCGTGCTGAATGACCATTTTTGATCTTCCGCCCATCAGATCAACTGTCATAAATTGATGCCCTGGACCAACATAACTTTCCTCACACATTTTTTTTTAATCTTGACCCTTCGCTTTTGAAAGCCAGATCCGACGGCCGATATCCTATATCGCGCAAATAAAGTGCCCGATCAAAGTTTTATCAAAGTTGTGCGATATGGGTTGTTTTCCCAAACCGCCCTGTGTTGACGTGTCATGATTTAATTGAATCATGTTCAAAAAGTGAATTACCACTTACCACTTCTGAACTACGCGAAAAACTGCCCTGGAAAATCCAAAACCGCTCCCTCCATATATGAAATAAATGAAATTAAACCTTGATTTGACTTAAGGTTTAATGTATTAAAAATTATGATTTCTCATTGCATTTCACCTATTCGCGCCTGTAAGCATGTAGAAACCTTTTCTGAGCCTTTTTTTCATCATTTGTGAACCTACCAATGAACCAGTGACCATTTAAACGACCATTTTTCTCTTCGATTCACTCACAGAGAGCCTACATAAACTCTGATAGCCTAATTCAGTAGAATTGAAGACTGTAAGCACACCTGCAACTCCATTGACTATAATTATACATTTTTGAAAGGTATTTTTCATCAATATTGTCCTTAAAAACTTCAATTTCAAAGGAAAATCATCATTTTATCAGCCATTTCCTTTAATTAGCTAAATTATCCACACAAAGAATCTAAAAAACATCCAAAATATAGGGGAAACCCTATCAAATTTTCCTCAGAATCCATCCTTTCCATTTTATCAAGTTTTACCCATTCCCTGATCATTTTTCACTACTGAAATCGATCAAAACCATCCTCTGAGCATTAGAAATCCTTTTTATCATCTAGAACCCTGCTCAGAGTCCTATTCTGCCAGAAAAATCCTTCAAATACCCCTTGTTTC
This sequence comes from Pinus albicaulis, assembly GCA_034641835.2. Classification (NCBI taxonomy): domain Eukaryota; kingdom Viridiplantae; phylum Streptophyta; class Pinopsida; order Pinales; family Pinaceae; genus Pinus; species Pinus albicaulis. The sequence goes on from CM076576.1 coordinate 464,084,913, forward strand.
CAAAGGAGATCTTAGAAAACAGTTCAATCTTGCTTTGTTCAATTAAAAATGACTAAGAAGCAAGTAACCCCCAAATCAGGAGGCCCAAAACCTCAGAAGAAATCCTTTGTGAAAACCCCTCAGCTTGAGCCTTCTAAACTTGATAAACCCACCCCTGCACTCACTACTGAGTCCACTAAAGTTGTTCGACCTGTCCAACCTCCACTTACTTCACAAGAAAATAGTGCTCTTGTTGATCTTGATTACAAAATATTTGACCCTTCAGTTGAGTTCAATTTACTTGATGTCTATAACTGGTGTTTTGGAAAATATGTAGAGAAAAGTGATAAAGATATACCTGTATGGGATTCTAATCTGCCAAAGTATATTGTCCCTCTTACTCATTTAGCCCTTGATTTTGTCAGATTGTGTCAGTCATACTATCTTCCAGACCAGAGGTGCATTGTCAATAAAGATAGGGAGCTCATATTTTATATCAATGCTGAATCCATAAACTTTATGCTGTAACTAAACCATGACCCCAATACTGCTTCATCATCAATAGAGGATTTAACCTAGCTTTACCTTGAGTTGGATTTTACTTCCAATTCAAAATCTTTCAAAATTTTTGGCCTACACATGTCAATGTCCCTAAAGTTAATCCTCCATTTGAGACCTTTGACTTTCCAAGTGAAACAAGGAAGATTGTCTCCATGGTATCATTTATACTGGGATATAATAGTGATGAATTCACTGATTTTGCTATCTTGATTTTTCTATCTACTTTGAGACCTGGCCTGCCTCCATCCATTGTATACAACTTTGCCAAGTTTATTACAGAAAATATGCACTACCAATTGTCGAGATTTCCAGAAGAAGGAATCTTTAGATATACTTCATATCTAATTCATCTATTTTTTTATTACCAAGAAGAAAAATTTCCTATTGAGTTTCAGAAGTTAGATCCAGAAGGGAATGTACTTTCAGTTGTATTTTGGTCATCAATTTTGAGGAAATGGAACAGGGAATACACCTATGCGGACTTCAACGACTTGTTTATAGTAGCTGCAATGAATTTATTGAATAAGGAACAAACCCCTAGAATTAATGAAGAAACAAAGAGGATAGTACAACTATCTGAGAGCTTTAAAACAAGGGATTGGTTCTTGTATAGGAACTACATAGAGATCATAGTATATGGTGCACTCTTGGCCCCATATAAACTGCCTAGATTTTTGAATACAAGGATTTTTTCTCTAGAATATTTGAGGCAACTTTTGAATGCAAATGAACTCAATTTCAAGGCCTCCAGAAAAAAGAATCAGTTTAAACTAAAAAATCAAGTTGGGCCATTAATTTTGAACAACAGAGAAGCAACCAATGAGATTAATGTCAAGTTGAAAGAATACAAATTCCCATACATCTTTATGTGGAAATATGATCCTCAGGGTGTTTTAAGTCAAATCAGATTGAAATGCAAGTTATCTACTTTATTGCATGATTCCATGCCTCAAATTGAAAAATATGCCAATAGACTTGTGTGGGAGACAAATAATTTATTTTATGATGACTCACAGGGCATGCAGGGAAATAGTGGAAATGATAAATAGGTAGATCAAGCACAAGTTGTTACGGTCAACAAAGAAGCTGAAATTATTCATAAAAGAAGCAGAGAGGAAGATAGTTTCATAGCTGAAACTATTCTAGATAAAATATTCAGGATTCGTTACAGTAAGAAAAGTAAATTGATTGATTATGAAAGGAAGAAAGCTATTAATGTTGATGATAAAAATGTCCATCATACTGATGACGAGGCCATTTTAATTGTAAATGAAACACTCAAGGAACTTCAGGATGTCCAACTTGAAGCACAGCAGAAAGACACTATCATGGTTGATAAACAAACAAATGTGGAAACTCCCTCCTCTTCCAAAGAACCTGAAAACACAGATTCAGATAGTCAAATCAGGTTCAGACAAATCGGAGAAAAAAAAAAAGAAATCAAAAGTGAAGTATATTCCAAGTTCCTTAAAGAAAAGCCTGGGAATAAAGATAGAGTCCTTTCAAATATTTATTATTCTTCAAACAAATTGGTAATGTCATTTCTGAAGCCCATGGTGGCTGATCCAAAAAAAATTGCAGACTACTCAAAGACAGACTTGGAAGTGAATGCTGATGTTGTCCATGAATTGGACCAAATTGAATTTCAGAGGAGCAACACAGAAATGTTATATTCCAAGATAGTCAACAAGACTATGAGTTCGATAAAACTTGAGAAGACACTAATAAATCTTCAAAATCAAATGAAATTGGATAAAGCATCATTGTATGAAAATGGATTAAAAATCAAAGCATTGGAAGATATAGTAATTGAAGCAGGAGACGAACCAACAAACAAGGAAGGGGTAAAGGCCATAATCAAACAGAAAAATGAATACATAGCAGCTCTCATGAGACAACTGAAATTTCCTCAAAGTGAAAATCCTCAGGCAAAGGAAATCCTTCAACAAAAGACAACGAATGATGAATTAAGTCAGCTTGTTCTAAAGATGACAGCCCAAATAAAGGAAATGGAAAGCCAAATAGAAGCTTTCATGAAAGAAAATGAAAATTTAAAGAAATTTCAGCAAGCTTTCATTCCTATAGTTATTCCAATGGTAAGCACAGTTATCCCCTCAACAATGGTAGAACATTTGGTACTGCAAGGAGTATTGGCAACTACAGTGTCAATTACTCCTAAAGATATCTCTGCCACTTCTTCATCGATGTCATGGAAAAACACAGTAGAGGAAACAACTACAATAATCAGAGCTATGGAAGACATGTCCATAAAATATCAAGAGATAATAAGTTTAAAAGGCGCCATCAAAAATCTGGAAGCATCCAACAGAGATGCCATAATCACTTCCAAAGGACATGAACAAAGGGCTAATAGATTACAGGAGCAGGTGAAAATTCTTCAATAGTAGGTAAATCTAACTGAGCAAGTTGCCTACATAAAACATCATTTATGGAAAAAAACCACTGAAATCATTCACTCACAATGGCCTTCTATTCAGATAATATATGAACAAAAAAATCTGCTACAAGCCGCCTTAGCAGAAATTGATAAAACCAAGAAGGAAATTGGGAACAAGTCCACACAAGTTATTTAAATCATTGGATTTCTGAATAGTAAAAATAGAGAGGATCTCGAAGAATTAAAAATTCCTGATAGAATTGAGGCAATCCTTCAGGTAAGAAAGGTTCTTACCAAGAAAAATATCATGAATAACCTGGAGGAGAAATGTGAGACTATGCACTTGTCCATTGCCAAATTCAAGACAAAGTATGATCTACTGCTAGAAGCTGGACTACCAGATATACATGGGTTCAATGAGAAGTTATTGACAAAGAAGGATTATGATGATAAGATTAGGACCCATGCAAAAGAACAATCAAAGAAACCATTGCCTCAAGGGTCTCCTAGTGGAAAGGTAGTCCTGGAGTATTTTGAAAATTTGTTTTTCTTGCATCATGAAATTAAAAATATGTTTGTAGTAAAACCTAATTTTGAAAAATCTACTAAGGCCGATGAAAGCTATAGGACGCTGAGAACTATAAATATTCCCACTCCCCAAGAGTTGCAAGAATTCACAGACCTTTTGTGAAATTGATAGGAAAAGAATAGGGAAATAATTGATACATCATATTTTTACCTTAGGGTGAAAATTTAGGATGAAATTACAGGGTCAAAGTGTAGCAGGTATAAAGAGTATCAGTGAATGCATATTTTACTGCTAGTCATTTTTCAAAGTATAGCAGTAAAACAGTAAAAATCAGAGATAAAGAGTATCAAGATTGAAAGTGAAAAGAAGGAGTGATCTACAAGCCATCTTCCACGAGACAATGCATCCAATGCCAGCAATGCTCCGAGCACATCATGAAATCATTTTGATTAGGATAATCAGTTCTATATTTTCTTGTAAAAGAGAACAACTTGAAAACTTTTTTGCTGCTGTCCCTGTTCTTATGTTATATTTCCTATTTTTCCTTGAAACATTATCTCAAACTTTGAGATATTTTGTAAGCTAAATATTTGTATAAATAATTCATCTTTCGAAGTATTCAGTGTGGAATAAAATTTATCGAGACTACTATATTCAGTTTGCTGGATATATTGAAGTTGGTGTGAGTCAATTAGCAAAGCAATAGATTAGAATTGAGATTAAATACATGATAACTCATGATTCTTGTGCTGACCAGATAAGTCTAGTCTTCTTCCTATTTTCATTGTTTTTCTTTCAAAAATTTTCCATACATTCATTTTAATGTGTTTCTATCTTTAATGATCAACTAGGAGAATTTAGATAGGATTAGTGATAAAAAACTCCCTATTTTTTACTGGTTGGCATTTTTATGTTTTCTGCTTGATAACCAGACTATAGAATTCTTAATTTCTCTAGGTCCCTATTTGATCCCCTCCTTCAATCCTCTTTTCTGTAACTTCAGGATTCTTAAGTGCCCTTTTGTTCATATTTCACCCATTCCATCATCAAAGCCTTAGAAGGTCATCTACCCTGCCCTTAGTACATTTGCATCTTTAAGTCTAATTACTTAGCGCTGCTTGCCTAGAAAGTTGACTCCATAGCCCAATGTTCTAGTAGATCCCTCTGGTTTACCTTGAAACACTTTTTATTCCCACCACTCTTTCAAAACAAGTCCCACTGTCCACTCATAGCTAGCCTAAAATCCAATTATAAAACAAAGTTAAATCTTTAGGAGAGATCCCTCTCCGGAACTCAGGAAGGCTAGATATTGTATTCTAAAAGAGGTTGTTGGTTACCCCTGGTTTTCTTAACTACAAAAATCCTCATCCCACAACCTGAGAATTACTAGGGTGATAACATACTGGCGACCATACTAGGGAACTAACCATTCTCCAGTTTTAAGTTTAATCTTGAAGGAAGATCTTTAACTATATCTTTTCTAATTTAGGATTAAGTTTAAAAGTTGTGGGTATTTACCTAATAAACATTCTAGCTCCCAAGAGAGCCTATTACACTAGATCAAATATTGATCCTAATCCTCCAGATATCGTATACAATCCAGACTAGATAGGAAAAAAGAAAAAAAAAATTGTTTGTTCTGAAACTGAAGTACCCCTGAAAAGAGCTGATTCTTTACCCAAAGAATTAGTAAGCTTATCAGACATTGAATTTGATTTGAAGTTTGAAAGATCTCTGTTTAGAACTAAATCTGAATCCGATTTAAAGGGAATTGTTTTAGATCTAGTTTTTACTTCTTACGTGAGTGAAAAACAAAAAATTATTTTTGTTCCTACTAAATCAGAAAAAACCGAAAGTCAAAGTCGAGTGAAAAGGGTAAATGTTACAAAAATTAAAGACATTAAAGAAGTTGTTAAGTTAGCTAATTTTTTGTCTCAATTCAAACCCCCAGTTTCCCAACTATACACCACAGTTTTTCCAGAATCAGATTCTACTTTGTATGCTACCACATCATTTACAGATTCTACTGTCAGTTCACCTCAAGAGCCTATAAGCCCTGAATTGCCTCTACACCATAGAATCATATATTCATCATATCCATAATCCACTTCTAGTTCATCAACCGATCCATTCATCCCTGAGCTACCCGTGCAACCTAAAGTAATATATCCATTATTTACTCGGTCCATTACATCCACTACCGCCATAAACACTAACCATACTACTTCTTTTCATCCTCATTACCAATCTCTTCAAGTACATCCACTGTTGTAACCAGCACTATCCCTTCCATTGCTACTGTTCCTCTCAGTTCAGCAAAAATCCAAGCCATGGCAGCCAGATATGCTCCCTTAGTCTTACCCCAAAATCTCCATGACATGCCCCAGAACTACCAAAAAGATATCCCACTGTTTGATCATTTTTCACAGATCACAGCACAACAACATATCACTAGAATGAATGATTTCTGGGAAATTTATGAAATAGATGAGGCTGATGTCAAAATGAGATTATTTTCACAAAGCTTAACTGTAGAAGTGAAAACATGGTTTATAAGTTTAGGTGCTGGTAGCATAGCAGACCTACCTGCATTCCATAGAGGCTTCCTAAATAAATGGGAGAAAAACAAAAATCCTATGCAAATACTATCTGAGTTTGATGCTGTTAAGAGAGCCCCAAATGAGTCTGTCCAAGACTTTTGCACCAGATACAACAGTTTTTACAATGCCATTCCTGCAAACCTTAAACCCACTCTGAATTTTGTACTACTCAAATTCCTTGATTTTTTTTATGTAGATATGGCTTACCAACTTAGAGAAAAGGGATGCGGATACTCTAGAACAAATGCAACAAAATGTTGTAGGTGTAGAAATCAATATAATTTTCAAGAAAGCCAAACTGAGAAACGAAAGAAGGGTTAGTATTAAAGAAGAAGCTTCACACTTAGATGGTAAGTTTTATTTTATTACCAAAGAATTAGAAAAATTAGTTGAGAGACTAGATCACATCGAAAGGAAACCACAATGGGAGAATCAATCCCAAATCCGGAATCCCAACTACAGAAAAAAAAAACAATCCTGGGAAAGGTAAGGAACCTTCCCTAGATCAGAATATAAGAACCCCATTCAAAGAAAACTTTGTAGAAAGTTCACAAAACAATGTTGAGGAGGAGGAAGACATCAACATAGTTATGGGGATTGATGAAAACAATACCATTTTCCTCACTCAGGAGGACCAGGAACCCTTTGAGCTTCAACAATTCAAAGTAGAATCTGGAGATTCCTTTGATTATAAACAAGGTTATGATTTTGAAATTAATGAAATTAACAATCAATACAACCTTAGGAGCAAGAAAACCAATGAACCTTCCATAAAGAACAATGCTCCAACCCCATAATAACAAAACAAAAAGAAGACCGATGCTCCTATAACAAATTTTTTTCATATTCTTCCTAGAGAGAATAAACAAAGTTCTAATCCACCCAGTCCTAAAAAGCAAAAAAGCCCAAATATTGTATATATTACTGATGAGGTGGCTCAATCTTCAAAAGATGCCCCAAAAGATAATGCTACTAAAACCACCAATTCAGCAATAGTCAATGAGCTAAGAAAGAATCCAGCCAACCCAAATGCTAAATCTTTTGTTGAGAATCCTAAAAATGATAAAAATTCTACTAACCCTCAAAATATTCTTGAAAAAATGATTAAAGATAGAAGAAACCAAGAAACTCAAACATAAGACAAGAGAAAAGCTCAAACCAAAGGTAAAACTATAGATACTCAAGAAAAATCATCACAAACTATAGTTCCCAAAGACGAAGTAATTCAAACCATCAAATCTCAACCAACATTCAACATGCAATCTGAAATATCCAAGTTAAAGATAGTCATTCCACTAGTTGAATTAGTTAAAAATGACTTGTATAGATCAATGATTTCTGAAGCATTAAATGTGAATGAAAATGAAGATACAATTAACATGAGTGAAGATAGGCCTGAATCAATTTTTGGCCCCAATGTAGATGGAAAGCATTCAGATGGGTTAGTACCTCTATTTTATGTAAGTCTTATTGTACATGACCAAATATTTCTCAATAGTATGCTATATACTGGAGCTTCTCTCAATTTAATGCCTAGAGCTATAATGGAAACCATGAATCTAGACATAACCAAACCATATAAGGACCTATTTTCATTTGATTCATCTAAATTTCAATGCACAATATTTATTGAAGATCTATGTGTAAACCTAGTCCAATATCTTGGTAAAAGCATGATCATGGATGTTTTGGTAGTTGATATCCCGCCAAAGTATGGCATGCTTCTTTCTCGCTCATGGGGAGCAAAGTTGTAGGGATATATACAACTTGATATGAGTTATGCCACTATCTTGGTATTTGGACAGCTCAAAAAGATTTATAGAGAAACCTTGATGAAGGTCATGATCTGTACTGCTGATAGACCTACAAATTATCCAATTTATTCCATTCCAACTGATCTTGATTCCTTTATTCTCAGTAACTTTGATCAAAATGAAAATCCAGCTGAACTTACTGATAAAAAAATTAAAATAAAGGATGATTATATTGGTCATGAAGCTTTATGGGATTTAGATTTTGATGGATCTGTTAATAAATTTGGAGCTAGAGCAGGTGTATGGATTACCAATATTGAAACAAGCCATTCTGAAGGACATGCTTTTATATTGAACTTCAAATGCACCAATAACATGGCAGAATACGAAGCTTTAATCTTAGGTTTGCAAATTATTAGAGAAATCGGAGGAAAAGGAATAATAGTCATGGGACACTCTGAATTAGTTATCAAACAAATAAACGCTGAATACTCTGTTTATAATACCAGACTAGCAAGATATAGAGAAACAATATTGGATTTGCTTGATGATTTGTTAGAATCAAAGTTTGCTATCATCCCTAGAAAACAAAACATACAAGCCCATTGTTTAGCAACCTTTTCCAACAGTTGTAAATTTCATTTTTCACCATTACAAAAATACACTCCTGAGATCAAACACAAGCCTATTGTTCCAGATAATGTGAAATATTGGCAAATTTTCTCAGAGGATGAGAAAATTTATCACTTTTTGAATAATGAGAAAGAATTTCAAAATTTCCAAATCGATAATGGCTGTAATGTAGATTCACCTTGTGATATAGATTTAAATTTCTGTCAAATAGATGATTTAGATAATTTATATGTACATAATGTTGATAAGCCTACTATTTTTACTCAGAGTGACATAGATGAAGTGTAAAAAGTAGATATAGAGGAATTGATAGAAGATGAAATAGATTTAATTGATTTAAGAAATAACATTTTACCCAGAGGTTTAACTCCCCTAGAAGACTTATTTGATTCCAATGATGTGCCCAAAAGGCCAAAAATGGAACCATTTAAGTCTGATATAGAAGAGTATAACTTAGGGATAGATTAAAAACCAAGAACAACCAAACTATCAAAATCCTTATCATCAAAAGAGAAGGTTAAATACATAGAAATTTTAAAATAATATCAGGATGTCTTTGCATGGAGTTATGAAGACTTGAAAACATACAACGCAGACATAATCCAACATAAAATTCCTTTAAAAGAAAATCAAAACCCTTTTCAACAGAAACTCAGAAGGATTAATCCAGTTTTGTTACCTTTAATCGAAAAGGAAGTGAAAAGAATGTTTGATGCACACATAATTGCACCAGTCAGATATTTTGACTGGGTATCAAATTTAGTGCCAACCAAAAAGAAAACAGGAGAAATTTGACTATGCATAGACTTTAGAAATCTTAATAAAACATCCTTTAAGGATAATTATTCCTTGCCAAAAATGGATCATGTTTTGCAAAAGGTGGCAGGTTCTTCAAGAATCTCTTTACTAGATGGTTTCTCTGGTTACAATCATATTCTAGTTCATAAAGATGACCAAACTAAAACTGCATTTACTACTCCATGGGGTACTTTCATGTACCTCGAAATGCCTTTTGGGTTAAAAAATGCAGGAGCTACATTTCAAAGGGCCATGGATATTTCCTTTGCCAAGGAGATCCATGAATTTTTAGTCATTTATCTTGATGATATTACTGTTTTTTTGAAAACAAATGATGAACACTTAGATCACTTGAGACAATTTTTTATCAAATGTAGAAAATATGGTATATCTCTTAATCCTAAAAAGTCTCTTTTTGGGTTGGAAGAAGGAAAACTTTTAGGTCGCATCATCTCAAAAGAAGGCATTAGGATAGACCTTGCAAGAATTCAAGCAATTATAAACATTCAACCACCAAGGAACAAAAACGAACTCCAAGCATTCTTGGGTAAAATCATTTTTCTAAGAAGATTCATCTCTAATCTGGCTGAAATTATAAAAGATCTTAACAATATGGTCAAAAAGTACGCCTCAATAAAATGGACAATAAAGGCCAAACAATCTTTTGAATATATTAAACAGGCCTTAATTAAAGCAGCAGTCCATATCAACCCATATTACACAAAATATTTCATAATATTTTCCTTTGCATCCAAACACACCATAGCTGCAGTTCTTCTGCAGAAAAATGATCAAGGCTTTGAGCAGCCCATTGCATTCTTTAGTAAAGCCCTCAGAGATGCACCAGTGAAATACAATATAATGGAAAAACTGACTTTGTCTTTGGTTAAGGCATCAAATATTTCAAAGTGTATATACTTCATTCACACATCATTGCATATGTCCCTAATGCAGTAATTAAAGACATTTTGACACAAGATGGACCAAATAGTAGGAGAGGAAAGTGGATAGCCACAATCCTTGAATACGATCTGGAAATTAAACCAACTAAACTCATTAAAGGACAGGGTTTAGCCATACTGATGGCTAAATTAAATTGCAATGCTTTAGATATTAATTTCATTGCACAAATAGATGAACAGGAGGAGATGGTGACTCCATTGATCAGTGAGGCCTATCTAGACTCACCATGGTACTCTGATATAATCTTTGTACTAACAAATTTACAAGCTCCTCCTGGGCTAACAAAAACCAAGGAAAGATTCATCAAACAGAAAGCAATGAGGTTCTGTATCTTAAATAATGCACTTTATTGGAAAGAAAGTACTGGGATTTTACTAAATTGTTTATTAAAATATGAGGCTGAAAAAATCCTTGAGGAACTTCATGCAGGTGACTGTGGAGGCCATCTATACTGGATGAGTACAACATACAAAATACTAAGAGCTGGTTTTTACTGGCCATCTTTATTTTCTGATGTTAAAAATTTTGTTACTTCTTGTCATAAGTGCCAAATTTTTGAAGGTAAAAAGAAACTGTTACCGTTACCTCTAAAACCGATATGCACTAAAAAACAATTTCAACTATGGGGGTTAGACTTCATAGGTGAAATCCATCCTCCATCTTCAGGTCAACACAAATGGATTTTAACTGCTACCAATTACTTTACCAAGTGGATAGAAGCAATTCCCGCTAGGCAAGATACTGATTCAGTTATAATCTCATTCATAGAGAGTAATATTTTGTCAAGATTTGGATGCCCACATAATATTATTACTGACAATTCAATAGCATTCGAATCCAAGAAAATGATTTCTTTCTGCCATAAATACCATATTACCTTAGGTCATTCCACAACATATTATCCCCAAGGTAATGGTTTGGCCGAATCCTCAAACAAAAGTTTAATCAACATCATCAAAAAACTACTCCAAGATAATAAGAAGACATGGAACAAAAATCTAGTCTATGCCCTTTGTGCTGATAGACTTACCAAAAAAAATTCTATGGGAACTTCACCTTATCAGATCGTTTATGGTATAGATTCAGTTTTCCCTTCTTCCTCGGGTGTCCTAGTCATGAAGATTATCCAGGAATCATAGGTGGAAACAAATGATATTCAAAGAAGAATTAATGAAACCATACATCTCCAACAAACCAGAGATGAAGTTTATGAAAAGTCACAAGTTTTACAGGACAAGATCAAAAAGATTTTTGATAAAAGGGTTAAGGAAGATGATTTTTTCATAGGAGATCAAGTTTTGAGATGGGATTCAAGAAGAGAGGATAAAGGTAAACATTGGAAGTTTTAATTTCTATGCCAAGGAATTTATGTGATATATGGTTATAGAGGTAATAATTCCTTTTTCATCAGGAATTTGGATGGAACTGAGCTTCAGGAAGGACCAGTGAATGGTAGGATGCTGAAACACTACTATTCCACAGAGTCACTTAACATTTAGATTCATTTACTTTATCATTGTAAATATTCATAGTCAGTGTGTAGATTGGATTGGATATTTTATCTACAAATTTGAAGCCTGTAGAAAAGGCCCTAAGCTTTGCAGTATAAGATGTCATAAATATGATTTGTTTCAAAAATCGGAAGACATTTACAGGATCACCAAGCTCAATGGATAAGGCTACTGATCTCAGAGTTCTTGAAATTTCACAAGGAAATGCCATCCCCAAGTGAACCCGATGTTAGAATCTTATACTGCAAATTGTATTCACATATTTAAAAATAAAAAAATCAAAAATAAAAAAAATCAAAAAGAGGGTAAAAAGTCCTAAAAGAATAATCAAAGGACTTAGAAAAAATAATATACCCCAAAAAGAAGAAATCAATAAAACATGAAAGTGTGCAAGCATAAATGCCACTACTTTTACCTTTTGACTATGGAAGAGTGTCAATAAATGCCATAGTCTGTGATGAGTTGAAAATTTTAATCTTGACTTGTCACTTTTCAATTTCAAATGTTGTAGATAGAGAATAAAGAGTTGTCATACAGTTTAATCATGACAATTCAGTAGTTAGGTAGAGAAATAAAGTGAATCCAACAATTTAATCTGGATTCATGGATGAAATAAATGTAGAATTAGATAGTTTTATTTTCTTTCAGAAAGAATAAATGTTGTAAAAGGTTGCTAGCTCAAATGCACCTTACTAAAAAGGAAGAAAAAATGTTAGCATGTTAATTTGGGTAGGTAGAAGAACGTGAGAAGCATCAATGTAAATATCATTCACCAGGGCTACAAAATAACTAAATTCCCCTTCCTATAGCTAGTAAGCATTCTAAGATATCCGTCAAAAAGGATCAAGGCATTTCCTTGACTTTTTTTGAGACCGGACCCAAGGATCTATGACTGATTAGTGGAAAATGGTAAATGTCTATATTAATCCCTCAAAATCACATCATTACTCCATTTCATGCATTCATTCCCCTGAAGAATCCTAAGTAAAATCTAATTTTTACTTAAAGACAATATAATTCCCATTTAACTAATTTCCTTCATCACATGAGAACATTAAACCCTCAAAATTACATTATATCATAAGTTAAAGTGATGAAATTAATATGATGCAAATTGTCTTTTAAAACTTCACTTTACTTGGTTATGTTTATTTATTTTGAGTATACCTTGTCCCATTTTCATATTAATTCTAACCTATTTTTCCCTATAGAAACAACCTTTTCCTATATGATATAACTTCCTTTTATATAATAGCCCCAAAACCCCATTTATTATCACTTTAGCTAAAGTTATTATTTCCCACATGATTAATTAAAATACCCACTTTACAACCCCTTTGGCTAAATATATATTTATATAAATACCCCACCCCCCTATGGTAAGTAAATCACTTTGATTTAATTACTATATAATAAAAATATATGAAAAACGTCTTTAAACATGTTCAATTATATGTTTAAAACAAAATATCGAAGTTTTGTTTAAATTAAACTTCAAAAGCTTATTCCTTTTGCTTATTTTTCCTTCCCCGACTCTCTTTACCCAAGATACAACCTAACCCAATTCCCCGATACATATCCCATACCCCAATTATTAACCTTGGTTAAAATCCTTTAAAAAAAAAAACCCTCCTTGTTGTAGCCTAATTCGACTCAACTAAAAGTCAAGAGAGGGTCTCAGAAATTCAAGGTTCCTGAGGAAAAAATTATTAAGATTTAAAAAGAATTGGAACATGTTCAAATAAAAATAATCGCAAGCTCAACATATGTTGCTCAATGATTCACCTCTATTGGATGACTTAATTACATTGAAAGGCGGATATTTGGAGCAGTCATTCATGATTTGAATCAGGTGTTGGCATTTTGGGAAACCCAAATAGTTATTTTTGAGTAATGAATTGGGTATTAAAACAATCATTGCCAAATAATCCGAGTTTTAAGATTTCTTATAAAAATCTCAGAATAGTAGAAGCAGGGGCTTTAATGAGCAGGTTTCCCAGGAAGCTAATGCTAAGATTTGTACGTTTGGTTCTTACCAGATATTCAAAATTTTTGAACTACAATTAAGTGCATGAAGTTTTGGGCAAAACGACGTGATGTATATTCAAATGTAGCAGGTTTTCTATGGGTGTTAATTGGGCATTACTTATGGCCAGAATTTGTCAGCTCTACCCAAATGCATTTCCTAGCATGTTGGTTTGCTTCTTTTTCTGAGTGTATATGCAGTGGCGCTGGCCAAACCCAATAGACTTCCACAAGGAAATTGCCCAGAAATCCAAATATTTTTAAGAGATTTCAACAATTCTTCAAATGTCTATTTTCCCATAAACATATTTTAAAATTTGATTTGACTTATTCTACAGAAATTTGATTTGTGTTTGACAATTTTGTCCACAGAAAAGATTGTGGATTCATAAAATGAATTTCAAATTCGAAGACTACTGTAAATTTCGATCTCATCTTACACCAGATGAGTCCAAACCACTTTCAGAAACAAATCCAGTGGAATATATAACTACTCATCGAATTTATCTTGGTTTTCTCCTTGACTGTTTTAAGGTTTGGTCAAACATTGCAGGAACATGATGGAGTTCTCATTCGAAACAAGGAGTTGGAGACCTGGAGATGTTGTACAAGGACAAGATAGTCTATTTACAAATAAATCTTCTTTTCGGCTACATGTGCTAGGTTGCTTTGATAAGATCCTTCCTATCAACAATTGTTTATTGCAACATAAAATTGCAAATCAGGTACTAGCAATTGCGCAGGAGTGTTAGCAACATCCAGCTTCAAATATATCAGCCTATGATGTTCATATTCACAGCGGATTTCTAAAACATCTTTCTTTAAGATCAAGCAGAGAAACTTTACCAGTGTTTTAGAAGAAGCATCAAATTTAAGAGGAGATGGCTCAGAAATGGTTCTGGATTTGTTTTGTGGCTCACAATTGCGTAGAGAAGAAAACACATATAATATTGACGTTGAATCAATGACTTGGATTATCTAGCTCAGATCCAATGGTCTTGTGGCATCACAAACTAAACAAAACTTATGAGAGATAGTTCCCCCGCAAAATGGTTTGTTTTAAACCATTATTTACAAAATATATGGTTATGATGCATTACGACATCACTCAATCTTTTCTCAAGAAACTGCTATAAGTGCTTTCGTAAGCAGTTTTTGGTTTTCAAAATCATGGGTGATTTTGTCAAAAGGGTGTAACGGTGGGACCCAAAATACACCATTCGTTCTTTTAACTTCCAATCCTATATTTGGTTTTATATTATATATTATATATATAATATTAAAACAAGCATTTTTTAATTTTAATGAATTCCAAAAATATATATTCCAAGGATCAGTTTTAAAACTGATCATAACAGTCAGTTAGATTAGATAGCAGATATAAAAGCAGAGATAAGAAGAGGAGGAGGGGTTCTGGTTTTTGGACCTCCAGACAATGATCTTTGTATTGAGATTTCAAGTGATTAATGAATTAAAAGCAAGATTCTAGAATTCGTTGATATTGATGTGTCTTCTAGTTTACATAATGTATTTCCTGTCTTTGAATAAAAGGAAGTATTGAAGCAGCAAGTCTCTTTTTACGTGTGTAAATAAGAGTTAAAACCCTTAATACGTGCTCCTTCATTTTAACTGTTCCTTTCTTATAATCCTTCTAAAGTTTGAGATGATAGATTTTGTACAACAACATATCATTTTGGGCTTTTTCCTTTCATTATTCCTCTAATCATTTCATTCTATATCAGCAGATAATAGCAATGTGGAACATTTATAGCATTTGATTTTGAAGGTTTAATGATTAAAATATGGAGGTGATTAAACAAGGATCAATATTTCTGTGACATAGTTATATGAATGTCTTAAGCACAGATTCCTTTTCACAGCCAAGGAATTGTTTCTTAAGGTACAACACTCCCGATCACTTTTCCATTGAATAAAGTCTGTTTGTATATAAAACTTGGCAAAATCACTTTACCCCATCGGATTAAACTGTAACTGTCTGATCACCCCATTCAAATCCAACGGCTCTTGTTGAGCGTGATAGTTCCATTTGCATAAGCCTTACCTTCCTATCGCATTCAATGTCAACCTTTGGATCCTCATTAAGGCTCAAGATCCAACAATCTGCAGTCAACCTAATTAGCCTTTTCCCCGTCCCCACCATGCTCATCTCGTTGAATGACCACCGTTGATCTTCCGCCCATCAGATCAACAGTCATAAATTGATGCCCTGGACCCACAACACTTTCCCCGCACATTTTCTTTTAATCTTGACCCTTTGGTTTTGAAAGCCAGATCCGACGACCGATATCCTATATCGCGCAAATAAAGTGCCCGATCGAAGTTTTATAAAAGTTGCGCGATATGGGTTGTTTTCCCAAACTTCCCTGTGTTGACGTGTCATGATTTAATTGAATCGCGTTCAAAAAGTGAATTACCACTTACCACTTCAGAACTGCGCAAAAAATCGCCCTAGCAAATCCAAAACCGCTCCCGCCATATATGAAATAAATGCAATTAAACCTTGATTTGACTTAAGGTTTAATGCATTAAAACTTATGATTTCTTATTGCATTTCACCTATTCGCGCCTGTAAGCCCGTAAAAACCTTTGCTGAGCCTTTTTTCATCATTTACAAACCTACCAGTGAGCCAATGACCATTTAAATGACCATTTTTCTCTGCAATTCACTCACAGAGAGCCTACATAAAATTTGATAAACTAATTTAGCAGAATTGAAGACTATAAGCACACTTGCAACTCCATCGACTATAATTATACCTTTTTTAAAGGTATTTTTCATCAATCTTGTCCATAAAAACTTCAATTTCAAAGTAAAATCATCATTTTATTAGTCATTTCCTTTAATTAGCTAAATTCTCCACACAGAGAATCTAAAAAACATCCAAAATACAGGGGAAACCCTGTCAAATTTTCCCCAGAATCCCTCCTTTCCATTTTAGCAAGTTTTACCCATTCCCTGATCATTTTTCACTGCTGAAATTGATCAAAACCATCCTCTGAGCATTAAAAATCATTTTTATCATCCAGAACCCTACTCAGAGTTCTATTCTACCAGAAAAATTCTTCAAATACCCCTTGTTTCCAAACGAGAACTTAGCAAACAGTTCAATCTTTCTTTGTTCAATTAAAAATGACTAAGAAACAAGTAGCCTCCAAATCAGGAGGCCCAAAACCTCAGAAGAAAGCCTCTACCAAAACCCCTCAGCTTGAGCCTTCTAAACTTGATAAACCCACCCATTCACTAACTGTTGAGTCCACTGAAGTTGTTGGGCGTGTCCAACCTCCAGTTACTTCACAAGAAAATAGTGCTCTTGTTGATCTTGATTACAGAATATTTGACCCTTCAGTTGAGTTCAATTTACTTGATGTCTATAACTAGTGTTTTGGAAAATCTGTAGAGAAAAGTGATAAAGATATACCAATATGGGATTCTAATCTGCCAAAGTATATTGTCCCTCTTACTCATTCAGCCCCTGATTTTGTCAGATTGTGTTAGGCATACTATCTTCCAAACTAGAGGTGCATTGTCAATAAAGATAGGGAGGTCATATTTTATATCAATGCTGAATCCACAAAATATATGCTGCAACTAAACCATGACCCAAATACTTCTTCATTATCAATAGAGGATTTAACTCAGCTTTACTTGGAGTTAGATTTTGCTTCCAAATTCAAAATATTTCGAAATTTTTGGCCTACACATGTCAATGTCCCTAAAGTTAATCCTCCATTTGATACCTTTGACTTTCCAAGTGAAACAAGACATATTTTCTCTATGATATCATTTATACTGGGATATAACAATGATGAAGTCACTGATGTTGCTATCTTGGGTTTTCTGTCTACTTTGAGTCTTGGCCTGCCTACATCCATTGTATACAACTTTGCCAAGTTTATTGCAGAAAATATGCACTACCAATTGTCTAGATTGCCAGAAGAAGGAGTCTTTAGATATACTTCATATCTACTTCATCTCTTTTTGTATTACCAAGAAAACAAATTTCCTATTGAGTTTCAAAAGCTAGATCTAGAAGGGAATGTTCTTTTAGTTATATTTTGGTCATCAATTTTGAGGAAATGGAACAGGGAATACACCTATGTGGACTTCAACAACTTTTTTATAGTACCTACAATGAATTTATTGAATAAGGAACAATCCCCTAGAATTAATGAAGAAACAAAGAGGATCTTACAACTATTTGTGAGCTATAAAACAGGGGATTGTTACTTGTATAAGAACTACACAGAGATCAGAGTATATGGTGCACTCTTGGCACCATATAAACTGCCTAGATTTGTGACTATAAGGATTTTTGCTCTAGAATATTTGAGGCAACTTTTGAATGTAGATGAAGTCAATTTCATGGCCTCCAGAAAAAAGACTCAGTTTAAACTGAAAAATCAAGTCGGGACATTCATTGTGAGAAACAAATAAGCAGCCAATGAGATTAATGTCAAGTTGAAAGAATACAAATTCCCATACATCTTTATGTGGAATTATGATCCTCAGGGTGTTTTAAGCCAAATCAGATTGAAATGAAAGTTATCTACTTTCTTGCATGATTCGAAGCCTCAAATTGAAAAATATGCCAATAAAATTGAGTGGGAGACAAATAATTTATTTCATAATGACCCACAGGGCATGCAGGGAAAGAGTGGAAAGGATAAACAAGTAGATCAAGCACAGGTTGTTACAGTCAACAAAGAAGCTGAAATTATTCATAAAAGAAGCAGAGAGGAAGATAGTTTCACAGTTGAAACTATTCTAGATAAAAGATTCAGGATTCCTTACAGTAAGAAAAATAAATTGATAAATGATGAAAGGAATAAAGCTATTAATGTTGATGATAACAATGGCCATCAGACTGATGATGACGCCACTTTAATTGTAAATGAAACACTCAAGGAACTTCAAGATGTCCAACTTGAAGCACATCAGAAAGAAACTTTCTTGTTTGATAAACAAACAAATGTTGATACTCCCTGCACTTCCAAAGAACTTGACAACATAGAATCAGATATTCAAATCAGGTTCAGAAAAATCAGAGAAAAAAATTAATAAATCATAAGTGAAGTATATTCCAAGTTCCTTAAAGAAAACCCTAGGAATAAAGATAGAGTCCTTTCAGCTTTTGATTATTCTTCAAACAAATTGGTAATGTCATTTCTGAAGCCCAAATTTGCTGATCCGAAAACAATGCAGACTACTCAAAGACAGACTTGGAAGTGGATGCTGATGCTATCCATGAATTGGACCAAATTGAATTTCAGAGGAGCAACACAAAAATTTTATATTCCAAGATAGTGAACAAGACTATGAGTTCCATAAAACTTGAGAAGACACTGATAAATCTTCAGAATCAAACGAAATTGGATAAAGCATCATTGTATGCCAATGGCTTAAGAATCAAAGCATTGGAAGATATAGTAATTGAAGCAGTAGCTAACCCAACAAACATTGAAGGGGCAAAGGCCATAATCAAACAGAAAAATGGAGACATAACAGCCCTCAGGAGACAACTGAAATTGCCTCAAAGTGAAAATCCTCAGGCAAAGGAAATCCTTCAACAAAAGATAGAGAATCATGAATTAAGTCATCTTGTTCTAAAGATGACAACCAAAATAGAGGAAATGGAAAGAAAAATAGAAGCTTTCATGCAAGAAAATGAAAATTTAAAGAAAGCTCAGCAAGCTTTCATTCCTACAGTTATTCCAATGGTAAGCACATCTATCCCCGCAACATTGGCAGAACATTTTGCACCGCAACGAGTATTGGAAACTACAGTGTCAATTACTTCTAAAGATATCTCTGCCACTTCTTCATCGACATCACGGACAAACACAGTAGAGGAAACAACTGCAATAATCAGAGCTATGGAAAACATGTCCATAAAAGATCAATATATAATAAGTTTAAAAGGCACCATAAAAAATCTGGAAGCATCCAACAGAGATGCCATAATCACTTCCAAAGGACATGAAAAAAGGGCTAACAGATTACAGGAGCAGGTGAAAATTCTTCAATAGCAGGTAAATCTAACTAAGCAAGTTTCCTACATAAAACATCATTTATGGACAAAAATCACTGAAGGCATTCACTCACAATGGCCTTCTATTCAGATAATATATGAAAAAAAAGATCTGTTACAGGCTGCCTTAGCAGAAATTGATAAAACCAAGAAGGAAATTGGGAACAAGCCCACACAAGTTATTCAAATCATCGGATTTTTAAAAGTAAAAATAGAGAGGAGCTATAAGAATTAAAAATTCCTGATAGAACTGAGGAAATCCTTCAAGTAAAAAAGGTTCTTACCAAGAGAAATATCATGAATAACCTGGAGGAGAAATGTGAGACTATGCACTTGTCCATTTCCAAATTCAAGACAAAGTATGATCTACTGCTAGAAGTCGGACTGCCTAATATACATTCGTTCAGTGAGAAGCTATTGACAGAGAAGGATTATGATGATAATATTAGGACCCATGCAAAAGAACAATCAAAGAAACCATTGCCTCAAGGGTCTCCTAGTGGAAAGGTAGTCCTGGAGTATTTCGAAAATTTGTTTGTGTTGCATCATGAAATTAAAAATATGTTTGTAGTAAAACCTAATATTGCAAATATACTAAGGCCGATGAAAGCTATAGGAAGCTAAG
The DNA here is from genome assembly GCA_034641835.2 of Pinus albicaulis. Classification (NCBI taxonomy): domain Eukaryota; kingdom Viridiplantae; phylum Streptophyta; class Pinopsida; order Pinales; family Pinaceae; genus Pinus; species Pinus albicaulis. Next base: position 464,105,339 of record CM076576.1, read on the forward strand.
AACAATAAAGATTCCCACTCCCCAAGAGTGGCAAGAATTCACAGACCTTTTGTGAAATTGACAGGAAAAGAACAGGGAAATCATTGAGAAATCATATTTTTACCTTAGGGTGAAAATTCAGGATGAAAGTACATGGTCAAAGTGTAGCAGGTGCAAAGAGTATCAGTGAATGCATATTTTATTGCTAGTCATTTTTCAAAGTATAGCAGTAAAACAATAAAAATCAGAGATAAAGAGTATCAAGATTGAAAGTGAAAAGAAGGAGTGATCTACAAGCCATCTTCCACGAGATAATGCATCCAATGCCAGCAATGCTCCCAGCACATCACGAAATCATTTTGATTAGGATAATCAGTTCTATATTTTGTTGTAAAATTGAACAGCTTGCAAACTGTTTTGCTGCTATCCCTGTTCTTATGTTATATTTCCTATTTTTCCTTGAAACATTATCTCAAATTTTGAGATATTTTGTAAGATAAATAGTTGTATAAATACTTCATCTTTCGAATTATTCAGTGTGGAATAAAATTTATCAAGACTACTATAGTCATTTTTCTAGATATATTGAAGTTGGTGTGAGTCAATTAGCATAGCAACAGACTGGAATTGAGATTAAAGGCATCATAACTCAGGATTCTTGTGCTGACCAGACAAGTCTAGTCTTTTTCCTATTTTCATTTTTTTTCTTTCAAAAAGTTTCCATACATTCATTTTAATGTGTTTCTATCTTTAATGATCAACTAGGAGAAATTAGACAGGATTAGTGATAAAAAGCTCCATGTTTTTTACTAGTTGGAATTGTTATGTTTTCTGCTTGATAACCAGACTATAGAATTCTTAATTGCACTAGGTCCCTGTTTGATCCCCTCCTTCAATCCTCTTTTCAGTAAATTAAGGATTCTTAAGTTCCATTTTGTTCAGATTTCACCCATTCCATCAACAAAGGCTATTCAAAGCCTTAGAAGTTCATCTGCCCTACCCTTAGTACATTTGCATCTTTAAGTCTTATTTCTTAGTGCTGCTTGCCTAGACAGTTGACTCCATAGCCCAATGTTCTAGTAGATCCCTTTGGTTTACCTTAAAACAATTTTTATTCCCACCACTCTTTCAAAACAAGTCCCACTATCCACTCATAGGTAGCCTACAATCCAATTATAAAACAAAGTTAAATCTTTAGGAGAGGTCCCTCTCCGGAACTCAAGAAGGCTAGATCCTGTATTCTAAAAGAGGTTCTTGGTTACCCCTGGTTTTCATAACTACAAAAATCCTCATCCCACAACCTGAGAATTACTAGGGTGATAACAATACCAAGGGGTATTACCATGGTATTATCCCACGATATTGAGTAATGTATTGTCTATTTGATTCCGTCCAAGAATACCATCAACAATGTTGTGGTTTTGACTCATCGTATTGGTAAAGGCTAAATATATATAAGGAGAAGAAGATCATAGTGCAATGTGTGCATGAGTAAGGGTTGTTAATGAATAATTTTCTATGAGGTATATGTGCATGGGATGAACTCTGTTTTAATTGATAGATTTGAATCTATGATGCACCCATGGATACAATGATGGTTTAGGATCTCTAGATCTGAAATGACTATGCTCTTGTGTGATCCATTGAATAAATGATTAGATCTATGACTTGGCACAAGTTTGCTGAAGACAAATGACGAAATCTCGGTAAGTTCTATGGATCTGGTTCATTCTGCAAAGTTTACATTTACAGATCTATATGTTATTTTGTCTCAGTAAAAGTGCGTATATACAAGGGTTTGCTTCAGAAAAGGCACATATGGAATTTAGGGTTTTCTGAAGCTTATTGTAGAGGTCTTTCTGTTATTCCTGCTATTTGTCTGTTGTCTGTCAATGAATTCTTCTTGTAGATATGGGTTGTCTGAATACTGTGTATGCTGCTAAGTTGATTATGCACAAATCTGATCAATGATAAACATGGTTGAGGGTGACTAACAGATGAAGGGTTTTTCATTTCTCTCGTAAAGAAGATGAGATAAATTCTGTAAATAAGCTACAACTTAGCACTAGAAGACTCAGAGGTAAGCTTCCTTTTAAATTTTTTCCTTGTGGAAGAGTTGGTCATTATGCTGCTAAGTGTCCTCATACAGAAAAACATGAAGAAGGAAAGGAAGTAGAAAAAGTAAATAAGAATCAATTTATCAATAGAAAAATTTATTATACTCATGAAGATAGTGATGGGTTGTCAAATAGTGAAGAAGGAGAATTTGATCAAGATGTTAGACTAGTCATGGCTTTTGAAAAGGATTCTAGTGAGGCTAAATATACCTTTATGGATGCACTAGAAGAAAATTATTTTCTCGAAGAAATTAATCAGCTCGATATTTTCTTAGAAGAAAACAAAATTGCCATAGATAATCTAAAGAATCAGCTTATAGAAAAGGAGAAGCACAATGAGAAATTAGAATGTGAAATAGTAAGTCTAAGAAAGGAAATTGAGAAAGAGAAAACTTTAAATCTTAGATTCACTAAAGGAACTAAAACCTTAGATGAAATCAAAGTTCAATGCTCTCCTTTTGTAAAGAGATGTCTTGGATATATCAGAGAATCCTCTCAGTCTTCAGTACCAAGCTATCTAAATTCAACTAAAGCCAACCTACAACATTCTGTCTCTCAGCAAAAGAACAAAGAAACTTCACAAGTAAAGAATGACCACTTGAATACAAAGAAAAATAGCAAAAATATCAATCAGAGAAATACCAATTTGTAGGTAAACACAAATAGAAGGTTACATGATCACAAAAATTTCTTCTTTAATGGGAAATGTTTCTCATGTCATAATTTTGGTCATAAAGTTGTTCAATGTGTTGCATACAAAACCATCATGACCAGAGAAGTAAGAAAGAAAAGAAATGAGACTGGAATAAAGAAGAATACTTATAACAAATTTTCTCCCCTTCAAAATGAAATTCAATGTACTTATTGCAATAACTTTGGTCATGGAGAATCTAAATGCAAGAGAAAAATACAACCAAAAGAGCATGTATCTTCAAGTTCCAAGGTATGGAGAAAGAAGGAATCACTGGTTGAGAACTGCGGCATAGCCTTATTTGTAGAAGGGGAAGAAAATCAATCCTACGTTGATAGCAGATGCTCAAAACACATGACGGGTGATAGAAATAAACTTCTTGCATACAATGCTCTAGAAAGAGAAAAGAATGTTACCTTTGGAAATGATACTCTTGCTGTCATTAAAGGAAAAGGTTCTGTTTTTCTAAAAGGAAAGGTAAAAGCTAACAATGTTATGTATGTGGATGGATTAAAACATAACCTGTTAAGTGTGATTCAAATGTGTGATCAAGGAAATGAAGTTGTGTTTAGTTCAAAATAATGTGTGGTACGTGAACTTGACACAAGAAAAAAGTAATAAAAGGAACTACAACACCAAGAAATCTGTATGTATTTAAAGGTTGCAAAGAAAATTTTTACTTGGGTACATCCTCAGAAAATTGGTTATGGCATAGAATATTGGGGCATTTGAGTTTCTCTCAGATCAGAAAATCTAGCAGACTCAAGGTTGTTCATGATCTTCCCAACATCACTTTTCTTGAAAGTACCATATGGAAATCTTGCCAATTCAGTAAGCAAACCAGAGTAAAATTCAATGCAAAAGAAGGATCAGGAGTAAGCCTCTTGAACTCATACATACCGACGTATGTGGACCTATGAGGAAAAATTCACCCCGTGGAGAACAATACTATATTCTATTTATTGATGACTTCTCTAGAATTTGTTGGATTGGGTTAATAAAACACAAATATGAAGCTCTTGAAAAATTTCAGATCATCAAAGCTATGGTTGAAAATGAATTATATCTAAAAACCAAATATCTTAGATCTGACCGAGGAGGGGAATATATATCAGATGAATTATTTGATTTCTGCGAACAGCATGGCATAAAAAGACATTTTTATGTAGCTGGAACCCCACAAAAAAATGGTGTGGCAGAAAGAATGAATAGAACAGTGCAACAAATGGTCTGTGCTATGCTTGATGATTCTGGAACATCTGATACCTTTTCGGGAGAAGCAACACATACTGCCGTAAATATTCTTAACAAGGCTCATATTCATGTGAAGAGTGATAAAAATCCTTATGAGTTTTGGTATGGTAATCTTCCAACTGTAAAGCATTTTAGAGTTTTTGGAAGCAAATGTTTTATCAAGAAAAATGATGAAAAACTTCATAAGTTTGAACCTAGAGCAGATGAAGGAGTATTTCTTGGTTACTCTTCTAGAATTAAAGCATATAAATGTTACAATAAAAGACTTCAGAATATTATTGAATGCATTGATGTTGTAATTAATGAGTCTCTCTCAGCTCCAAAAGGGGAAATACCAACAACAAATGAAGATGATGGTGATGTATATCTTACTGCACCAAATAGCAACAATATAGAAGGTGAACCAATGAAGCAATAGAAGAGATATATCTGAAAAGGCTCCATCCAAGTATGTTCAAAATAATCATCCAGAATCTCAAATTTTGGGAGAAAAGGGATCAGGTGTCCAAACAAGAAGAACTCTTGTAGGATCCCCTAGCTATCTGGAATTTCTATCCACTATTGAAGTATAGAATGTCAATCAAGCTAGGAAAGATGAATGTTGGATTCAAGCCATGAATGAAGAACTTGATCAGATTGAAAAGAATCATACTTTGGAAATTTTTCTAATACCTCATGATAAAAATGTTATTGGAACAAAATGGATATTCAAAAACAAGTTAAATGAAAATGGAGATGTTATTTGAAAAAAATCTAGACTTGTTTGTAAAGGGTATGCTCAACAAGAAGGTATAGACTTTGAAGAAAAATTTGTTCCTGTAGCTAGACTTGAGGCCATAAGAATTTTTCTTGCCTTTTCAAGCTTTCAACAATTCAAAGTTGATCAAATGGATGTTAAATCTTCTTTTCTCAATGGTGATCTAGAAGAAGAAGTTTATATAGAACAACCAGAAGGATTCATTTTGGGAAATGATGAAAAACTTGTTTGTAAACTTAAAAAGGCTTTATATGGTCTCAAAAAAGCTCCAAGGGCATGGTACTATCATGTTGACAAATATCTTCATCAATAAGGTTTTTCAAAGGGATCTGTTGATAGAAACTTATACACAAAAATTGAAAATGGTAAACTATTGATTGTAGTTGTATATGTTGATGGCATCATTTTTGGGAGTAATGAAGATTCCATGAGTTAGAAATTTTCTTCTGTTATGGAGAAATAATTTGAAATGTCTTTACTTGGGGAACTAACATTTTTTCTTGGCTTACAAGTGCAACAAGCAATCGATGGCATATTTTTATCACAAGAAAAATATCTTAAGAAAATTTTGAAGAATTATGGGATGGAAGACTGCAAACTTATAATTACACCAATGGTAACTGGGTGTAACCTTAGTTCTCATGATGATTCTCCCATGGTGAATCAATCAGAATACAGATCCATGATTGGAAGTCTGCTTTATCTAACCAGGGCAAGACCTGACATTATGCATGCAGTTGGGATTGCTGGACGATTCCAAGCTAATCCAAAATATTCACACCTTCAGGCTATAAAAATAATATTCAAATATCTACAAGGGACTGAAGACTTTGTTATATGGTATCCAAAGAATCCTGATCTCACTCTTCATGCTTACACAGATGTGGATTGGGTTGGAAATGTTGATGATCGAAAAATCACTAGTGATTATCTTGGTTCAGCAAGAAACAAAGTTCTATTTCCTTAGCTACAATAAAAGCAGAATATGTGGCTGCCACATCATGTTGCACACAACTACTTTGGATGATGCAGACTTTACAAGACATTCAAATCAAATTTTCACCTCCCATCCCCATTTTGTGTGATAATACAAGTGCCATTAGTATCTCAAAGAATCTTGTTATGCATTCCAAGACCAAGCACATTCCTATCAAGTATCACTTCTTACGTGAACAAGTGCTTGAACAAAAGGTTAAATTGGAGTATGTTCCCTCCAAAGAAAAAGTTGTTAATATATTTACTAAACTTCTTCCCAGGGAAGCATTCGAATATCTTAGACAGAAGATGAGAGTTGTCTTTGCATCTCTGATCAAGTCTGCTTAATTTCATAAGATTAAATTCGATACACGGGTTCATAAAGGATAATTGTGTATATACTTGAGTTTAGGTGCATAAAACCGCATCTGGGCTTTACTGACAGAATTTCTCTAGGTCAGCATTTCAGAATAGTTGTGGTGCTATTAGGTAATCTCTATTGTTGTTTCAATATTAATCTTTCTATATCATTCGGTGATATTTTTCTCCTTGATGAAGATGCCTTGATGATTTGGCTGTTGAATATGTTCAGGATGCACAAGCTAAAGGGGAGCACTTGTCTTGTGGAAAATGATGCCTTGTTGGCATTCTGACTGGTTGCTATTTTATGATCTCATGTTTCAGATTCTTTGGTTTTGGTCATAAATAGTCATATCTGTAATTTGATGAAAAGGTCATGTTGAGACCTATGATGTAAAATTGTTATATTCGATCATGTCCGGACTTGTTCAAATTTTTAATTCCACTTGGTTGGATCATTAATGTAAGTATGAGTCCTTGGTGATAAGAAAGGCCATACTCGGTTGAGTCATGTACTTCATTTAAAAATCGGTTTAAACATCCAGCATGAACTCAGGGGGAGCATGGTAAAATGACCACACATCAGATCTTCAGAGCTCATCTTTCTACAAGGGAAGAGAAAATTTGTTTTGGTATTTGATCCGCCCTTTGCCCTTGATGTCAAAGGGGGAGAGTATTTTGGTGTGGTGTTTGAATAATGGCTATGATTATTGTACTTATCTATTGTGATGATCAAACACCATCATGGTTGCCATCAAGTCCAAAGGGGGAGATTGTTGGAAATATGTTGCAATATGTTGTCCTTGATGGCAACCTACTTGATGAAGTTGTTCTTGATGGAAACCTACTTGATGAGTTCCCTTTTGATAAGCAACCTATGTGGACTATTCAGAAATCACCCGATGTAATGAGTGCTAAGTGGACTATTCAAAAATCATGAGAAATTAGTCAGCTACGACTACCTCTCATGGAAATGGTCATAGATGAATGACTAAATTAACACAGTTGAATCCCAAAAATCATATCTAATATAACGCACTGTGGAAACTCCTCATACTTAAAGCAACCTATGTGTTAAAGATGTAAAAATAATTTTTCTACAGGTCTATTCAAATGTGACAGAGAAACGAATTCCAGTAAGTGCCACAGAAAAGAAACAGGAAATATTTCTCAATGTATACGCTAATTTTGTGAAGGCAACCCGCATATGGATGCAATGCATATGCTACTTTTGTGAAGGAAACCCACGTATACATTCAGGATTAGTATATACACATTTTTTATGAAAAAAAGTTCTGTATAGACACATATACAAACAATCCAAGTCGCATATGCCTTTTGTCCTCTAAAATTATGATAACAAGGGGCATTACCATGGTATTAGCCCACAATATTGAGCGATGTATTTTCTATTTGATTCTGTCCAAGAATACCATCAGCAATGGTGTGGTTTTGACTCATGGTATTGGTAAAGGCTAAATATATATAAGGAGAAGAAGATCATAGTGAAATGTGTGCATGAGTAAGGGTTGTTAATGAATAATTTTATCTGAGGTATATATGCATGGGATGAACTCTGTTTTAATTGATAGATCTAAATCTATGATGCACCCATGGATACAATGATGGTTCAGGATCTCTAGATATAAAATGACTATGCTCTTGTGTGATCCATTGAAGAAATGATTAGATCTATGACCTGGCGCAATTTTGCTGAAGACAAATGAAGAAATCTGGGTAAGTTCTATGGATCTGGATCATTTTACAAAGTTTACATTTATAGATCTATACTCTAGTTCGTCTTAGTAAAAGCGAGTATATACATGGGTTTGCTTCATAAAAGGCACGTATGGAAGTTAGGGCTTTCTGAAGCTTATTGTAGAGGTCTTTCTGTTATTCCTGCTATTTGTCTTCTCTTTGTCAATGAAATATTCTTGTAGATCTGGGTTGTCTGAAGACTGTATATGATGCTAAGTTGATTATGCACAAATCTGATCAATGATAAACATGTTTGATGGTGACTAACTGATGAAGGGTTCTGCATTTCTAAAGATATCTGACTGAAAGCCTCAGATCTCGATCTGAGACTAATTAAATTATGAAAAATAGTATTTACAAAGCTATACGCATGTTGGTGTGAAGGAAAGCGCGTATGCACACGAGTTCAGTGAAACGAAGTAGCGTATGCATTTTGAGTTGATGAATGTTTAGGGTTGAGTTTGTATCAGCATATTTGTTCTGAAGTATAGGTTATTTCTGAGTTCTGGTTACAGTGGTCTCACTGTTTTGATTGAAGTATTGGGTAAATTTTATGATTGTTGATGTTTATGAAGAGTTGTGTTGATGTTGTTTGATTCAGTATGAAAATTGATGAAACGTGGTATGTAGTGGTTCTGAGGGTTGTAGCCCTCAGTATGGAAGTAGAAGCTTTCTGCCAGTAGAAGCTGGTGATTTGTTCAGGGGGTTGAAGCTCCCTTTAAGTAGTGGTTGGTAAACAAGATTAGGGGGTTGTAGCTCCCTTCCAGTAGCAGTTGGAAAACGAGATAAGGTTGTAGCCTTCTATAGGTAGATACCTGCGTACTGATATGAGTCTGCATCAATACAATATTTTAAACAATTTTCCATATAATAAATATTGAAGACAAAGATGACAACAATGGTGCTTTTCTCCCGAATTGGGTTTCCACCTTAAATATTGGTGTTCATGTGTGTTTCTCTTGTGTGATGATTTATACTACTGTTACTACACATATTTACTGATTATCTAAGAGATGCATGACTGTAAACTGAGTTAAATATTGTACCTGAAATTTTTTTCTAATCTGAAAAAACATATCAGTATATGCTAGTTTATTTTCTTATATACACATGTATACATGAGTTGGGTTCATCAAATCCGCATATGGAATTCTATAAATAAAAATTTAAAATATTTTACGTAAGCTCTAAATACTGATTCACCCCCCCCCCCTCTCAGTATTTTCCCAACATTTATTTCCCAACAGATAATGTCTCCACATTTTTAATGCATGTATAACAACATCTAGTTCTAAATCATATACTCCATAATGATGTTCATGTTTCTTTAGTTTTCGTGATTCATAATCTATTACTGGATTGTCTTGCAGAAATACTCATCCTAGCCCCTCTATACAAGCATATGTACATACTACAAATATCTTTCTTGGATCAACAATTTTTAGTATAGGTGCAGTAGTTAATTTCAGTTTTAATTTCTCAAAACTACTTTGACACTTTCCTTTCCACTCAAAATTTACTTCTTTTTTCTGCAATGAAGTAATGGGGTAGGCTAATGTAGAAATTCCTTCCACAAATATAAGGTAGTATCCGAAAATACCCATGAATGATTGTATTGATGATACATCTGTGGGTACTGGCCAATCCATTACTGCCTGTACCTTTTCTGGATCAACTGCTAATCCATCCTTAAAATTAACATGACCTAGATATTGGATCTTGTTTTTGTAAAATTCACATTTTCTGATTTTTACATATAACTAATGTCCTCTAAGCATTTCCTATGCTATTATTAGATTTTCTTGGTGTTCTTCTTCATTTTTGGAGTATACCAAAATATCATCTATGAATACTACTACAAAATTATCTAGATATTTATGTAGAACATTATACATTAAACCCATGAATGTAGTAGGGGAATTTGTGAGTCCAAAGGGTAGAACTACAAACTCATAATGTTCATATCTAGTTCTAAATATTGTTTTATTGATGTCTTCATCCTTACTCTAGAGTTGGTGATATCCAGTTTTGAAATAGATTTTTGAGAATATGGTGACTCCTCTTACTTGATCAAATAGATCATCGATCTTTGGAAGATGGTATACGTTCTTGATAGTTAACTTATTCAAATATTTATTGTCTATACACATCCAGAAAGTGCCATCTTTATTTTTGAAAAACAACATTGGTGCTCCCCACAAAGACACACTTGGTCTAATATACCCTTTCTCTAATAGTTCTTGCAATTGAAGTTTCAACTCTAGTAGTGAAGGAATAACAATTCTATATGGTGCCCTGGAAATTGGGGTAGCTCCTGGTACTAGTTCAATTGAAAAATCATTTCTCTTTTACGCGGTAAATGAGGGATTTCTTCTGCGAATACGTCCTTGAAATATCTGATTACTGGTAAGTCTTCTATAACCTATTTTTATGTTTTCTATCCCAAAAATTCCACTTTTACAACATACACTTGACAACCTTTTCTTGCTATTATTTTTAATTGCAATGCAGGAATCTGTCCAAAAGATATTGGTTTTCATTTTCCTTTAACTATTACAAATTTTCCTACATCATCTGTGCAATGTATTGTTTTATCTAAGAAATTTAATATTTCTTTTTGGTTTTCCATCCATTCCATTCCTACTATCAGATAATAGGATCCTAAAGGGATAATGTTTAAATAGAGTTCAATTTTATATCCATTTAAATTTACAGTAGTTTTGGGAAGTTTATGTGTCACATTTCCCTTGTTCTTGTAGCTTGTTTCACCAACCAAGCTTGTTGATTTTTTTCTGATTTCAGCTTACTCTTTTCCACTATCTAGGGGCTGATATAGCTTAAATTTTCTGTAATATTCCAAAATTTTAGCCTCTAAGATAAATGGAATATTAGAGTTCTTTTATCACTAGGTAAGCGAATAAATGGGTCGGGAGGCCCATTAACCTCTTTAGAGGGATCAATAACACTCCTGATGTGAAAGGGATAAGAATAAGCAGCTAATTTGAGCACCCATTGGGTATTAATAGAGATGGGATCACGTTGATTCAGTAAACTTTGACCAGGTCAACAAAGTTCTCTAGATACATTGAACTTCCTTGATGGACAACACCGTTTTGGTGGGGGACAACTTGCATGAGCCTGATGGCACATGTGGATGAGACCCATTACGGAGAGTGTTACACAATTTTTTGGTCATTTAACCTATTGTTATTAGATGGACCCAAGTACACCATGTAATACCAATTTTACCCTAAGTAAAATTGCATTCAATATGAAAAATAACTTAGTAAACCACCTTTATTAAGTTGTTTATGGTATAAACATGAAACCCCATGAGGAAATATTAAATAAATCTACATTTTTTTAATTTTCCTCAAAGAATAGTTAGTTAAACAATAGTTTAATTAATATTCCTGGTTATATTTAACCCAAAACAGGGAAATTAACTAGATAAATCATTATTTATCTTAGTATTTCCTAAGAATAATTATTTAAACCTTATTTAAATAATATTATTTGTTGGATATGACTAAATCACCCTCAAATAATTAGATAAATGATTATTTATTTAATTATTACTCAACCACATCCTTAAAATGATAAATAAATAATTTATTTATTTATTATTTACAAATACAGGGATTTAACCCAAGTCAAATTCCTTTTCCCTCCAACAAATATAATAAAATATTCCATAAAAATTCGATCTTGATTTGCTTAATAATATTTTAATTATGCCCCAGTATCTAGACTAACTCAATATTTTGTTATAAATAGAAGGGTTTTCCCATTCATTTACCACCTTTTGTTTCCTAAAGATCACTCTGGATCTATAATTTTGGTCTGAATATTGATCCACCATCATAGCCATATTTTGCTACCACTTTTGTCTGGGTTTTCTACACCATCAAGAGAGAGGAATTTTAGATCTGAAGTGCTGACGACTTACAAGAACCCTTCCCATTGAGGAGAAAAGGGAACACCCTCTTGTGTTTTCCTCCTAGGTGCAATTATAAAAAATTCATTCAACATATTCTTGTCTTGTCTATGGGATGCATGGATTAAATCTTGTTTTTTTTACTACTTAATGTCTTCTAATGCATAGAACTAGATTTTTACGGCATTTATCTTGATCACCTAACTACATATCTGAGGATAGTCACAACCATATTTTCTACTAGGGCTGTTTTTTATGCGCAACTAAAGTGGTATTTTTTTGTACGCTTGGAATTAAGATTCATACTAACAATTGGCGACTCCACTGGGTTTACGATTACGACCGCTATCGTTTTTCTGATCCTTCCATATCGAGCTACTTCAAACCCTATGATTTATTTTCAGCCCCTTGTTTTCTCTTTTCTTGGTGTTTTTTTTAACCTATAAAACCCTAAAATTATAAAAATTATAACTTCTGTGTGTTTTCATACCTATTGCGTAAGTGACAGACATCATCCGCAGCTAAGACGACATTTTTTTTTGAAATTTGCCGCCGAGAGTGCTAGAAGTGCAGGTCACACTTTTTGGCCCAAAAACTGTGACCTGGACCCTCATGACGCACCTTTCAACCGAAAAAATGTGACCTATGCTGAAAACAGGTCAGAAACTGCGACCTGGACTTTTTGCCGGGATTTTTTTGAAAGTTTTATGTGTTTGTCTAAGCCTCTGTTCAAGGTTGTCTAACCTATGTATCTGCCTATTTTGGACCTGTACTTGTTCTTTTTTTCTCAACTAAGTGGGAACCTATCACCCTAGGGCTTTAGTACCCTCCACTTTTTGTGGAAGGGCTTCTGTTGTTGCAAGTTGTCTTAAATTTTAGTCTTCAGCCATTTTTTCAGATCTGATACCTCACCTTCATATCTGCTTCAAATCGTCTTGTTATCCATCCAAATCACCTCATTTAGCTTTGTTTTGGTTTTCCTCTAGGGTTCACTCCGTTTCCCTCCAGGACATAGCCTTTCGCCACCTCTTTTACAACAATTTTTCCCCTGATTTGTTGCTGTTTTCTGCACTACTTTCAAGCAGACTTTGAATTTTAGATCCCTGTCCCTCCCAACCTTAGATCTATTGGTTATTTAAGTGTGTTTTCATTAGCTTTTTACCCACCTATAGACTAAGTTGTTGAGAGACCCACCTCCTTGGGTTTAGATTATTGCATTATTAGCTATTTATTTTCTGTTCTTGCAGGCCTATATACTGTCATTTGCAGGTTTATTTACAGCTATACAACACACTTTTTATTTTTCTCTACAAATGTCTAGGTTTAAAAATTAAAATTTACACACTTTTTCACACACACCCTAAGAGAAAAAGGGCTTGGTTAACACTGCTAAGAAAAGACTCTAAAACATTGAAATCAATTGATCCTGCACCTCTCTACCCTTGTTTCGACATTGTAATTAGTTGATTCTGCACCTCCCTGCCCTTGTTGGTCTCTTTTTCTTTTGTGTCATGTTTCTGTCATCATCATTGTGCCACCAAGGCATTTATGCCAGAGACTTCTTCGCCTTCATCCTCATTTTCCTGTAGGAAGACTTACTCCTCCGCGTAGGATTCGAGTTAGTCCTCCACCAATTCCGCACACCGACTCTTGTTCTGGTCCTTTGGGTTCTGCTTCTCATTCCCCCTTCGGTTCTCCCCATGACACCTTCACCATGTCCGGTGCAGGACCTAATGCTGGTGGTAACTCCGGCCCTCATGCTGGGAATACCACGAGTGGGACCGCAACGGACACTACCCCAGCTATGCCCTTGCTCCCCTTCATGGCACGCCTTGGCTTCCCTGATTTTGACTAGTTGATAAACGAACCTATACACCATGATGCTAGATGGCCTACTGTGCCAACAAAGCTCCCTTCTGACATCCCAAAGTTTGAAGGTATTGCTAGAGAAGATCCTTCAAATCATGTTCGATCTTTCCACATGTGGTGTTCGTCTAACTCCATTACTGATGACTCTGTCTGTTTTCGGTTGTTCCAACAAAAACTTACAAGTGAAGCTTCTAAGTGGTATGTTGATTAGGCCCCTTCCTCTCATACCACCTTTTCAATTCTTGCCTGGGCTTTTCTGTCTTACTTCCAGCATCCTCTTCGTTATGACACTAGTATCGAAATCTTGACTTCTTTCCATCAATCATTTGCGACTCACCTATCCGACCATGTCCAGGAATGGCGGAGAAGAAAGAGCCTATGTGGATCCCCTACCTTTGAAGACCGTGTCTACATGGACTTGTTTCTCAGATATCTCTTGCCGCCTACCGGGAAATATGTTGCATCGCACTTTCCTCAAACCGAAGAAGCCTCTCTCCAAATTGCATTAAAATATGACTTGATCTACGCTTAGTTGGGTTATGTTTATACCATTCTACTTTATCTTCCCAGACCCGATGGTGCCAATACATTGGGGGCATCTCACACCGCCGATGGTATTGTTGGAGCTCTCTCTAATCCGTATGCTTAACACCCAATGGGCTGTGGTTTTCCTTATGGGGGGCCTACACCTCCTACACTTTTCCCCCTCCCGGTAGCATGTATCAATGATACGGCATGCCTCCTCTTTTTTCCCAACCTCCTGTTTACCACACTGTTACCAAACCTCCTTATTATCCATATCCACAACCTTGTGCTCCATCTCCTCTAGCATTAGCATCTCCTCCTCCCTTTCCTTCTCAACCCCTGCAACAACAACCACCGCCCCCTTAGGGGAAGGTGCATGCACAATAGGGTGCGACTAATCCTCCTCCCTCAAAAAATATGAGGAAAGGCACTCAAAATCAAGGTGCCCCTGGTAATCCTAGACCTAATCAAGGTGATTCTCCTAACATTAAGAACTAGCAACAGGGCACTCAGCCAAAGGAGGACAGGCCTGTTCGCACGAACAAGCCTTGTTCTTGTTGTGGTGTTTATGGTCATTATACGCATGATTGTTATCTTTTTCCACAGATGCGGTAGCTGTGGGAGTCTGAAGCAACATTGAGTGGATAGCAAGTCGTCCCTTCCATTCCTCCTAGTCCTGCACCTAGTCAACTGGCTGAGCTTACCGATCCTTTCCCTTAGAAAGGATTTGTGGCTACCCAAACATCTGAAGATCAGGTGGCCACTCAACCTCTTCCATATGGCACCGCCGATTACCAGATTCTCATGATGAAATATGATCAACCTTTAATGATAGACATCAATCTTCAGACTCAGTCCCGTCAGTACAACAAGCCTCCCACTACGTCTATCCCTGAGCCGCCTCCTTCGGTATCTACAGAGCATCTTTTGACACTTAATGGTCTCTTATAGATCCCTCAGCCTAAGGCACAGGTTCATACCAAGATCCCTAAGGGACCACTACGCTGAAATGCTGCTTCTAGTAAAGATACCCATTCGTATAGCATAGTAGATTATTTGGCACAATCCCCAGCTGCCATTTCAACGATGGAAATCCTCCATTCATGCCCTTCACAACGAAAAGCTCTACTATCTTCCATGGGCGCTATATATCCTTCCGACAATCAATTGATTTTATTTGATGTTGACCAGTCAGAACATCCTCCTCTCCCTGCTTCTGTCGCCTTCCATATCTCATTTAAGATCCATAATGCTAACGTTTCCTGGTGCATTATTCATGAGGGGGCATCAACCTGCGTGATGTACGCTTCGGTTTGGAAGCAACTCAGATCACCTGAGTTGGCTCCTTCCATGATCACTTTCCAAACGTGGGATGGCCATGCCTCCAATCCCATTGGCTTATTCCGAAATTTTCCTATTACTCTTGCAGGCAAGACTATTTGCATTGACATAGAATTCATGGTTGCCCCCGTAGATTGCAACTTTCTATTGGGTCATAACTACACTTATGTGATGTCTGTTGTCCCTTCTGTGGTCCACCTCAAGATTTCATTCCCTCATAACGGAAATATAGTCACCATTGACCAGTTGACGTATTACAAACCGATGTCTCAGACCTCCCTTGAGTCCACTATGCCTTCGGTGGCCAACAAGAAAAATGTCGATCCTTTGACCAGTGTTTCACCTGGAGTCTAAAAATATTCCTGACTACTTGGTACATTCCTTGGTCTTCCTCCTCCTGTCTCTGATCCCAGCACATCGAATTTTTGCATGATGCAATCATCAGCAGCCTCCTCGCCCTCCGCAGCCTTCTCCTAGCCCTTCGATTCATCCTTCTGGGCCTCCTTCTCTTGGCCCTTCAGCTGGTACTCATTAGTCTCTTACCCTCTTGGAACGGTTCCTCTAGGCCTTAACCATTTAGGAGCCATCCCTCTTGGCCATTACCCCTCTATTTAGATACCGTTCCTAGCTCCCCCACCAGGATTCTGTACGACACATGTCATGGCCACACTCTCTCTTCCTAACTTGACCTTGGGATTCCCGTCTGGTACCTTGATCTTTCAGCTGCTACCCTTCCAGGTCAACCCAAACCTTACCTTGCTTTGACCCCGGTTCAACCGGTCCCCGTGACTTCTCCCACTGCAACAATGCCTCAACCACCTCAACAGGAACCACCTCTTGTTGCGATCACTTTGAGTAATAAGGGCAAAGATCGTAAGAGGGCCTCCAAGGACAAGGCTGCCCCAACGAACCCTACACCTCCCCCACCTACAAAGCCCTATGCTTTGTGTGATATCATCGACCATGCCACCCATAACTGCCCTGAACTACCCCGTATCAAGCCCATGGTTAGGTTTTCCTTCCCTGAGTCTACGGTCCCTGCAGCCTCTATTTCTTCCTCGATTGTAGCCAAGAATCCTAAAACTATTCACACTAACCAAACTTATCCTTTGTGTTATCTCCATGGACACTATTCTCACCATTTTCCTCACCGTACGCATTACCGCGCTGCGTTAGAGGTAGTTCGGGAGTACGAGATTGAATAGAACCAATCTGCCTGTCCCGTACTTGCGCAGTATGCTACAGGCTATACTGGGGATTTACCCACTCCCATTGACATCCCCCCTCCTGATGTCAAGATGAAGGAGCCTGGGGCCACCATCCTCTACCTTTCATCATCCATGAGACCCTGGGTGGAAGCTACCTCTGAATCTTCCCTTGTTGTTTCGCTTGACCTCCCTTCAGCGATCACCCTAGGCTCAACATCAGTAGATCCCTTATCTGCTTGTTCTTCCATCATCCCCTATGACGTTATGCATGTGAAACTTTATTATCATGATGATGAGCTAGGTAGCTTCCCCACGTCATGTGGTCCCCCTTCCTCCAATCACTTCATCTTATATTGCGATGATGACATCACAGAAGCCATGTCCACCCCTAACTTCATGTTTCCTGCCCATAAACAAGATAGCACCACCCGTGACTATGGTGAATTTCATGATCTCAACACAAGCTACACCTCTGGTAGCTCCCACACTCCACCTCACCGTCGGCATGTGAGTAGTAGACATCTTACCCAGATCACTCCCTCTCGCGGAGTGCGTTTGATTTCTACTTTGCGCTCAGGTTGCGAGCATTGTTCGTCATCCTTCCATTTATTGTCTTGTGACACCTTTCATATGGACCTCTCATCCACACCTTATATCGGTTTTGTTGATGGTGCAATTTTCTACTCCAAAAATCTAGCCTCCACAGGTTGGGCCATTTTTACCCCCTTGCACTCCCCTGTTCTCTCAAACAGGGTATGCATTGGTACTGCTACCAATAACCAGGCCGAATATGATACAGTGCAAGGTTTATTAGCCAATGCCCTTTCACATTGCATCCTCCACCTTCATGTTCATTTATATTCCCTACTTCTTGTCATATAATTGAATGGTGTTTATCGTGTGCATAATCCTTTCCTTTTTAGAAGATATTTACGAGTGAAGATTTTGATGCATGAATTTGAAATCATTACATTCAGTCATGTACCTAGAGAAAAAAATCACTATGTATATAGCATTGCAAACAATATTCTATATTTTCATTTAGCACATGCATTTAACATAAGAAAATAACACAAAAATATCAAAACGATGCATATCCATAATATGTGTCGTATAAAATGTTTTAGACTCCATCCACTCTGATACATATGACATGGCCATAGCATGTTAACAAAACTCAAAACTGGGGGCACCACCTGCCCCTACACACTAGACACTATATGGAGGATCCCGAGCCAATGGATCTGCTCCCGCAGCTCGTAGATCACGAATACCCTATCCGGCCATCGCCATGCGCTGCATGACCCCTCGCCACTCAGAGGGTAGACCAATACATGGCTCTATGTACTGGTCATCTATGTCCTGCCAACCGTGCTCTGAAACACCGGTCAGAAGCCTCTCACATCTATGACGGATATCCTCTAGGAGGGCTGCTGCATCCTGATTTCGCTGCACCCTTGCTCCACTAGGTCCTGTGGTCCCCAATACTGCAGGTCTTCCAATATATCCAATAGGTTTTACCGGTGTTGTATCTGCATACCAAAAGTGAAAGAAACAATACCACATATAATATTCTAGACCTTTACATGCACATAAAATATTAGCAATTTCTCACTTACCATCGGGCCCCCATATTCAACCAGGTGGCAGTGGAAAATTTGGGTCTCCACAATAACTTATCCCACTATAGGGTTAGTCTTCTATATACAGTGGCATCTTATCCCATTGAAGAAAGAACTCGGGTCGGAACACTCGTCCAACCGCCCCACCTCCTCCTTTTCACAGTAGTCACCCCCACTGGCGCATTCTAGGCTCTCTCGGGCCCCCATCTTAGAGGTGTATGCGAGGTCGAAGTGTCGGGATCTTCTCAAAGAAGAACGAGCACAAAAATATGCCATATGCATAGTCATGGTTCACTTGTCGCTTTCATAGCGACAACTGTTGTTTCAATGAAGATAGCATCATCTGGGGCCACCCATAGTAGGTCCCACTCAAAAGACTCTCCAAAAGCATCATCTGCCCTCCAGTGATATGATGGAGTGCCTAGTTGCCCAGGATCCATAGCACCGCTACAGCCACAGCACAGGTCTCTAACCTCTCCAAATCCCCGATGGGTATCTGAGTCCCCTTGACTTGGAGACCTGGTCGACAATGGCACTCTACCAACTCTATGATATTCCACCCCCGGAGTAATACTGGCTGAGTATTCCCTACCATCCTAAGTGGTGGGAGACCAGTCAGGAAATATATATCCTGGACTGTCAACTCGATCCGATGCCCCTGCACTATAAATACCTCATGGTCCAGGTCCCAATAGATGACAATCCAGGCCAATAAGGGCTCTCTAGCTCTCATCAAAGGGTTCTCCACAAACTTCAGAACCCCAAACCTGGCCAGTGCACTACAGACACACTGATCTTCTTGGATCTCCAACCATAATGTTCCCAGGTCTCTCTCTCTCTAGTTTATTTGTAATTCTGTCATATCTGCACAAAACCATCATATTTTTCATAATACAAAGAGGAAATATTGTATCTCATCATAAAAAACCCAGTACCTAGCCACAAAACAGCACAGAAAAACCCCTCCTTGACAGGTCGCACTTTTCAGGGAAAAACCTGGAATAGGTCGCAGTTCTTTGCTCAAAAAATGCTACCTAGGTTGCACTTTTTGCCCCAAAAACTACGACTCGTCCATGAGGAGGAGCAGGGGTCTGTTCCTTAGCCCTGGGGACCTAATCTGAACTTTTAATCCACTGAAAAGAAATAGTAGGGTTAAGCCTCTTACCTGCAACTGATAGATCTCGATTCCAACGGTCGGTTTGCCCACTATGATCCCCGCAAGATTTAGGGCCTTCTCTCCTCTCTACATTCACCACAGCTCCACATGCAAATGAGTGAATTTGGAGGGAAAAATCCTTATTAAAAGAGAAACCCCCATTTTTTCTTTCGCCTTCTGTGACCAAACCGTAGCTCCATTTACCAAACCATATATACCATTAGAAAGCTCTCACCAAGCCCTAAAATGGGTATCTATTAGTTTTTAGTGATTTGATACTTCGCCAGGATACATTTTTTCCAAGAAGCGTCACTTCACCCCTCCTCAAAATCAAATTTCTTCACTTTCAACACTTGTACTGGGGGCACCACTTTTCCTCCATACTTGCCCACACTCGTGTCGACTTTCATTATGAGTTACCATCTTGTACTCATGTTTTTGTGGTCCCCATTGGACCTTTTCTGTGTGGCAGCACCTTTAGAGCATCCAAGTTGAGTCATCATTGCATTCATGGAGTCTATCCTGAGTCCCTTTGAATCCAGTTATTTCCATCCATCCTTCATTGCTTGGTCCCTCTCTCGTGTTTCACATTATGGCCTTCAGTCCCACTGTCCCCTATCCCTCATGATATTGTGTCAGTCGCTACAAGGTCATCCATGCCCTTTATTATCTAACAAGGGAAGTCGTCTCTTTGCTACTCAGTACCCCCCATTTCATCATCATCATTGGTGTCACTCTGTCAGTCGCTCTACTATATCCTCTCATGCCTTACTTTAGGATTCCTCATTGCCTCACCTATGGTAGACCTCCTTCTATCAACATCAGTTTATTCATTCTAGAAGACAGGTCTAGAGAGAGGTGTACCTTGGTTTCAACTTCCACTCTTGTTTAGTGCCTCAAATCAGGTAAAGGGACTCCTTATTTCCCTTTGACTTGATTGTTTGATGGTTCAGTGATGCAACAACTGATATCGGTGATTCTTGTGTGTGTCTGAGATGTCTCACCCCTCATGAGGGGGTGGCCCTACAGGTTTCCCCCCCACATACCCAGATGACCTCTTCATTATAACATTTGATTCAGCTCCATAAATTTGATGACATCGGCCTTAGCCACTTGCAGTGAATTTTTGTTTGCATGCATCAGTCATATTTTCAGTGTCCTTCCCTATTTTTTTGGGCATCCGGGTTGTATTTATATGTCATGTACTCAGATATTATTGTATAAGTCCTAGCTTTTATCCCAGGCACAATATGTATGTGGGATTCATTATTGTGTTGTTTATCTGGCTCACGTTTATGCCAACATGTACTATATTGTTCAGTCCCTTTGTTTACTGGATGCCTTATTTTTTTTACTTTGCCTCAGCGAGCATAGGTATGCCTCCCTCGCCGCCTATAGCGTAGGTACTCACTCATCAAAGAGACTTGTCGCACTTGTAAGTCTCATCTCCTCAGGGTCTAGTTATTTCAGCACTTTTGTCTACCTTATACTTCTCTCTCCTTGACTTCCCCTTCGATGTCTAGTGATTGAGTTCTTACAATGTACTTTGGTCATACGATTAGCTCCTAATACTCGCACACTGGGGGGCAATATGTTACACTATTTTTTGGTCATCTAACCTATTTTTATTAGATGAAGCCATGTACACCATGTAAGACCAATTTTACCCTAAGTAAAATTGCATTCACTATGAAAAATAACTTAGTAAATAACCTCTATTAAGTTGTTTATGGTCTAAACACGAAACCCCGTGAGGAAATATTAAATAAATCTACACTTTTTTTATTTTCCTCAAGGAATAGTTGGTTAAACAATAGTTTCATTAATAATCCTCATTATATTTAACCCAAAACAGGGAAATTAACTAGATAAATCATTATTTATCTTATTATTTTCCTAATAATAATTATTTAAACCTTATTTAAATAATATTATTTGTTGAATATGACTAAATCACCCTTAAATAATTAAATAAATCATTATTTATTTAATTATTACTCAACCACATCCTTAAAATGATAAATAAATCATTTATTTATTTATTATTTACAAATAAAGGGATTTGACCCAAGTCAAATTCCTTTTCCCTCCAATAAATATAATAAAATATTCCATAAAAGTTGGATCTTGATTTGGTTAATAATATTTTAATTATGCACCAATATCTAGACTAACTCAATATTTTGTTATAAATAGAATGGTTTTCCCATTCATTTATCACCTTTTGCTGCCTAAAGATCACTCTGGATCTAAATTTTTGGTCTGACTATTGAGCCACCATCATAGTCATATTTTGCTACCATTTTTGTCTGGGTTTTCTACACCATCAAGAGAGAGGAATTTTAGATATGAAGTGCTAAGGACTTACAAGAACCCATCCCATTGAGGAGAACAGGGAACACCCTCTTGTGTTTTCCTCCTAGGTGCCATTAATACAAAATTCATTCAACATATTCTTGTATTGTCTATTGGATGCATGGAGTAAATCTTGTTTTTTCTACTGTTTAATGTCATATAATGCATAGATCTAGATTTTTGCAGCATTTATCTTGATCACCTAATTGCAGATCTAAGTATATCGGCAGCCATCTTTGCTGTTAGGGTTATTTGTTATGCACAGCTAAAGTGGTCTTTTTTCGTATTCTTGAAATTAAGATTCATACTAACAAAGAGGTTCACTTTCTATATATGGAGAGGATGGGATCCTTTACTATTCATGCTTTGTATTTGATCTTTTGATCTTGTCTATTTATACTTGGCTTCCTCTTGCTGTTTAGCAGGGTTGTAGTGCTGTTAAGCGCAGGGTGTTCCCGAGAGTGAATCCCACCTCTTCCCTTGAGAGGCCTCTTGGGACAGCTTGTCCTATTTTTTCTCCACATCCAGGCTTGAGGCCAAGCACCATTCTTTAGTCCCAACATTATTTTTGTAGTAGAATATTCTTTGAGTTGCAGGGTGTTGCAATGGAGGTTTGTTACACCACTATCGGGTCTGTTTCTCAGTAGAGGGTGCCTTCCTTTTCTTGAGAGATCAACAAGGAATATTTCTGAGCACATTTCATATCTTGGTAGTAGGACAGAGTACTCCTCATCTCCTATAGCATATTACCTTGCAGGAACTGTGTCATTTTGCATAGAGTTGTTGCAGTAGGGTTAAGACCATTGTTTCTGAGCTAGTTTCCTAGGGAAAGGGCCAACCCTTCTCCCGGAAAGCTAGAGGAAGGGATTCTCATCCCTCTTTTGTATTATTCAGCTATATTTCTATAATTTTGTAGTAAGAATGCATTTTCTGAGATGAATATTCAGATCTACTCTTTGTATTCATGCTTTCAAGAAACCCTTGCTGGGTTACCTTTATAATGCAATAAGGAGGCCATATCTTCATTTTCTTGGAATATTGTTCCATAAAGTTCTATATCCATGTTATTTTATCATTATACTATAGAAACCCTCATAAATTAACGTTTTACATGATTCAACCTTTTTCTGCATAACATAAGTCATGCGATTTTGCTATTTTTAAGCTGATATGAAGCTGGGAGGTCTATTTAACATATCAAAAGGGATTTATTTCTGATCTCATTTCTTATGTGAGGGCCTAAAATCGTATGATAAGGAAAACAAGTGTTATTTCACCCATTAAAAATGTATATATTCAGAAATAACGCTTTTAGGGTCTATTTGCTGCATTTTCCCCACTTGGGAATGTGTAGAAGTTCTTCTTTTGCTGTTGTTTCACTTAATTTATGGCTATGTGTTCTTGAACACATCATATGAGTATATTTGCTACTTAAAATCCATTATTATTTTCATGACATTCTGTAGCTCCAACTTTATAATATCTTAAGATATTCTTATTGTTGTAGATTTTCCCTATTTTGGGATATTACAGTGGTATCAAAGCATAGTCTTGGCTCAGCCTGTGGAACTCAACCATGCAGCTATAAAAATAAGGATAGATGAACATAGATAATTCTCCATTATGTGGAGAAAGAAAGGAAGATAGGCTCACAAATATTCTTCCAAAATCTATGCAGTGCATCAATGAAGATCTTAAGAAGATGAGAGGAGAGATGGAATCTCCTGACGAGTTTAGATCTGGATCTAGATATAGATTGGCACATGATAGGTGTGAGCATGAAACTACACCCTATTATGCACAGTGTAGTAAAATGCCCAGATCTGCAATGAAAGAGATGAAATAAGAGAAAAGGCCAAGGAGGGGAACTCTTTGTAATTTTCTGCAAGAGTGTGAATCTCAAACTAAAAATTTTAGAGATCATATTTCTTTCGAAGATTTTTTCAAGATCAAGGTGGAGATGATCAAGCTGCATGACATGGATATATTTTCTCTATCTACCTTTGATGGATTCCCAACTTGTTCAACGAAAGCTTGGGTGGAAGAGTTGTATACTTATTTTCAGTAGCACCAAGTTTTTGAGGATGAAGCCATTAGAGTTGCAGCGCTGCACTTTGAAGGTAAGGACTATGCTTGGTGGATTTTTGAGTCATTTTCATTGAAAAAAATTAATACTTCTTCTTTTGAAAATTTCACTAAAATATTCGTAGAAAGGTTTGATAGAAAACATGAGACAATCAAACCAATGAAACTTTTGCATAAGTTGGGAGGACCTGTAAACTCAAAACCACTTCAGAAACCTATTGGATGATATCATATCTTGAATGATACCTTGCTAGAGGCAAGATCCTTATTTCATAACCTTGGAAAAGAGGGCATGAAGGTTCCTTTTACAAAGGAGGATCCTCTTATTGAGCAATTACCTCCTATTCATATCGAAGATGAAGAGAAGGATGGTGGTTACAGTTTTGTCACATCTAGAGCATATTTAGTTCCTCATACAGAGGAAGGAGGAGAAAATTCCCCAACTGGAGGGTTTCTTTTGTCATTTCAAGAAGTTCCACAGGATCTCACATATGGAAGGCAAAGTAAAATCAATGAGAAGCATGATTGTGAGACGATATTGATGGAAAGAAGAGGTAGGGAGGAAGGAAATCATCATTTGATGAGGACCACACACCCCTATCTATTTCAGAGAGTTGGTGCAAGGAGGAGGAAGACTAGTTTTTGCTGTGAGGGCAAGGGAAAGGGTCCCCAACCATATGAACAATCTTCTCTTACCATTGATGTCTCACTATATGCAGGCATTCCACCAGGGAGGCCACCATATCTGGAGTTGGTAATAGAAATCTTGCCATTTTATTCACCACTCCTGGGTTTTGAAGAGGTGAAGAGTTTGGAGGGAGACTTTGGCATGGGGGATTTCAAAGTAGTAGGCAGCAGCATGAGGAGAGCTTCACATGCCAGATCACCAGCATTGTCTCTTGGGAGGATTGATCCATATTGAAGGTCTTAATTCTTGGTAGAGTACTCCAAGGATCTTGGTGCATGCATGATTCTTGATGACCCTGGTGGAGATGATAGATATATGGTGGATGATATGGTCATATATTCTTATGGCAAAGTCTTCTTGACTAGAGCATCTAATCTCAAGGAGAAGCTGCTACATGCAGCACATGGGGACTTTTTTTCCATGCATTTTGATGAATATCTTTCCTTGGCAGAGAAGCTCATTTGGGAGGGCATCCAACATGAAATATTTCAGCATATGGAGAGATGCATAGCCCAAATGATGATATATAGGAGGTCACAGCCACTTCCCTACTCTTTGGAGGTGAGGGAGGATTTCCAGTTGAGCCATTTCAGCTCAATATCTCAAGTACATGATGGATAATGTAAAATTTCACTTTATGTTTTGTACTTATTTTCTTTATATGAGGAGAATATTGTACCAAGGAGGTTTATTCCTTCTTGAATATTGTATAATAATGTACTTGGAGTGATTTGTAGCATTGAGATTGGCTATCTCATTGGTGGTTTGTGTGGGAAACCACATGATTTTTGGTGTGCACCATTGACACCACTTTGTACTTTCATGTTTATATCTTGTAAGATGATTGTGGCAGAAAACAAGTCGCTGGAAAAGCACTTGTTTTTTTTTAATTTGATGTAGGCGAAGGATGCACTGTGTTGGTTCCTTGTGTGGGACCTTGATCCACTTTCCGGTTGTCATATGGCAACTTGTTTCTATTGGTTTTTGCTTCTATGTATTTCTGATATTTCTTTGTTCATGGGGAGCTTTGTTTGGAGAGTGGGATATGAGTTGAAGATGCCCATTAGGGGTATGATTCTCCCTAATTTTCAGGAGCAGCAATGGGCAGCCCATGATTTCCAAAGTACATCTCTTTTCATATGGAAGAAGCCATTTGGACAACTTGAGTTTTTGGAGGAGGCACTTCATGGTTTATTTATTTGATGGGGTAGCTTGGGCCACTCTTGGAGGACATGATATTTAAGCCCAATATTAGTAGCAGCCCCACACTTATCATGAATGGAGAGAGAAACCACTTGGGTGGGAGGATCCAATCTCTCCATGCAGCCCCAACACATTGTATGAACCAGGGTTTGAGGATGTTCTTGAGATAACTATATTGGCTCACTTCATTTGGATGATAGCATGGGTGTGGAGGTCACTCATTGGGAATAATATTCCCCATGTTCATCATCACTCCTACCTTGAGGATGCCATTTTATATCAAGGAGGTTTCCACTTACATCTTCCATCTTTCTATGATGTAAGACATATGGTTTTGCATGCTTGGGAGGAAACATTGGAGGATAGATTTGTAGCAGATCATTTTGAGAAATAGTGGAGACTTTTGATGAGGAGGCCACCAGAAGAGGAAGGGATGATTTTTTCTCTCCTTATACAGTTTCTTTAGGAAAAGAAAAATTTTGGAGGGGAGGACTGTAATATTTTAAAATTTTAGCCTCCAAGATAAATGGAATATTAGAGTTGTTTTATCACTAGGTAAGCGAATAAATTGGTAGGGAGGCCAATTAACCTCTTTGGAGGGATCAATAACACTCCTAAGGTAAAAGGGGTAAGAATAAGAAACTAATTTGAGCACCCTTGGGTGTGAATAGAGATGGGATAATGTTGATTCAGTCAACTTGGACGAGGTCAACAAAGTTGTCTAGATACATTGAACTTCCTTGATGGACAACGCAGTTTTGGTGGAGGACAACTTGCATGAGCTTGATGGCACATGTGGATGGGACCCAATATGGATAGGTTCACTTGATATATATGAAGAGGATGGGAGCCTTCGTTATTCATTCTTTGTATTTGATCTTTTTATCTTGTCTGTTTAGACTTGGCTTCCTCTTGCTATTTAGCAGGGTTGTAGTGTTGTTAAGCACAGGGTGTTCCTAAGAGGGAATCCCACCTCTTCCCTTAAGAGGCCTCTTGGGAGAGCTTGTCCTCTATTTATCCACTTCCAGGCTTGATTCCAAGAACCATTCTTCAGTGCCAACGTTATTTCTGTAGCAGAATATTCATGAGTTGCAGGGTGTTGCAGTGGAGGCTTGTTACACCACTTCCGGGTCTGTTTCTTAGTAGAGGGTGTCTTCCTTCTCTTCAAAGACCATCAAGGAAGATTTTTGAGAAAATTTCATATCTTGGTAGTAGGCCAGAGTACTCATCATCTCCTACAGTGCAATCCCTTGTAGGAACTGCATCATTTTTCATAGAGTTACTGCAGCAGGGTTAAGACCATTGTTTCTGAGCTAGTTTCCTAGGGAAAGAGCCAACCCTTCTCCCAGAAAGCTACAGGAATGGATTCTCATCCCTATTTTGTATTATCTAGATATATTTATGTAATTTTGCAGTAAGACTACATTTTCTGAGCTGAATATTCAGATCTGCACTTTGTACACATGCTTTCAAGAAACCCTTGCCGGGTTACCTTTATAATGCAATAAGGAGGCCAGATCTTCATTTTATTGGCATATTGTTCCATAAAGTTCCACATACATGTTATTTTATCATTATACTGCATAAACCCTCATAAATTAACGTTTTACATGCTTCAATATTTTTCTGCATAA
The DNA here is from genome assembly GCA_034641835.2 of Pinus albicaulis. Classification (NCBI taxonomy): domain Eukaryota; kingdom Viridiplantae; phylum Streptophyta; class Pinopsida; order Pinales; family Pinaceae; genus Pinus; species Pinus albicaulis. The sequence continues at coordinate 464,132,853 of CM076576.1, forward strand.
CATAAGTCATGGGATTTGGTTATTTTTAAGCTGATATGAAGCCGGGAGGTCTGTTTAACATATCAAAAGGATTTCTTTCTGATATTCTTTTGTACGTGAGGGCCTAAAATCATATGCTAAGGAAACCAAGCGTTATTTCACCCAGTAAAAATGTATGTATTCAGAAATAATGTTTTTAGGGTCCATTTGCTACATTTTCCCCACTTGGGAATGTGTAGAAGTTCTTTTTTTGCTGCTATTTCACTCAATTTATGGCTATGTGTTCTTGAACAAACCATATGAGTATATTTTTTACTGAAAATCCATTATTATGTTCATGAGTTGTTGTAGCTCCAACTTTAGAATATATTAAGATATTCTTATTGTTGTATATTTTCCCTATTTTGGGATATTACATTTTCTCATGGATCTATTAAAACATAAATAGGTTACTCAACAATCATACATTCAATTTCTCTCATTTTTTATTTGTGTTCAACCTGGTTATCTTCTAATGTGGCACTAATCCGAGGAATATTGTAGGAAATTCCATTTACTGTAGTTTCTTCTTGTACTTCTTGAATATTTTTCATTGTTATCGTGTTGTGTGGGCAGTCCTGCAGCATGTGAGGCTCTCTACACCCCCAATATTTTAATGGTTATTTCACTTTTACCACTCCTCTTTTTTGTTTTTTTCCATTAGCTTGGAACTAGTGTGGGATTGTTATGTTTGGTTTTCCCCACTCTTATTAATTTTTTTTTCTTGTGGCTTTTCACAATTTTTTTCAGATAGGCTGGTTTTGATATTTTTATGCATGAATCGCACTTCCCTTTCTCATTATTCTGCCAAATTTTCAGTTGATTGTCACTGCCTTTAAATTTTTTGTAGCAAAGTCTTTCTTTTCGAATAGCTTCATCCATTTTTTTAGGATTATCAAATTCAATGATCTCTTTGTAGATGGTAGGTAAGAAATTTAGAAATCATTGTAATTTGGTATTTTCTTCCCTGATGTAAGGCACATAGTGAAGTAAATTTGTAAATTTTGTAACAATTTCATCAATAGTGAGTTTTCCAAGTCTCAGCTCATGAAATTCCTTCGCTCTATCATCATAATACCTCTAACTAAGGTATCTAGATTTGAACTTCAATTGAAATTCTTCCCATGTAACAGCTTTTTCATCAAGCACATGTAAATTTTTTTCTCTTCTCATCAAAAAGTGGCTTTACCCTGCAACTAGTAAATTGCCAATTTGGCTTTCAATTACTTCCATATTCATACACCTGGAAGTATTTGACGATGTCCAGGAGGAAAGCTTTTGCATCCTCTTTCTTTACTCCATCAAAGGTTCGAGGTTTGATTTTACGGAATTCCCCTTGGAACTCCTTTTTTTTCTAGATTTGGATCGAGATTCATCCCCACTCTCTGTAATATTACTAATTAGCTTCCACCTAGTTGGAATATTAATTTTTTATTTTGATGAAAAGATAGGTGAACAAGTGGGTGGGGAAACCCATCAATATCTCTAGTAGGAATAAAACCACTTCTCATGTGAATGTGTATCATTGTATCAGCTACATAGAGCACCTTTTGGTGTAAATAGGGGCTAAATCATGTGGATTAGGTTAAAGTTGACCAAATCAATAGTGATGTTATGGAGATAGTGAAGGATTAATGGAGGACATCGTAGTCATAGAGGAGGAATGTATGGATGAGAGTAGCTTATTTAATGAGTGGGATCTAGGGTGAGGAAGCTTAGAAAGCATAAAAGGAAGAGGATGGAAAGGATAGAAGGAATTCAAAATATTGATATTGTATGGGTCTTTTATGACATTTTTCACGCTTCAACGATTTAGCTAAGTCTGTTGTGCTGTTTAGCACAAGCGTGTTTCCAAGTGGAAATCCCACCCTCATCCTCGGGGGACTTCGAGCGCCTACTTAGGAGAGGTTCATTGAACATCATTTCCACAATCCATCTTGAGGCCAAGTTTCAACCTTCATCCACATCGTAGTATCCTTCAAGATTGTCTTTTTTTGCAGGGTAGCAATAGTGGAGGGTTGATAGACCTGATTTCTGAGCTTGTTTTCCAGTGGAGGGAGCAACCATTCATCTGAGACGCTAGTGAGGAAGTTATCAGAGCTTCATTCCACCATCCAAAATTAGGAAAAAAAAAAAAATTCACCCACAGTGCAGTCTCCTCAAGAAGTTGCATTATTTTGCAGTCCAGTTGCAGTGGGAGGTCAAGTACCTAAGTTCTTGACACTGTTTTCTAGTGAGGGGATCAACCCTACATCCAAAAATATTGTGAAAAGGGATATCAACCATTTTCATTTCATATCAGCCACCTCCCACCAGTGCTCCAAATGCAAAGCATTATTCAGCCCTAGGGCCTCATTTTTTATATTCTGCATTTTGAGTATTTTAGGAAACCCTTCCTGGGTTGTCTTGGAATAGTGCTAGAAAGCCTAGATCTTTGATCCTAGAATTTTATGAGCACCATATCAGTAGATACATGTTTCTTAGCCTCTATAATTCTTGTATAGCAGGTTTTCTTCATATTTTGTGTATTGGGTCTCTCGAGGCTTGTTTTTCCTAACTTGAGTGTCTTCTCCCTCAAGATCTTGTATACGTTTGCTGCTATAATGTTTAATATGATGGCTATACGATATTCTCTCATTTTATGTGTTGATGTATCACTAAATTTTCCATTTTATGTTCTATATTCATTTCTTTTCCATTTTGGAATATTACAGTGGTATCAGAGCATGATCTTTGGCTCAGCTTGTGGGTAATACATCTTATGACACAAGAAGAAGAGATCCATAATGATGGAGGGAATGAGTTTTTCCTCATTTCTTTTCAGATCTATGAAGGAAAACTCCAAGGAGTTCAAACAAATGAGAAGGGAGAGGAACAATGAGACCTCAAGAACGTTTCAAGATGAGGAAGGTCCAAGCACTTCCTATCAGTAGCAGACGAAATTGGTATTGCATAGAGCTCCAGAAAAATGTTTCTTGAAATCTAAGCCTCCAATACAATATCCTTGAGGGTTGACTCATTCAAGGAGGAGATGTATATCCATCCTAGTTTCTCATTATTGAGCTACACACAACACTTTGGGTTGGAGTGTAGAGTTTTGGAGGATATGATGAGCATAATCCTAATCAATCCAATGCAGAAATGTGTGTTCAGCATTGTGTATGACCCTAAGACAACATATGCACCATCATGGAGATCAACAACGTTGTCACTAAGAAGTAGTGATGAGTTGGGTGCCCAAATATTATTGGACAATTCCGATGACCATTCTACTTATGTAGCATTGGATAGAGAAATGGTTTATGAGAGACATCTTATGGCGGATAACATCTTCCATTATTATGATAGATACTTCTTGATGAGAACCTCACAGCTCAAACATAAGATTTTTCCTACAAGATATTTATAACCTTATGGGTTCTATTGGGTCATTGATGAGAGGTCCTCATGTAGAGATCTTGAGGAGGTTGCACTTCAACATATCATGGAGTGCAAAGATAGTCAACAGGTTTTCCAGGATGGTATTCTCCATTGGGTGGATGCCAAGTTGGATCATGATAGGAGTCACCCAAATTTCAATGGATGGGTGAGGATTATGAGTGAGTGCTTGGTGAGCTACTTGCAGATCTATGACACAGAGAAACAGGAGGCATGGCTGCACTGGCTACGCTTGAGATATTTTTTCCATCACATGACATATCTGTGTAAAAGTGTGTGTTATGGTTTGGAACATTGTATGGCAATCATATGATATGCCAGTAGAGATTTTGTTTGTATGGGAAATTTTACAAGTCAATCATCATGATTTACCTCCATGACTTGTATGATGATGAGATGTGGATGCAAAAATAGTCATTATTGCTTCAGTTACTCTTAGGAGAATATGGGTTCACTTTCTCCCATACCTTACATGATGTCTCAAGAGTAGATGGTGGCATAATCATGGTGAAAAGGGGCTACTCTATAGCCTTTGAGGATAAAAATATACTTCCATAGAGGGATGATTCTTCCATATTTAGCAGAGGGTTGTTAGCATTCATGCATGCTTTGGAAAAATTTTTCGATTGGCAAAGGCTTTGACCTCCATAAAATTCAATCTTTTTCTAAGCAGAAGTAGTTGCAAGAGAGGCAAGAATAGTGGGATGTCCATATTAATGCATGTAGCTTTGGAATTGAGCATGAAAAGAGGGGATATATGAGGTTATATGTGCCTTATCACAAAGGCCAACAACACTGTCATTGAGGAGTATAGATCTATATTGGGAGTCCTGGATATTGGTGGAATATTGCAAGGATCACTTCACATGTGAGGTGCTTGATGGGAAAGTATAAGATGAGAGGTATAGAGTGGTGGATGGAGTCATATAATACCAAGATAAGATCTTATTGTCTAGAGATTACAAGCTGAAGAATAAGGCCCTACATGCAGCACATGATTCATTCCATTCCAGTCACCAAGGTATCATGGAGACACATCAGACCATTATGGAGAGATTCTCATGAGACGGCTCATCAATCGAACTCATCACCAGCATACTCCCCATGCATAGTAAGAGTTGTCGCTTTTTACTTATTGATCATCTAACAAATTATTTTCATTCTCATTGCATTTATATACAGTGCATTTCTCCACAACATGGCAAACCTCTCTTTCGACTTCATGGTATTTTTAGGACCAACATCAGTGATCGAGATAGCCATTTATTGTATTGATTTGTAAAGTATTCTTCTATTATTTTTATGATCATTTGACACACAATGATATTTACTACCTTCTAGTATATGAGAAAACATGCACAACTAGAAAGTGGTTTGGAGACAACTTGGCACATTATGTTCCAAGGTAGCAGGTAGAAAAACTATGTTGTTTCCATTTGGGGAACTATTGTCACCATCAAACATTTCATATGACACTCATTATCTTTCTCATTTGGATTACATATTGCTATGATGTTCTATTCACTATATGTGGAATGGCTTGAGCAAGAAAGGTTCATAGAACCGAAGAGTTGATCCTTGAGAGTCTAGATTCCTTTTGGCCTCTTAAGGGAAACATTACTGTAGCCCAAAATCAAAAAGAGCTCTATAGATATCATAAATGGAGAGAGATACAGTGTGATATGGACAATCCGGTCTGTCATGTTTAGCCATACAACCCATGTACATTGCAGGAGCAAGAGATGTAGGAGTTTTCCTATGAGCTACCATTTCGGAGGGTTATCCATTTTTCTTGGATGATAGCATGGGGATTGGATCTTCTCATGGGGGTTAAGATATATAACATTTCTCACCTCTCATGCCTCAATAATACCTCTAGATAGAATTTATTTGCCTCCATGGGCATCCCATTTATTCATGATGAGAGCCATTTGGTTTTATAACCAAGGGCTAACTTGCACACTTCAGAGGAGAAACTAGAGGACAAATTGATTGGAGAGAATCTAGTTTAGTGGAGGATTTTATCAGATGAGGATGCTAGAGAATAAGGAGAGGAGATTTTGTAGTTTCCATATATGTTTTTTCCTAAGGACAAGAAAAATTTGGGAGGGGAGCACTGTAATATTCCTTATTAGCTTCGAGCTAGTTGGAATATTAATTTTTTCTTTTGATAAAAAGATAGGTGAATAAGTGGGTAGAGATACCCATAAATATCCCTAGTAGGAATAAAACCACTTCTATTGTGAATTTGGATCATTGTCTCAGTTTAATAAAGTAACTTTAGGTTTGAACAGGGGCTAAAGCATGTGGACAAGGTCAAAGTTGACCAAAGCAACACCGCTGTTATGGAGATAGTGGGGGATTAATGGAGGACAATGCAGTAATAGAGGAGTGTATGAATGAGAGTAGATCCTTTAATTAGTGTGACCCAGGGTGAGGAATCTCACCAAGCATATAAGGAAGAGGATGGAAGCCTGTTGTGATAGACAACAACCCCCATTTATTTTTATAAATAGGGACCCTTTAGAAATAAATAGGAAATTATTTTAAATTTTCTAAAACAAAAACTTAGGAAATAAATATTTTCTTTTTAAAGTTTTCCACTTGATGTTTTTGTGGCACATCGCAAATTTCATATCTTATGAATATCAAAGACTCATAAACCTTAAAATGTGCGAGTTACAATATTCACTCAAACTTCTCCAAATATATGATTAAAACTTTGCAAAAACTTTAATCACCGTTATATTTACTTTATTGCACCACACCTCACTTAATCAATCAAAAACATGAAAACAAAATTGCTATAAGTTGCGACTCTATGGACCCGACGAGAAAATAAAGAAATGAATATAAAAACTTCAATAATTTCAGTCACATAAGTTTTGAAAAAAAGTGCAATTCGCATTTGCACAACTTATAACATACACCAAATTGTTATCCTATAAAAGTTGCGATATACGATTTGCACAGATCGCATTTCGCATCCTGTAAGGGTGAGTATTATGAATGGTTATCAGTTATAACTTGCGATATGCTCTTTGACACCATTTAATGGATCAAGCTTGTAAAAAAAATTGTGTCATGTCAAAACGAAATTCAAGGTCTTAACGACTTTAAAGTGATTGATAGATTTTACGTGTGGAGGTATATGAAATATTAATTGAGCGATTATGAATCATTATTGACGTTATATCTTAAAATATTTATATCTTCTTTCGTGTGTTTGAAATAAATGATAGATTTGTCTCTTTGATACTCTATACTTATAAAAATTCGTTTTGTTTTTAGGAAACCAGTTAACAGATTGAAGAAGAAAAAAATGAGCAAAAAGGGTAAAGAAATTTCTCAGATGTCATCCAATGAAGATACAGATATGTCTCCATTGTTTTCAGATACTATCTGCAACAAATATTGCAGCGGTTCGACATGGGAGGCAATGTATAAGATTTTTTTAAGTGAAGGACCAATGGTGATAATCAAAGTTTCTTCGAAGGCACTGCATCTACCTCTAATGCAACTCTTTTTGATGTTGCATGCTCACACGTCCACAGGATAGTTGTAAGATCAAATATTCTCCCTTACACAGACATGGTTAAGTGGTAAACTGATCACTTAAACATTGAACATAGAATGTTCAAGAATTCGAAGGGAGAAACTAAGGCTTCTTTTAGTACAAAATATTTAACAACAATGTACCATCTACCACCCCTGCAACAGAAATATGACAAACACCATTTACAAAATTTTGGAGGAGAACATCCAGATCTTATTAAAGTCATCCAAGAATGGAAGCATAATCAGTAGGGAAAATTTCAAGGATGGGAAATTATTTATAAGTTTAAAACATTGGTGAATCTCACTAGTCCCTAATATGCAAACCATAAAATGTTTATTGATATATTTGTAAAATTATTCAAATTTATAATGGTTTTATATATAATCTCTATATAATGTTGGCGATTTTTAAGTTAAAATAATTTTATATTGTAAAATTTGGGCGAATAAGTTTTATAAAAAATGGAAATTGGCGAATCTTTTTTTTGGAAAAAACATGGAAAATTAGCCCACCTGCGAATATTAGCCCCTAAAATTTTCCATGATAATTAGGGGAAGCTGAAGCAAGATAATTTGGGTACGTACAAAATTTCCCAAATTCCTAATCCTTATATGCTACTGGTATGTTATGTAGATTATTTTCCAAACCTGATAGCACTAGATTCTCTAGGACAATGGGTTCCCATGATTGACGCAATCATCAATTCATCAATTTTGAATTCGGCAGACATATTATCTAATAACATAGCCAAGCACATTACCGAACATAGGAATAAGATAAGTATTTTATTCAGGGAAATACCTCCCTTTTATATGTCTTCCTATGTCATGGATGCAATCTGTTTTACTTCTAGTTTTTCTAACATGTGATGGAAATGGAATACCCAAGACCCTACCCCAATTCACATTTATCCCAGAGAACTATGGGATCCAGAATTCCACCTACACTTCTATAAAATATGTTGTGGAGTCATATTTCCTATGTACGAGATGATTTTCAATAAAAAGGCTCCTAGGGTTTCTGAAGAAGCCAATGCAAACATTCTTCCTCTAGCTAGATGGTTTACAGAGGAGAATTTTACATATATTAGAGTATTCGGGAGTTATGCTTCTCCTCATGTTTTACCCTATTATGTTATGAATAAGTTACTTGCGAAATAAATAGCCTATCATATTGTTAATGGTGTTACGAAACAATTTAAAGATGTTAAAAAGTCTATTTGGACTAATTTCCCTATACAATGTGTCACTTTCGCACTATCTAACATTGACCACACTTACAAGGAAGTTCCCAAAATTTATTTATTGAAATTGGAAGTAATTCCAAAAATTTTATATGATCCAAATGATGTAATTAAAAATTATATCACAGATCTTAAGTTAAAGCCTTTTGTAAAGGAAGAATATGTATTTGATGATCTTTTCTAGGCCCTGGAAAATTTTTCAGATATTATCAAGTATGTATCTAATCAACTAAGTAATGATGATTTTGAAGCTTTTCAAGCATACAGAAACAAGAGACTAGGAAAATTCCCCCTCAATTTGTTAACTATTGAAGATGACAACAAACCCGCTCCAAGTGTCAGCCTAGATGACAAAGTAAAATATATTTATGAAGATGAATGAGCTCAATCACAGAAGCAATCTCATGATTTGGATCACTCTAAAAATTAATCTAATTCTAAAAAGGAAAAATCAGAAAATATAATTGACTAACTCATTCATGATATAGAGATGCTAGAGGAAATGAGAAATAATGGAACCGAATCAGATTCTAAAACAATTCAGCACAGTCATAATATGCTAGATCAATCCAGTTCAACACAAACAAAATATCTCATAGATTAATGGAAGGATTTTTCCAAAGAAATAAAAAATCGTAAAGAGAATCCTAATACTGATCAGTCAATGAGTTTCCAAACACCTGAACACTCCCAAAAGATAGTGGAAACTGTTAATACAATACATAGATTTCCAATAATGCATGATAAATAAATCATACTAGCCTACCTTACAGATCAGATAGTTCTACAAATTGAAGATATTCCTTCATTGGATATTTTCAACAGTCCTAGTTATAAGGCTCTAGTTAAAATAAACAAAAGAAGGAGAATTAATTAAACAAATTCAAATCCTACAAATGAATCAGTTGATGTATTATGGAAATATTCCTCAGATGATCCCACTAAACATTTAATCAAATTATCTTAGTATGCAGGGGCATATGCTACTACTACTATTGATAAAGCTACTGAGGTTAGAGTGTTGCTAAAACTAAAAGAAGCCAGACTACAAGAACTAGAGAAGTTGTTAAATGAAGATAAATCTAATTCCAGTGAGAAAGTTAAAGTAAACATAGCCCAATTTCGTAAAGATGTTGAAAGCCTCAAATTGCAGCATCATACAAAGATTAATGAAAATAAATCACAGTTGGAAATAGCACTGACTAAGTTACAAATTCAACCACAATTAGAGAAATTTATCAAAGAAACACTGGATTTGAACACTAAGTTAATGAAAGAGAAAGAAGTGTTTTGTCATCAAGAGTCTATAATTGACTCTTATTTTGATTCAAATAAAATAATGATCCAAGATATAGCGATCCAGAAACTTGAATGTGCAAGACTTGAGAAGAAAATAGAAGAACACATTCAATGGTAAGTTTCAGATTCACGAAAGGAAGCTAATCTAACTCAAGTAGATAAGTTTCACAAAAAAATTATATTCATAGAATGGGAAGCGCAAATCAATCAGGAAGAGAAAGAAGCAGCAAAGACATCCAAGATATCAAGTGATATTATTGAATCTATGTGTGAGAAACTCTCTAGAGTAGAAATTCTTAAGGAAAACATGTCTCATGTGTTTTCAGAAAAAAGACATGTGGAAACACAGTGGAAGCATAGAGAAGATACATAGGAGGAAATGATTAAAAAGGTAAATAAGTTTGATCAAGAAAATTACTGGAATATTCTGATCAAAACTTATCATCAACATCAAACTTTGCAGTCTCTAACATATTCAACAAAGAGATCCCAATCAACAATCTAAAATTTTATTTTCAAGGGATAGATGTGATCAAGGATATCGTAGCCAGCTCAACTGAAAGCAAGGTTACATAGTTCTCAACTTCGTGACCATGTTCAGAAATAAGGGCAGAGCTCATAAATCATAATTGTTATTTTAATTTCCTAGATTGTAGTTTAAGTTAGCTTTATGAGGAAGGTTGTTTGAAACCTCCTCTATATTTTTGTAATAATATATTTTAGTTTATAGTTATTTTAGTATTTAAACCCTTCTCATTCATTTAGAGAAGGTTCACAAAATTTGTCAAAAACATCTGCAATGAATGCACTATTGTAATTTTGTGAGTGCTTTGATGAATTAATAGAACACTTCTATTATATTTTAACAATTAAAGCTGTTTAATTGATGTTTCACTACTTTACTCTTTAAATTGCTTGAAATTGAGAAGGAAAAGATTCATTGTTGTCAATTTACATGAGTAGAACTTCGTACATATGGTACCTCTATTCACTTGTATTAAGTCTTACTTCATAGATTGGCAATCATATTTTTATTGCATTATATATTTGAAACATCATCATATATAAATATTACATGCACTTCTCTTCTAATATTTAGCTAAGGTTTCTTATTGAATATGTAATCACACTGCTAAATGCGATATTTCTTTCACAATTCTTCTATGCAAAATACTTTGTTAGAAGAATCATTTCACATAATTTTCATCTCTTTCAACTCTTAAATGATCTATATTACTTATAGTTGAAAGATATCATTTTAGATCTCATAAAGAAAAAACACCTCGGGTATAAATTAGATTAATAGCTTACATAAATGCATATATATTAAAATCATTATCCATTTGCATGATATATTCACAACACCCTAAAAAATAATCCTTATTTGGAAACTGGTCCCATTATCCCCAGTCGGAGCCACTACACCAAACGAAAAAGGAACTGCTTTAAGGTCTGGACCGAGTGGCTTTCTCCCATGTTTTGGTAGCGAAATTCCAAGGCCTCAACATATTGGTGCTATAAGGAGGGCCAAGTGAATGGCACAAAGGTCTAGTCAATCTAAAGGTCAACCAAAAACTCTCTCTCCCTCTAGATCCCCATCAACTTCTAGAAAATGATCTAGATCCTCATCTATAAAATATGAAGTTGATCATCTTTCCTCTAAGTCTCTTAGTGATACTCAAACTATACTATTTCCCAAGTTTCACCAACATTCTCTAGAAGTTTAGTATTTGATAGAAAAGTTAGAGAAGGTATCTATTTCTGCTGAAAATCCTGGATCTTCTGAACTATCAGATCTTAGTATTTCATCTTCTTTAAAACCTCGAAGAATATTAACTCCATCAGAAAGCAAAAAACAGGGATTCTGCCTTTTGAATTTCCTATCAGTGGTACTCGGAAGAAGTTAAAGAGGACTCAATCAAAGTCAATCACTAGCGAGATCTTATCCCATTCACCCCCATTACCTCTGCTCACTTCCAAAAACTCCATTTCAACAGTCCGTATCACTTTCACTAGTTCCAATACTCATAATATTAGACCTAGTGCTCGACCTGACTCATCATCAATTCAAAATCCAGCCAACCAACCCATCCAAAACCCAATGGCAGGTCAAATTCCTCCACCGAATGTAAACCAATGGAGTAATCCAGGGGCTGTAAAAATGCCCACCCCTCTTCATGCTCTGCATAAAAATCCTAAAAGATGGCCACCAAAATTTAATCCCAATTATGGTCTTCCTATAGAAGAACATATTCATAATTTGATGTTAGCCATCAATATGAATGCAGTAATTGAAGAGGATTGCATTGTACGATTATTTCCATATACTTTAAAAGGATCTGTAGGACCTTGGTATTTTTCATTACCTCCTCGCTCTATAACTAACTGGAATATGTTTGAAGAACAATTTCTAGCTATGTTTGGAGATGACAGAACTAGTACCACGCTCATCGATGATCTTTCAAATCTTAAAGCTAAACCAAGTGAGAAGATAAAATATTTTAATTCAAGATTTAATAAAATACTAAATAAAATTCATGTTACAGTAGTTCCTGGTGCAAAAGTTCAAATTGAGTGGTATATTTCATCCCTTCCATCTAATATAGCTATTTTCGTTGATAAAGAAAAAATACAAATGCTTGCAAAAAATATGAAAGAGTCTCTATTTGTAGAAAAACATATAAATTCTCTTCAGAAAAAGAATTCTCAGGAAGATCGAATATTCAAATATGACTCTAAGAATAAGGTGCAAAATGATCCATTTGACGTAGAAGGTCTTCAAAAATTTTTGAAAACCATGACCAATGAGATGGCAGATATCAAGAAACAAGTCGCATAAAATTCAAATTCAAAAAAAGAGTTTCAGGAATTTTAAGAAGAAACAATCCTCTAATTCTCAACCTCCAAATATTATATCTAAGGTTGAATCAGATGAAGAAGAGGGGGAAGAGCAAACAGAGGAAGAAGAAGATGACAAAGAAGAATAATTTGAACTTAATGGAATGTGGGATTTCATCCTATCAAATGAAGAACAACTTGAAGCTTTTCCTATCAGCACATGCACCAAAAATATTACTAAAGCAAGACAGCCTAGTCAACATCAAAAAATTTCCCCTCCTGCTAAAGACAAATTAGTAAGAAAAAAGTATAATTCAAAGGCTACACAAACAAGTCCTGTCACCTCAGATTCTCCACCTATATCTAAAACAATGGTTGTCTCAGATACCATTGAATATAATATAGTTGAAGACATGAAGAAGACTAGGGAAAATATCTCAATTCATGAGCTTACCAAGTTAAAGAAAAAAAAACAAATCTTACTTAGGGATTTAAAATTTGTTCCTGCTTCAAATTTACCTACTCTAGTCATATTTCAAGCTGCAAATGAAATGGGTAAGCCACCTTCTCCTTCAGTAAAAATAGATGCTTTAGACTTAATTATGATAGGTGATCGATCCATCTCCCAAACTCCCTAGTTTCTCTTAACCTGTGAGATATATAACAAAAATGTTCATAATTGTTTAATAGAATCATGGGCTTCTTCAAATATAATGCCAAAATTATTTTTTAATAAATTGAACATTACACCTCAGAGTTCTCCTATCCATATAATACAACTTGATAGAACTAGAGTAGAAGTGGTAGGAGAATTAAATTTTGTTTCGATAAGATTGTCATCACTCCCAAAGTTACTTAGATAATTGATATTTTGGTGGCAGAAATTCCTGAATTTTATGGTTTAATTTTAAGTTGTGACTAGTCTAAGAAACTTCATGGCTATTTTTCAACAAACTGGTCACATATGTGGTTACCACATAATGGAAAGGAAAACCAAATATGAGTTGACCGTGAAAATTTTATGAAACACACAGTGACTGATCTTGAAGAACTTAATGAGCCAGTCGTCTCCAATAAGAACATCATTGGAAACTACTCTGCAGAGTCATTTTTAAGACACTTTAATGCTCAACCATCACCTTTATTTGATAACACGGTTGTATCTTAGATTGAGAATTTTTCCCAACAATATAATTCTAGATGTATTAATTTTTTAGATACAAAAATAGTTAATTCTTTGTTTTGGACCCTTTATTTTGACAGTTCTAAATCTGAAGACGGTTCAGGCATTGGTTGCATTTTAATAAACCCAGAAGGAAAAAATACTATGTTAGCCTACCGATTAGAATTTGATTGTACCAACAATGTAGTTGAGTATGAAGCATTAGTTCAAGGTTTATTAAAAACTATTGATCTGAATATCAGATCCCTAAAGGTTTTAGGAGATTCATAAATCATAGTTAGGCAAGCGAGAGATACTATCCATTGTAATTCTGGACATTTAAAAAATTATCAATCATTTTTCCAAGAAGTAACTACTCATTTCTTAGCCTTCAACATTTCTTCTATACCAAGAATACATAATGCTAGTGCAAATTTACTCGCTAATGTAGCATCAAAATTATTCCCATCCCAAGAGTTTAGTCCCAATATATTTTCTATTGAATTTATTTTTAGACCATCTATTCCTGATAATATCACTAATTGGAGAGTATTCAATAATGACTCAGATATGATAGACTTTTTAACATCTGAAGAATATTACGATAATAAAATCATGGATGAAAACGAATATGACACTCAGATTAAGGAAGAACAAAATGAAAATCCAATTCCAAAATCTGTTGTCAAGTTAGAAGACTTATATGATCTAAAGGATAGATTTAAAAAAGTAACTAACTCAAAAATACAAAGTTCTACCTTTATATTTGGGTTAGTTAATCTAGGAAGTGAAGAAAAACCTCAAAATAGAAATCTAGGTCTTGATTTATCTTCCGAAGAAATATTATCAGTCATCAGATTGTTTAGGATGTACAAAAGTGTCTTTGCTTGAGATTATTCTGATCTTAAAACATACGCTACTTCTGTAATTCAACACATGATTCCTATGATATCAGAGGAAAATCCCATACAGCGAAAATTGAGAAAGATTCATCCAATCTTGGAAAATCAAATTAAAACTGAATTAAATAAACATCTCAAGGAAAAAATCATCTTTCCAATCAGACATTCAAAATGGGTAGAAAATTTGGTACCCGTCAGGAAGAAGAATGGTGATATTAGAATTTGCATTGATTTTAGAAATTTAAACAAAGCTTGTTAGAAGGACAATTTTCCACTACCAACCATGGATCAAGTATTGCAGAAAGTAGCTAGTTCTAAGATCATGTCTTTTCTAGATGTATTTTCAGGTTATAAGCATATTTTTCTTCATCCAGATCATAGATTGAAAACTATGTTTAGAACTAAATGGGGAACTTATGCTTATCAGAAAATGCCTTTTGGATTAATTAATGTAGGTGTGACTTTCCAAAGAGCCATGGACACAGCTTTTAGGGGACTCATAAATAAAACAATAGTTATTTATTTAGATGACATTATTGTCTTCTCTAAACATGCAACTAATCATGTGAATGACCTAAAGCAAGTCTTTGAATGATGCAAAAGGTATGAAATTTCATTAAATCCAAAGAAATCATTTTTTTCTTTAGATGAAGGAAAGCTTTTAGGATTCATTATGTCAATAAATGGTATCTATATTGATCTTGAAAGAGTTGATTAAAATAAATGAATTTATTTCTCTCATAACAAGAAAACCCTGTAATATTTCCTTGGGATAATTAATTTTGTTAAGATATTTGTCCCTGATTTTTCTCAAATAGCTTTACCATTGCAGAACATGGTTAAGAAAATTTTTGTCTTTAAATGGGGATATAATGAAAGAGAAGCATTTAAATTGATTAAACAGTCAATTTTCAATACTCCATTTGTAACCAACCCCAATTTTCTTAATTCATTTACATTATACACTTTTTCATCGGATACATCATATGTAGTTGTTTTAACACAGTTGAAAGACCAACAAATAGAACCACCGATATCATTTTCTAGTTCAAATTTACAAGGTGCATAATTGAATTACACATCTTTTGAAAAAAAAAACATTTGTTGTTTTTAAAGCTATCAAACATTTTAGAAATTTTCTCCTAAAGTCTCATACAAGAGACATAGTTCCATTTTCTGCAATAAGACAACTTTTGATACAGAAAGAATTAGGAGAAAAAAGAGAAAACTGGGTGACTGTGTTACAAGAGTATGATGTAGAAATTAAACCCTCTAAAATCATTAGAAGTCAAGGTTTTCGCATAATGCTAACAGGACCATCACATTTTTCAGAAGAAGAATATTAAGGTAATAATGTGCAATTATCAGAGGTAAGCCTCAACGATTCAGAGTCACAATATGTTGATCTTATATTTTATTTGAAGAATGGATATGCTCCAAATATTCTCAGTTACAAGACAAAACAAGCTCTTATATTAAAAGCTAAACAATATGAGTTAATGAACAATGTGCTATTTAGAGGAAATTTTGATTTTGTACTTTTAAGATGCTTTGAAAAATCTGAAGCGGAGAAGGTCTTGCAGGAACTCCATGATGGACCAGCTGGAGGACATTTTCGAGGAAATACAGCAACACATAAAATCCTGCATGTAGGTTACTATTGGCCTACACTTTTCAAGTATGCCCATGAATATTGTTGAGATTGCAACAAGATGATGAGCTTAGTGGAAAGAAGTCGCCTTCACTAAGTCGGCCCGCAGGCTATTTTTGGTGCAAAGTCTATTTTTAGACTGTCTATTTTTAGACAGTCTATTTTTAGACATATGGATCATGTTCTATGAGTTGCAGGATGGTATTTGTGGATGGTTGGTCAAGTTGGAAAAATATATGGACTTCTATTTTTAGAAATATTGGGTGGAATCTATTTTTAGATTGCCAGTCTAAAAATAGATATGTCGAATATTATTAGCTCTTAATAATATTTGGACTATAAACATTATCTTATTCTTCGAGTACCCAACCATGGGCATTCTCGCCTGTGGCACAAGAGTCATGTGTCGCAGGAGGGCATGTCCTAAGGGTTAGTTGAGCTATTGCATGGTTGACTTCAGTTAGAACTCATGTGGCAGAGTTTGTTGGAGTTGATGAGACAGTTGGTGGAGTTGTGTTCGGTTTAACTTAGTTGAACTAGTTGTATTTAGTCTAACTGATAAATACACTAGTGATGAGTGGTGTGAATTAATTATTAATTAATTCACTAATTATTAACTCATAAATAAACTAAAGAATACATCAGCTAACTGCAATGCATGGACAAGCTTTGAGACTGAAGATAGGTGAAAGAGCAAGCAGGACTATCACCAGACTATATCACAGATGATTTGCAACAACCAGTGATTGGAGAAGCCAATGAGGATTGCGCAGTACAAGCCAGGTGGTTCAAAGTTATTTATGAGCCATTCTACAGCAATGATTACGCAATAGAGGTAGGCTATTAGGTGGCAGAGATTGGAGCATGTGTTTTGCTAGATCTAGCTTGATTAGTGTGTAGCAATTGGAGATTGTACTGAGAGCTTGTGAGGATATTTGTATAATGATTGTTACATGATATATATGACATATAATATACAAATATTTGGGGTTTTCAGCTTTAAGCTTTCCCATGAAATACTGTGTTCATATGTGTGATTGTTTATGGTTTTAATGTGCACATGCAATTGATTTTATTTCCGCATGTAATGATCAATGGTAGAAGAGATTTTGTATTGTGCATGAAGCTAAAATAGTGTTGTGTGATCAGGAGAATATCGGTGAATAATATATCAGTTATTAAAATTTTCTACATGGTATTGGAGCGATATTGATCATTGGAGAAATTGCAAAACATTGAAGTGGTTGAGTTTTGTGCTAGTGGAATTCGAATTTGTAGTAGTGTTTTATTGGTGTCGAAGTTGAGATGTCTTTCAACGGATTATGATTTGAGTATGCCCTTGAGGGCAGCTCGAATTATATTGCATGGAAGGACGGGATGGAGGCAATGCTGGATGACAATGGGTTGAAGGAGTTCATAGATGCAAAATTCCAAACTTCATTTCTACTAACATGGCCAGCATTTGATGTGACGGAAAAAGAAGACAAAGTGTCAAAGAATTCTACTGAAGGTGTGAAGGACTGTACAGTTCAAATTTCTTCATGTAGGTATTTCTCCATTCATGATGTGGAAATATTTGACAGATTTATTTCAAAGCTAGAGTGACCAGAGGAAGTTGGAACTCAAGGATAAACTCAGAAACATAAAAATGGAGAAAGGCGACAGTATGCCCAAGTACCTCACGAAGTTCATCCAATGCAAGGATGAGATGGGAAGTTTGGGGGTTATTGTTGATGACGAGGACTTGGTGAGCTTGGCTCTCCTTGGGCTTCTGAAGAGTTGGCATTCCTATCAGGACTCTGTCAATGGTCGGGAGAAATTGCCAGGATGGGAGCGACTTTGGTCGGATCTTGTGCAAGAGGAGATAAGGCGAAGTACCAGTGATGGATCTTCATCAAAGAACTCTGATGAAGAGAATTGCGCTTTGGCTGCCAAAGTAAAGAAGGGGAAGAGCAAGAAAGCTTCTCAGTCTGGTGCGAAAGGCAAGAAGCAGGACATGTCCAGGGTGAAGTGCTTTCACTGTCACCAACACAGACATTATGCCACAAATTGTCCATAGAAGAAGAAAAATAAGCAGGCTGCTGGGAGTGCAGGTGGAGAGGCCTTAGCCTCGTAGTTTGAGCTGGATTTTTTGCTGATTGCATGCTTGGTCTCAAGTGTGGCGGGATCAGTGTGGTTTCTGGACAGTGGTGCGTCTTTTCACATGACAGGAGATCGAGATTTGTTTACTGATCTGGATGAGAAAGATCTTGGAGTGCACATCGAGATGGGAGATGATGGTAGATATAGTGCGACCGGTATCGGTACCATTTCCTTTGAGAGGGAGTCTGGTAAACCCTTCGTATTGAAGGAAGTGATGCATGTTCCAGGATTAAAGAAGAATCTTATCTCTGTGGCGATGTTAGAAGACAAGGGATATGATGTTGTCTTTAGCGAGGGAAAGGCTTTCCTGCGCAGTAAGGCAACTGGTGAGACCCGGAGGATAGGGGTTCGAGTTAAGAACCTTTATCAATTGCAGGTAGATGGTTGCGTAGCAATGGCAGGCAAGGCAGAAGGAGTGGTGAGCCGGGATGATGGCGAGTTGTGGCACTGGAGATTGGGCCACCTTCACCATGGAGCTTTGAAGATAATGTAGTAGATTTCTACTAGGTTTTTATATACCGGCACAATGACTAAAGTGCAAAAGGAAGGTACTTTGGGAAAATTTGCAAAGTTTACCTTCAATGCAGGTGTTGGAGAGTTGCAATTCAATTTACTCTATCCTTGAGAGAATTCACACAACACGTGTGTGGAGCTTTCCAAGAGATTTGATAAAGAAAACATGTGTACTATGTGATATTTATGATTTTTCTTATGCAGGCCGTAGATCTTCTTCACATGTGAGATGGAATGTAGACATACTCAAAGTTCTGTGAGTTCAAGGCACTAGTTGAGAAAGAATCGGGGAAGTAGGTGAAGGCTCTTAGGAGCGACAATGGTGGTGAATTCATCTCTAGCGAATTCAAGGACTTTTGTAGCGTAGAAGGAATTCGAAGAGAGCTCATAGCACCTCATAACCCACAGCAGAATGAGGTTGCTGAGTGAAAGAACATAACGATCGTGGATGCTGCATGGGCGATGTTGCATGATCAGGGCCTTCCCATACACTTGTGGGCTGAGGCATGAAACACTACGGTTTATGTTCAAAACCATTTTCCTCACAGGATACTTGGCATGAGTACACCCGAGGAGGCGTTTTCTAGTAAGAGGCCTGATATTTCCCATTTGAGGATTTTTGGTTCACCTGTTTACATTCATGTGACGAAGGATGCCAGGAAGAAGCTGGAGCTGACTGTAGAGGTTGGGATATTTTTAGGGTACACTGATACACCCCACAACTATCGTGTGTATTTTCCAGATAGTCGCAAGACTGTTGTGCGATGGGATATCAAATTTCATGAGGAGAAAGCCATGAAGTGTTCACTTGAGAGGGAGCCACACCTGCATGCATATGAGGAGCTATTAGTTCCTAAGGATGAGCCTCAGGATTTGGATCGGCAAAAAGAGGAGGTTCATGGAGTGGAAGAGACCACTCATGCAGCGCCAACCATCAGAGGGTGGAAGCGTGCTACAGAAGCTAAGGGACTGGCTCAAGATGCAGAGAAGTTTGTAGGAGCACCTACATCACAGTGCAGACAGAGATAGTCACCTAACTGGTATACTGGATACATGGCTCTTATGAGCAAGTCTATCGTGACGGAGCCATCCTCTTTTGAGGAAGCTGTGGAGGATCCCGGATGGGTAGATGCCATGGTGGAAGAGTATGATTCGATTGTCAGAAACAGTGCATGGGGGATTGTCCCAAGGTAGGAAGGGAAATTAGTGGTGGGTTCGAGATGGATCTACAAAGTGAAGCAAGCAGCTGACGGGAGTGTGGAGAAGTACAAGGCAATATTTGTTGTCTGAGGCTTTCCATAGATTGAGGGGATTGATTATGAGGAAACCTTTGCACCTATCGCAAGGTATTCTTCCATATGGATGATTCTTACTCTCTCAGCGTAGATGGGGTGGCACATTCAGCAGATGGATGTGAAGACTGCATTCCTCAATGGGGTGATTGAGGAGGAGGTGTACATAGAGTAGCCCGAAGGTTTTGAGATCTTCAGCAGCAAGTCGCATAAAAGGTGCTTTCAGAGAGCGTTGTGCTGGTTGAAAACAAGAACCTCATGCTTGCAAGACACGGATAGACAAGATTGATACCGACTTGGATTCTGAAGAAGGAGGTGGATCCAACTCATACCGTATAGGTGTGGGAGGGTAAGTTGCTGATCATTGTACTTTATGTAGATGATTTGATTTGATGGGTGATGAACCTGCTGATACACCTATTCAAGGCTAATTCATAAAAGAGTTTGAGATGAAGGCTGAATTGGGACCAGCATTATTTCCTGGGATTGGAAATTTGGTAGTGCAGTGATGGAATGTTTGTTTCTCAAGGACAGTATGCCTGGGAGATACTGGAGAAGTTCAACATGCATGACTGCAAGCCTGTTGATACTCCTCTTCCTGGTGGATGGAGCAAGGAGGATGATACTTCAGTGGAGGTAGTGGATGCCACTGTTTATCGACAGTTGGTCGGGTCGCTTATGTATCTGGTCAATACACGATCCGACATATGCTATGCTATTAACTAGCTTTCACAAGCTATGGTTAAGCCTACCAAGCTCTTCTAGAAGGAAGGAAAGCATGTATTGAGATATCTTAGAGGCACATCGAGATATGGATTATGGTACAAATAGTTGGATGAGGTGAAGCTATGTGGCTTCACGGATGCAGATTGGGCAGGGAGCCCAATGGACAGAAAGAGCACATTTGGAGGGATTTTCAGTATCGGGTGGACAGTAGTTTCTTGGTACAACAGAAAGTAGAGATCCGTGGCACTTAGTTTAGCAGAGGCCGAGTATATGGGAGCGAGTTTGGCTGCATGCAAGGCTATATGGATGAGGAAGATCCTGGTCGGGTTGTTCAGTTCACACTTAGATCCTACTGTGATTTATTGTGATAATCAGAGTTGCATTAAAATATTGGTTAATCCAGTATTTCATGATAGATCTAAACACATTGACATCCAGTATCATCATATCAAATATTGTGTGCAGTGGAAGATCATGTTACTTTCATATATTCCCACAGAGGATCAGGATGCTGATATCTTGACGAAGGCGCTCACCAGGAGCAAATTTGAATACCACAGAGGTAGGATAGGGGTGGCAGATAATCCTTATTCTGTTGAGAGGGAATGTTGATATTTCAACAAGATGATTATCTTAGTGGAAATAAGTCGCCTTCACTAAGTGGGCCTGTAGGCTATTTTTGGCACAAAGTCTATTTTTAGACATATGGATCATGTTCTATGAGTTGCAAGATGATATTTGTGGATGGTTGGTAAAGTTGGAAAAATAGATGGACTTATATTTTTAGACATATTGGGCGGAATCTATTTTTAGATTACTAGTCTAAAAATAGATATGTCGAATATTATTAGCTCTTAATAATATTTGGACTATAAACATTATCTTATTCTCTTGGAGCACTTCACTTAAGTGCACAGATGTGGCACAGGAGCTGAAAGAAGGAATTAGGTTATTCCTAACGGTTAAGTGGAGCTATTGCATGGATACTTTAGTTAGAACTCATGTGAGAGAGTTTGGTGGAGCTGATTGAGGAAGTTAATGGAGTTGTGTTCAGTTTAACTAATATAAACATAGTTGAGCTAGTTGTATCTAGTATAACTGATTGATAAACTAGTGAGAGTGGTGTGAATTAATTAATAATTAATTCACTAATTATAAACTCATTAATAAAATAAATAATACATCAGTTAACTTCAGTGCATGGACAGTTTCAGTGGAGATTAGTGAAGAGATAGGTGAAAGATCAGTGTGACTATCAGTTGTGACTATACTGTTGCATGATTTGAAACAACCAGTGATTGGAGAAGCCAATGAGGATTGCGCAGTACAATCCAGGTGGTTCAAAGTTATTTATGAGCCATTCTATAGCATTGATTATGCAATAGAGGTTGGCTATCAGGTGGCAGAGATTGGAGTATGTGTTTTTTCTAGATCTAGCTTGACTAGTGTGTAGCAATTCAAGATTATACTGAGAGCTTGTGAGGAGCCTTGTATAATGATTGTTACATTATATCTATGACATATAATATACATATAGTTGGGGTTTTCAGCTTTAAGCTTTCCCATGAAATACTGTGTTCATATGTGTGAATGCTTATGGTTTTAATGTCTGCATGCAATTGATTTTATTTCCGCATGTAATGATCAATGGTAGAAGAGATTTTGTATTGTGCATGAAGATAAAATAGTGTGTGATTAGGATAATCTCGATGGATAATATATCAGTTATTCAAATTTCTACAAATATACAAGAATATGTAAAGTATGCCAAAGTACATCTGGAAAACAAAGAAAACTAGCATTCCCATTACAGCTGGTCAATACTGAACAACCATTTGAGCAATGGGGATTAGATATAATTGGTGAAATTTTTCCTAAATATTCCAAAAAACATAGATATATTCTCACAGCTATAGATTACTTCACCAAATGAGTGGAAGAAAATCCATTAAAAGTATCTAATTCAGGAACTATTATTGATTTCATTGACCAGAAGATCATAACTAGATTTGGCCTACCTACTGCTTTGATGTTTGATCATGCATCTTATTTATCTAGAACTGATATGATAGATTTTGCAATTAAAAGACGTTTTAAACTAAAATATTCTGCAAATTATTACTCACAAGAAAATGGTTTAGTAGAATCTACAAACAAAAAATTGATTAGAATAATCAAAAGAATTGTTGATCAGAATCAAAGAAATTGGCATAAGTCATTAATTTTTTCTCTTTGGGCAGATCAAATAACTCAAAAAGCTTCTATAGGTACTTCTCCATTCAGTCTTGTATATGGAAAATAAGTTGTACTTCCCACCAACGTACTTATTCCCTCTCTTTCCTCAGTTCAATTCATTGATGAAACTCCTAATTCTTCTTTACAATTTAGATAAGGTCAAATTCTTAAGTTAGAAGAAGAAAGAGAAAAATCCAAAAAAACTCATGCTCATCATTGACAAATAATAAAAGCCTTGTTTGATTCAACTTTTGTCTCTTCAAAGAATTTTCAAATCAATGATTTGGTATTGAAATGGGATAAAGCGCATGACGAAAAAGGTAAACATATGAAGTTTCAAAAACTTTGGCTAGGTCCATTTCAAATAATTGAAGAAATAGGCCCATCAACATTTTTATTGCAAGATCTATCAGGAAAAAAAGATTCTTTGCCTGTTAATGGGCATATTTAAGAAAAATATTTCTCATAGAAGGTAACCCCTTTTATCCTGGTATACTAGTGTCTTTTTCTTTCCTTTTTAAGAAAATAAAAGTTGCTTATTATTAATATTTGACTTTTTAAACATAATCTCGAATTATTTTCTTTTGATTTTTCTTTTCGCTTATAAAAATGAAAAAATTTAAGGAAAGAAAATCGAAATATTTAGAAAGACAAATTGATTTTATCTTTCTGAAAAATGGAATTTCACTGAAATCATTTATTCTTTGATGAACTCTCATATTTATATAGCATGAATATTCTACTTTCAGTCAAGAAAGAATATTTAACATAGTAAAGACCTATTATAGAAAAGAAATTTGAAAGTCAACATTATCATCCAGAATCTTAAAATACCAATGATTCATCCCATCTAGAAAATCTTATAAATTTTCGAAAGGAATTCAAAAGAAAAAAAATAAAAATAAATAAATAAATAAATAAAAATTTGATTAGAAGAAAAAGTTAAAAGGTAATAAGTCTCATCACGAGCTTGTTTACCATGTTCATAAGGAAATATTTAAACTAACATTACCAACACTGCCTATGAAAACAAGGTAATGACTTGAGATTATATCAAAAGGACAAGGGGTCTTATCAAGAGCCAACTTGATCAGCTTAATTACTACTAGTGAGTGGCATTATCATCATTTGGTTACCATGTCAAGACAATGGCTTTTAAGTAAATAAAATAATATATAAAATAAAATTCTTAAACGTTAGAATTTACTTCTAAAAATTATAAGAAATACTGAATGGGACAATGAATCATTGCTAGGTAAAAGATAACCCTGCCAAAAGCTTAGATTGCCTATTGGAACAGAGGCTCTATCTCTGATAAAAGAGTAAATTTTTATAAATTTAATCTGTAAAGGCCACCTACTTTATCTTTTTAAAATAAGTAAGGACTGATATAGATTTTCATACTTATATCTTTAATAGAGGAATTCTTGTGAATATTGAATAAGAAAAAGTTTCATTGCTTAGTAAGATATTATTTATTTGTAATTTCATTCCTATAACTATTTTTATTTTCTAAAAATCTTATAAATTTCAAAAAAAATTATCAGAGATATCTATTTTTCCCAAGTGAATCGCCATTTTTTGTGCTATACAACAACCCTCATTTATTTTTATAAATAGGGACCCTTTAGAAATAAATTGTAAATTCTTTTAAATTTTCTAAAACAAAAAACTTAGGAAATAAATATTTTCTTTTTAAAGTTTTCTTTTTTATTTTTCTTGAGAACATCAAAAATCACATATCTTATGAATATCAAAGACTCATAAACCTTAAAACGTGTGAGATACGATATGCACTCAAACTTCTCCGAAGATATGATTAAAACTTTGCAAAAACTTCAGTCACCGTTATATTTACTTTATCGCACCACACCTCACTTAATCAATAAAAAACATGAAAAGAAAATTGATATAAGTTGTGACTCCGTGGACTTGACGAGAAAATAAATAAATGAATATAAAAAAAAATTCAATCGCAGTCACATAAGTTTTGCAAAAAAAGCGCAATTCGCATTTCACACAACTTATAACATACACCAAATTGTTATCCTATAAAAGTTGTGATCTGCGATTTGCGCAGATCTCATTTCACAGCCTTTAAGGCTGAGTATTTTGAATTGTTATAATTTATAACTTGCAATATACACATTGACGCCATTTAATGGATCAAGCGTGTAAAAAAACTTCTGTCATGTCAAAATGAAATTGAAGGACTTAACTAATTTAAAGCAATTGATAGATTTTACATGTAGAGGTATATGAAATATTAATTCAGAGATTATGAATGATGATTGATGTTATATCTTAAAATACTTATATCTTCTTGCGTGTGTTTAAAATAAATGATATATTTATCTCTTTGATACTATATACATATAAAAATTCACTTTGTTTTCAGGAAACCAGTCAACAGATTGAAGAAGAACAAAATGAGAAAAAAAGGGTAAAGAAAATTCTCAGATGTCGTCCACTGAAGATATAGAGATGTCTCCATTATTTTCAGATACTGTTTGCAACAAATATTGTGGCAATTCGACATGGGAGGCAATGTATAAGATTTTGAAAGTGAAGGACCAAGGGTGATAACCAAATTTTCTTCGATAGGCACAGCATCTACCTCCGACGAAACTCTTTTTGACATTGCATGCTCATACGTCCACATGATAGCTGCAAGATAAAATATTCTCCCTTACACAAACATGGTTAAGTGAGAAATTTATCACTTAAACATTGAAGATATAATGTTCAAGGATTCGAAGGGAGAAACTATGGGGTCTTTTAGGGAAGAAGATTTAACAACAATGTACCATCTACCACCCCCACAATAGAAATATGACAAAGAATATTTGTAGAATTTTAGAGGAGAACATCTAAATCTTATTAAATTCATCCAAAAAAGGAAGGATAATCAGGCGAACTTGAAGCAAGATAATTTTGGTACGTACCCAATTTCCCAAATTCCTAATCCTTACTGTTATGCTATAGGTATGTTATGTAGATTATTTTCCAAATCTGATAGCACTATATTCTCAAGAGAATGGGTTCCCCTGATTGATGCAATCGTCAATTCATCAATTTTGAATTGGGCAGACATCTTATCTAATAACCTAGCAAAGAACATTACTGAATATAGGAATAAAATAAGTATTTCAGTCAGATATATACCTCCCGTTTATATGTCTAACTATGTCATGTATGCAATCTGTTTTACTTCTATATTTTCTACCATGGGATGGAAATGGACTACCCAAGACCCGACCCCAATTCACATATATCACAGAGAACTCTGGGATTCAGACTTCCACCTACACTCCTATAAAATCTATTATGGAGTCATATTGCCTATGCACCAGATGATTTTCAATAAAAAGGCTCCTAGGGTTTCTGAAGAAGCCAATGTAGACACTCTTCCTATAGATAGATGGTTTGCAGAGGAGAATTTTACATATATTAGAGTATTCATGAGTTATGCTTCTCCCCATGTTTTACCCTACTACGTTCCTGATAAGTTACTTGCAAAATAAATAGCCTGTCATCTTGTTAATGGTGTTACGAAATAGTTGAAAGATGCTAAAAACGATATTTGGCCTAATTTCCCTATACAAAGTGACACTTTCGCACTGTCTAACATCGGCCATACTTACAAGGAATTTTCCAAAATTCATTTTTTTAAATTGCCAGTAATGCAAAAAAGGTTATATGATCCAAATGATGTAATTAAAATTTACATCACAAAGCTTAAGTTAAAGCCTTTTGTAAATGAAGAATACGTATTTGATGATCTCTTCCAAGGCATGGAAAATTTTTCAGATATTATCAAGTATGTATCTAGTTAACTAAGTAAAGATGATTTTGAAGATTTTCAAGCATACAAAAATAAGAGACTAGAAAAATTCCCTCTCAATTTGTGAACTATTGAAGATGACAACAAACACACTCCAAGTTTCAGCCTCGATGATGAAGTAAAAGATATGTATGAAGATGAATTAAGTCAATCACAATAGCAATCTCATGATTCAGATCACTCTGAAAATGAATCCAAATCTAAAAAGGAAAAATCATGTTGAGGAGGTAAATCCCCTCTGCGGACAGAGGCGATCCCTACTAGCCCAGCAGGGGTCTAGCAACAAACAAACAATGCTATGACGCAAGCTCCTAATTACGAATGAAAGACTTGGGTTAGAAGCCTACCTGGATTCCAACGCTATGATCTGAAGAAGAAGTGTCCCCGTCCTTCAGCCCTGGCAGATCACAATTCTCCCACGATCTCCGCGGATGAACACCTGCACATAGAAGAAACGAACAGATACAAGCATAGGAACCAACATACGTAACTAAACATCGGTCAGAAAAGATATAACTCGCATTAACATGATGGAAAACGGAGTGGAACCATAATCATAGTCATCTATTAAGTAATAAACGAATAGAAGTTACAACCAAGTTCCGACGTCGCAGCTTCCTTCGAACGGGTCTCCGGTCGTCCACGTCTCGTAAAGCTCGCCAAGGAAAGGGAAAACCTCTCCAGAGTCTCGTAACAATGGTCTCCTCGCTTAAATGGGCCTTAAGGGAAAGAAGGGATTCTTTACAACACAAAGGCACTTGGGAATAAGGAGATGCAAAGCTTCAGCACTTCAAGACTAGCTTGCCATGGATCTGAGCAGGCTTTTATAGATGGGGAAGGAGGGAGTTGGGATCCCTATTATTATGGGATTGGCCCTATCAACAAGGAAGGTTCCATGGGAGGTGGCAAAACCAATTCCTTCCATAGAACTCCCGCAGCCAAACCTCCCAACTCAAGATAGGCAGTGGTTTGTGAGTTTGTTTGAACTCAACTTCCGCCATCCATATTTTAAAAACAGTCCCTAAAATGGGTGGCGCGATTGCTGCTCTATGACAGAGCGCCAAGTGGCGCGACCTCTTTACAGGATTTCCCTGATTGGCGCGAGCACTGAACTGTCTACCCGCGCCAATGCAAAAAGAGTTGTTTTTCATGAGTTTTGCAAGGAGATGTCTCAAGGGAAAATGAAGTTCATACTCAGAGGGATGCATTGATGATGTTTTCAAGGCATGATAGTGTTCACAGGTCACATAATGGGTCCTCCATTGTGCGGGACGGGGAATGGTAGGGACGGTGACAAATTATTGTGTAACAAGTTGAAAAAGGCAAAGGAAAATTTTTTCATATACAAAATGATGAAATTCAATGGGTTATTGTAAGCAGTCCAATTATATAAGAGATTCAAAGTAGTCCATATTCTTGATGTTTTTGGGCCTTTTTTTATAATTTAGGGACTTGAAGAACTATATAAATTAACGCGGTTCCATCTTAACCATGGATATGTTATTTATTTAGAGGTCCATATTAACCATGGATTTGTTATGCATTTAGAGGTATCAAATTCTTGAAGTCAATAATATGTTTCACAATGCACACACAACATTTAAGTACTCAAGTTTCTTTGGCTAAGAAGCCACAAGCAGCGTATCTATGCTATCATAATAGTATTCAAGTTTTTTTGGCTAAGAAGCCACTAGGGTATTTATGTTACCATAATTGTCAACTAGCACCTAGCCCTAATAACAACAAACAACCCTCTTCATTACAAGGTACATCATCGTACAAAGGATGAACATGTCATAAGAGGGACTCAAACATGGGTGTGAACATGGTCACAAGAGGGAATCAAACCTTGCTTTGGCTAAAAAGCCACAACTGGGGTATCTATGCTACCAGAATTGTCAACTAGCACCCGCCCTCAATAGAAATAAAAAACCCTCTTCATTCCAAGCACCTGCCCCCAATAGGAGCAAACAACCATCTTCATTACAAGGTACATCAGCCTACAAAGGACTAAGATGTCATAAGAGGGACTCAAATTTGGGTGTGAACATGTCACAAGAGGGACTCAAACCTGGGCGGAGAGAAACTCAACAACCCTACATTACCAACCAACCAACAAAGCTCCCATTTACAGTAGAATTTCCATTTAAAAAAATAAAAATAAAAATTAACATATATAAATGGTGCATCTGACACTAGAATGTACATTTGAAAAAAAGAAACAAATAAAAATTAACATATATAAACAGTGCATCTGCTATAGCGTCACACACATAAAGGCGATTTGTTGATGGATGCGACTAGCTAGGCTATGAAAATGCTTCTCAGATTTACATAAACAACTATATTTGTTGATGGAGAAAATTATCAGCGCATCTGCAAAAGGTAACACACATAAAAACAAATTGTTGGTGGATCTAGCTAGTTAGGCTTCTCATATTGACATAAACAACGAGATTTTTTCATGGAGAAAACTCTTAATTCATCTGTAGAGGGTAACACACATAAAAATTAATTGTTGATGGTTCCTGTTATCGCAAAATTGCACTTGATTGGTTGTTGATCACACAACTCTATGTAACTTTTTCAAACTAGATTTTGACTGAAGCTTAGCGTCTTCAGTCTGAGAGGGCTCTCTCAAAGGGGTTTATGATATTAGATAATGTTAGGATTAGATGGCTAACACTATTTTAAAGTAGCTTGATTTTTGAATATGTAGGTTTAAAATAATGTAGGCTTGCAACCATTGGGCTTATGGAATCAAAAAATCAGTAGATTTAGTGAGTAAGGTTGCTTAACAGGGAAGCTGAGGTAGATAAGAGTCTTTAACAAAGGAAAATTACACATAGAACATAGGGCAACACAGTCATTTCATCAATAAAGTAAGTCATAGCATACACATATGAATTCCGAGTAATAAAGATGAAATCTACTGCAAGTATTACACATAAAAATATAGATCGGAAAGGCATTAAAAACTCCATCAGAATCTCAGGTCTGTCAAGAATAAGTCTTGTGTATTGATGATATCAGTCAAATTACATAAAGCTGCATATGGTGAAAAAAATTTCCAACCCTTCACACCTTCGATAATCTAACTTTAAATAGATCTTCTTACATCAGAGATGATCTGCCTCTTGGCTAGATTCATCGAACTCTTCTAATGACACCTTACATAACATAAAAATAGGTCTTTTAATCATAAAATGACAACTATACTATAAGACAGTCCTTTTCCTAATAGGACCCAAACTCATATTTATTACATCAAAATCCTATTTATTACATCAGTTACATATCTGACAACTAAGCGTCACATGTTCAAATAAGTTATGACATATCTCATCACTACTTGACATCTTAAATATCCTCCTCAACATATGGAAAAAAACCCTATTTTTCAGGAAAACAGGACCCTATCTTCAATGAAGGCTTCAGCTGATGAGCTGTCTCCATTTCATGGTCTTCAAGTCATAAATGTTTGGTGGCAAGGTCCCTTGATCTATTGGATGTGTCCACCTATCGAAAACTACTTTTAAACTGCTCATGAACCTTTAAAAATAAATTTCTATGAAAACATAACAGTTTCATAGCGTGCTTTCGTAGCATCCAAAAAATGGATTTTTAACTCAAATTTTTTTCTTCTTTGCTGTTCCATAATTTCCATCATGACCTCACACATCATCACTGCCATTTCCCTCCTAGAAAGCTGTAAAAAGTGGTTTTAGAAGAAAAAATAAAGCTACATAAATTTTCATAGCGTTTTACTGGCTTCAAGCCTAGGAAACACTACGAAACTTTGGAAAAATGTGAAATTTCCAGATTCTGACCCTGTCTCAAAAAAGGTAACCTCCAGATGTAGAAAATTGGTTTTCAACATGCCATTAAATTCTTAAAACATAATCAAACTCAACTTAAGAGCCTTGAGGTGTTTCCTCTTCATTAATGCTGAGTTGAGCTATGGGTTCCTCAACTATAGTCATATTTAAGATCTTCTTCTCCACCTCCTCATGGATCAATTCTAACTTTTTTTGGAGGTCTTTGACTTGGTCCTTCAGTTTTTTGTTTCTAGATTTCAAGTGCAGATTCATTTCTCTAACATGCTTCATCTTTCTTCTCAATGGATGAGTCCATTTGATTAATTGATGTGTATCATCTAAGGTCTTTGACACACTATCAACCTATTGTTCCCAAATCTCTTTCATTTTCTCAAATTTCACTTTTTGACTATTATGTTTCCTTGCCTCTTTCCTCAATACTGCTATTTCATGATTTTCTAACTTCAACTTCTCCTCAAGGACCTCAATGTTTGTTTTTTCAATAATTTTCTCCTTTCCTTTCTTTTTCTTGATGACTCGATCTTCTTTTGCAGGTGATGATAGGTCAATGATACTTGGTGGTGGGTGGACAGTGTCAGTGATCCTTTGAACTTATTTACTACTTTCCAAGATTTTTCTAGAATGTCTTGTCATGGGTTTCCTAGCCTGAAACATGAAACCTGCATCCTCACCTTCAAACTCTAGCTTCTTTGCTGATTTGGCTTTCATGAGTTTCTTTCCCCCCTCATCTATATCTTCAGCTTGGACTATGGGGGTTTCCTCACTATCAATAGCATGCAGAATGTCTTCTAAACTTCCCTTAGCCACTCTTTGGCTTCTTGTAATCCTTTTGCTGCCATGTTTACTCACAGTTGGCTCTTGTTTTGCAGGTTTGCTCACATTTGGCTTTTGTTTTTCCGGTGAAACTACAGGTGTATCAAGTTTCTACAATTTTTATGTTTCCATGATTACTGGTTCACTTTTCTCTACCCTTGTGGACTCATTTTTCTCTACCACTAAAGGTTATGGTATACCTCTAGGTGTAGGAGTTCTTTAAGGGGTAATTTCATCCACTTCAAAACCACTAACAAACAGAAAAGAAGACCATTCTCTGCCTAGTCTTTTTAACTCCTCTAAAACCAACAAATTGATTAAAACATGATGAAAGAGTGAGGTTTCATTTCATTCATATTTAGCTTGAACTTTATCTGCCATTTTTTCTAAGCTTCTATATAACGAAAAAGGTAGATCAAGATATTTATTACAAACAAAATGTAACAGAAGCCTGAAGTGGTAAGAATACACCTTATGATACCTCCCTTCACAAGTGAAGTACTTCTGAATGATAAGAAGTAGCTTTGAGAAATTATCTTTCATGTAACTCCTTGGAATGGAATTTGTAAGGTCAACCTCACTATGTTCTAGCTTGATAAATTCCTTACAGTCCTGCATGTTGAATTTGAAACCTTCGAAACACTGTTCTCCCCCTTTTGGAATTCATGTTGCTGCTGTAATAATCTCTGGTGTTATAGTGAGGTTAAACATTCCCACTTTTGCAGTTGTACCATTGAAATTTAGGGCACACTCTTTAGAAACCTGTACATGGCAACCTTGAAATCTTTGGAAAAACCACAAACACCCTGTTCTTCTGAAAACTTCTGAAATTGTTGGGTCTTTATTTATCAGGTTCATGTCTGATGACTAATATCTGAGATATTGGCCACCTTTGTTGGTCTTCCTCTTTGCAGCCATGGTACTTTTATGTGCTTCTCTTCCTCACTTGATCAGTGATACCTGCAAGATTTTGAAAATGCCAACCACAACTTAGACTTAGTGAAATAGCTCTCCAGAGCTCAATAACATGCAAAGAGGGAGTGATGAATGAAAAATTACTCGATTGGGAAAGATTTTAGAGTTTGATGACAACTCATGGCATAATCATGACTCATACATGCTTAAAATGGTAATAATGACTTCAGCCATGATCATTGTACCTTGATTTAACCCTAACTGACTCGAATGGAATCTACCCTAACCCTTTCAATCATTGACTTACACCTAGCACCTGTTTGAAAAGGAAAACAGGAATACCTCCTTTTGTAGCCTACTTAGTGTATTTCCAGGCAGTTTTGCTACGAAAGTATTAACAGTTTCGTAGCGAAAAGTGCATTTTTTCTGTGTAAATCACTACGAAAGGAGGAATTCTTGGCTAAAATGACCTTTTCAGAGTTGTAAGCTTGGGAAATGAAAAATGTCAGAAAATAATGACTGATGTGATATGAAAAGACTTGAATGGGGGTGGTTTTGGACCTTAGGATAGGTTAATAATAAAATTTTAAAATTTTCCTTTACCAAGTAATGAAAAATGAATTCTATGACCATACCTTTGAGACATGAACCTTTAAGACTATGTCAAATGATGTTTCACTTTTTTTCTGAGTGATAACAAATCCTGCTAGCTAGGTTGTGTAAATGCTTTTCGGGATCATATAAACAAGAATTGTTAATGGACACAACAAGTAGCATTGCACAAAGACAACCACAAAATGTTGATTGCACACCTATTTCAGAGATAAAGGAACATGACATTGCTAAATACCAAATAATAACCACTTCAATTTCTGAATTTTTTTAATTCATTTTCAAAGAAAACAATTATCAGTTTTTTGAACAAATGCCTCTCTTGGCACTTGAAGGTTTATTTCATTGTTAAAGTGAATAGTATGTATCATCCTGGGAAATTAAATCATGCACACCTGTTTCAAACATAAAAAAAAAGGAGACTTTGCTAAAACCAAACATTTGCTGCTTCAATTTCTGAATTTTTTATATCTAGATTTCCTAAAATATATATATAAATTTATTTAAAATCATAAAAATTAAATGCAAATAATTCATGGTTATAAAATATAAATTTACCCTTAAAGTTAAAATCGATCTAAAATCACACAAAAAAAACAACTTAAAATAATTCGTTATTATAAAAAATAAATTTACCTCTTTTCATTTCCTCTCCTTGTAATCATGGCATGCTTACTTCTTAGTTATTCCAACTTTATCTAAAGAACACTCAAAATCATCTTCAAAAAAAATATTATTGAATACGAATGAGTTCTATTCTCAATTTAAATAAAACAGTGCTTAAAAAAATAGTAAAAATCCCTAAAAATATTGGTCGAAATATTGGTGGGAAATCTAAACCTTAATAAAAATGGTGGGAAATCTAAATCCTAATAAAAATGGTGGGAAATCTAAATAGTGATTTCATTGAATAGGAATGAGTTATATTCTCAATTTAAACAAAATTGAAAGAAACTCTTAAATATATTGGTGGGAAATCTAAATCCTAATTTCATTTAATAGTAATGAGTTTTATTCTCAATTTAAACCAGATTATTAAAAAAAAAAAAAGGCAGGAAACTCTGGAAAATATTAATGGGAAATATAAATCCTAATAAAAATGGTAGGAATTCTAAATCGTTTTTACTCTTATGACACTCTTGAGATGTTCCCACTTTTGCAATTGTTCTTCCAAATATGTGAATGTAGCAATAAAACACACCTTAAAATACATGAATCATGTCTCTCAACATGTGAAAGAAAAAGTAAACCAACTAGCTATGATGATATTATTTTATACATGAGACCCTTGACTATGCCATGAAATCACCCAAAATATTCTTAAAGGATGGGAGCTCCTTTGCATGCATGAAGCTCATGGAATATGACAAGCTATCCAAAATTCATCCAAATATGTGATTTGTGCCTCGGGAAATGTGAAATGTACCCTCGGTGGATAAACATGCATAAATATTTTTTCCCAAGTGCATTAAATATGAGATGTTGCCATGTGTCAATTGTGCCTCTTGTTGATGATGAAACCGACACCCTAGTTTTGCAAGGATTACAAATTGTCATTTTGCGACAACCCAAGGTTGTTTCCAATGTCACCTTAGCAAATAATCCTCTCACTTTAGATTAATTATTGAATCCTAGGGGTGTCTGTTGTGTAACCAGCTCCAAAAAGAGAAGAAAAGAGATATAAACGCCTTAGAAATGAGCCACTTTGAGGGGGCAACCTCCAATACATTACATAAATGAACAATTCTTGGATGATACAAATGACAAAACCTCCTTTCTATATGTAGGAGTCCATGGGGCCACAATGTAATCCTAGCCGACCTAACAATAATAATGTAAGGGCACAATAATAACAATATGGGGGTTACAGGGGTACAATGATAACAATAAGGGGGGCTACACTATTAATATAGGGGCTTAACATGCCCCTCTCCTTCAAAAAAGTGTTGTCCTCAACGCTTGATTATTTCTTGATGCTTCTGTATAAAATTCTCATCGTCCCATGTTGAATCTTCTACAGGAAAGTTCTTCCACTTGCTAAGATAATTTGAAATTGATTGTACTTGTCGAGTTCTTTTTTCTGTGACTGCTTCAGAACTTCTTTCGATGTGATATTGATCTTCTGGTTGTTTCATTTTATTTTGCACCAAAGTTACGTTATCCTTTGAGAGTTGGAGAACTTGTTGTTGATGCTCATTGTGATATTCCACTACTTTATCATCCATAATAGATTTTATTTTATCCTTCAAACCATCCAAATTAGCCTCCATTTTTTCTTTTAAACCATCTATGTCATCTTCGGTTGCTCTTCGTAAGATCGAAATTTGTTGCACTTGGTACCGTAATTTTGATATCTCATATCGCAATTCTTCCTCCTCATGCATCATAGTATAGCTTTCTGAGGGCTTAATGGGTATGGAATTATTTTTTGGAGGCATAATATAACCCATTACTAACAAAAATTCTTCAATATGCCCTTGGAATCAATTCAACTTGATTCTTCAAACAAGACTTATGCAATTCGGAAAAAACAATACACACCTTTTTCTTGCTTTTGAGGAGCTCGATATTGAAATTGGAATATCTCTGTGATTGCAGCCCTTAAATATTTGAA
The DNA here is from genome assembly GCA_034641835.2 of Pinus albicaulis. Classification (NCBI taxonomy): domain Eukaryota; kingdom Viridiplantae; phylum Streptophyta; class Pinopsida; order Pinales; family Pinaceae; genus Pinus; species Pinus albicaulis. Next base: position 464,168,508 of record CM076576.1, read on the forward strand.
ATTCAGCACTAAAGTATCCCTCTTAATTCTCTTTTTAATGCCGCAGGTCTAACCTAATTTTGATTCTCCAAGACAAAGTTGTGTCCAATCTCCCACAATGACCTAATTCTGGACTGGTTCAGTAGAGAAAACTTGTAGGACTTGCCACATGTCACTGTTTCGTCCTTTGTCTCTGAAATTGATAGCCAAGAAATTACAGTCCATGAAATTGCGACCACCTTTTACGACACTCCAATCCAATGCCCAGAGAGATAGTTATTGAAATTTTCCCACGATCACCTCTTTGAGATGAAATTCAGGAGCCTGAAAAAGCACTACCTTCCACAGATCATATCTCCAAAAATATTGCGAACCAAGCTATGAAAGTTTTTGATGACTTTCCTCAGGATTTCAGCTTCGCACCACACAAATTTTAGATTCTGAACCTTCGTAAAAAAAAATTTATAGCGAAAATGCCACGATGACCTGTTTAGGAGCTTGAAAACATACCTAACTTCCACAGATGATATCTCCGAAAATATTGCGAACCAAGCTCTGAAATTTTTAGACAATCTGCCTCAGGATTTAAGCTTCGCACCCTAAAAATTTCAGCTTTTGAAACTTCGTATAAAAAAAATTTATAGCGAAAATTCCACGATGACCTGTTTGGAGCAGCGAAACCCTAGAATCCAAAGCTCTGATACCAAATGTTGTGTAACCAGCTCCAAAAAGAGAAGAAAAGAGATATAAACGCCTTAGAAATGAGCCACTTCGAGGGGGAAACCTCCAATACATTACATAAATGAAAAATTTTTGGATGATACAAATGAAAAAACCTCCTTTCTATATATAGGAGTCCATGGGGCCACAATGTAATCCTAGCCGACCTAACAATAATAATGTAAGGGCACAATAATAACAATATGGGGGTTACAGGGGTAGAATGATAACAATAAGGGGGGCTACACTAACATAATAAGGGGATACACTATTAATATAGGGGCTTAACAGTGTCCCAAAGTACAAATTTATGGGGTACTCTTTTATGTGACTATATCACTAGCTAGCATTGAAAACCATCTTTACATTGTCTGGTTCAACATCTGGATGATCCCTGTCCTATTGACCACAACTTTTGTATTTGTTATTGCTTTCATCACAACACCTACAATAGATATTGATGGTGTTCATAGGCCTATTTCTAGTTGTGATAAGTGGATTAGGGGCTCCCTTACCACAACCCACAACCCCTAATATGTTTACTCTCTTAGCCAAGGGGGCCCAAGGGTGTACTTGTAGGGGAATTGAGACCAAATTTTGGGGATCATAACATTAGGAGAAGTGGAATCACATAACCAAAAAAAATTTCGGGGGGTGGGGGGGGGGGGTATCTTATGGTGCATTGAACGAGGCAACGGGACAAAAGGGTAGAATGTATGTGTAGAAGTTAGAGGTGCAAGCATGTTTTACTAATATATATAATCCTAGCATTATATAATGTGAAGGGGGCTTAGGAACTAATTTCATAGGGCCTAGGGGACCTAGAGGGAAGGCAGCAAGTGAAATTGATAGGGGAACCCCAAATAGTGGTGATCAGGGGATTCTTATTCCAATTATCACATAACATAAGCCCTTAACCCATAACCACTAGATTCCCTATCCCCTTAACCCCCAATCCATATTCCCTTAACCCTAGCACTCATAAATCATAACTGATAAACCCCTTGATTCATTAAATATTATGAAATTAACCCCTAACCTATAATCCCTGAACCTCCTAAGCCATAAATCATTATCCTCTTCACTTGTGACCCTTAACCCCTAACCCTTAAGCCCTAAACACCTTAACTACTAACCCCTTAACCACTAACACCTAAATCCCCTAAATATTGAGTCCTTAATGGCTAAATCCTGTCACCCTAAATCCCTTTGGCCCTTATCACTTAACCCTTGAAGCCTTTAGCCACTAAGTATCCAAGGTCGAAAACAACACCCCAAACCAAAAAATTGACCTCCTAGGAGAATCCTTCATCTCTAACTCAGCATGTTAGAAACATTTGATTCTTATAGAACTAGGTACTGGTTACGAGGATATGTGTTTGTGGGTAATGCCATTTTTATCATGTATACCAAATGTAGAAAATTGGATAATTTTCAAAGCCTAGATTTGAATTACTCACAATATATACACTTCATAATGTTGAATGGAGCTTGTATTGTTCTCTCACATAAGAAGTGGTAAATGAAAATGAGCAAGCTTCCATTACAGGGAGGGTTTAAATAGTTTAAAGAGGAGGAGGGTTAAGGAGATAATAGTGGGAGCATAGTCCCGGTTACCTAAAAACTTGTTTTCAAAATTTCCTACTATGTTTTTGGCATAGTTCCTTACAAACTGAAAAGCATATAAACACATGTAGATAAAATAATGGAAAAAGATTAATATATGTCAAGTGAAGACCCTTCTTTGTATTCTGAGATCTACTAGTTATTGATTAGAGAATTCATTTTTGTGTTGTGCCCTTTGTTTAATGCCTTGATGATTAGAGAATTTGTAGATAGGAAATATTTATTCATTTTGTCCCTTAGGTTGCCTATTCGAGGCCAAATTCTCTAATCTTACCTGAAACTTCAATTATTGTATTGTCTCCCTTACTTTTTCTATCATGTATTTGTTAGCTTTGCTCAAGATGCATCTCTTATTTTGAGAGTTCTTTCTATTGAGTTTATATATATTGATGGTTTCTGAGGATACTTATGGTCGATCTGTTGATGGTGGGAGATAGAGTGATGATACCTGTCTGCGTTGGAGACAAAGAGATTTGGTTGTGCTTCCAGATGCACTTTCATGACTCGATGAAGGACTGTGGTAAGACTGTAAAGCTGTTGTCCAGAATGGAGGATCTAGCATCTCTTGAGGAGAACAATGATAAATTCAACAAAATCAAGGATGACAGTGAGGGAGGATTTAGAAAGATATCTGCAAGGCTGAGCAGAGGGACAACTTAGCAGAAAAATCAAGAAGAAAGAAAAAGTAAATCTAAAATGAAGGTGATGGAGAAGAAGGGATAGTTAGCGATTGAATGAAGCACAACTGGGCTCAAAGTAGAAGCTCGAGATAGAGCGCACATGCTGTAAGATGAGTGGGCGAGAGGATGGAGAGATGAGAGCATAAAGGGAGGGCTAGATAGCATGGAGAGAAAGGAGTGTTTGAGCTTTCCAGGGAGCGTAGTCTTGACAACATTCAATAATGATAGGAAGAGGGATATGGATTGAGCCCGATATGGAGGAGATTAATGCACTAATATGATTAAAAGCACAAAATTAGAGTGGACAGAGTCGATGGGAAGGAATATTTGGGCACGAATGCAATAAGGGATTTCAGTTGAATTGAGGAGGGTGACACTTTGGATATTATATAAAGATAGGGAGCCCATCAATTGGAGAGTCATAGAAAAGAGGAGAGCTGAGAGTAGAATCCAAGAATGACCGATTTAGATATTGTTAGTACAAGAAAATATTTAGTTTCCAAGCTTGTTAAGGGTATCATTGATTTAACTAAGAGAGATTCCTTCTTGCATGCTTGATTTCTAGTAGATTCTCTTAATCATGGGATAGGTATTTTGACAAGATATCTGTCAATACTATCACATTCCGTTGTTCTATCAACTACCTTATTTGCATGAATGCCAACACTTTTATTATTTCCCCTCAAGATGTGATGATCCCTCTATGCCTAATTTCCAATCATATGATATGGTGTTTCTCTTATCATCGATGAGTATAATTCCTCCAGCCCCTACTTTTCCAGGATTCTCCTAGATCATTAGGATATCTGGTTTTCCCCTGATATAAGATCCCTTATTATGTTTATTTTGGAGGGGTGTCCTAATCCTCTGCATATACAAGAGACCTTTATCATTATTTATTTATTTTTGATGCCAATGGACCTTTCCCTTGATGATTTTGTTGGCTTTTCTCTTCGCTTCTAGATCATTTATCAAGGTAAATTTCCATGGGTTTTTGGGTGCCTAGAGTAAGCTCCTTTGTTGTTGCCTCGTCCCTTAGTTCCTTATTTGATTTCGTTCTAGATTTATTAGAAGTATCCAGAGAAGCCAATGATTCTTTTGACTGATTTCGGGTGACGATCCTTTTTGAGGATGGGGGGGGGGGACTAGGAGGGAAGGGAGGAGCAGTAAAAAGAGGAGGACCCAAGAATGCAAAGCCAGGTGAGTAGGGGGATTGAGGAGGAGAAGAGCAACCACCAAGGGTCGCTAGAGAGGAGAATATGGGAGCATAGGGGGATGGAAGAGGGTTAGAGGGTATGCCAAGGGGATCAAAGGGATTCGAGCCATAAAGAGGAAAGGATTCAGGGGGAAGGAGGATGATTGAAGCCCTTCACCTAAGTCAACTTCAATGCAAGTCCTCGCACAGGCCTGCATGTTGTCTTTTGGGTCGCTCCTATATATGTATTTTCTGACTATTTTTCCAATGGTTTTGACAGATTCATCTCCCTAGCAATGCAAGGGAATATGTGGTAGTCGAACCCAGACCAGGACAACATTTGGGACATCCAGTTCGAGATCAAAGTCTGGAGTCCATCTATTCAAATAGAGACCTTTTGTATCCATAAAATACGAACCGCTCCTAAATATGAGGTCTCTATCCTCCTTTGTTTCAAACTAAAAGGTGAAGTATCCCATTCCGTAGAATCTAATGGCTACTTTCCCTTGTGTCACTTGAGACCAGTTTCTCTCTACCCACTTCTGTACTGTTTTTGGTGTGGACCACAGTCCTATGAACTGCCCAACAAGTTCTTTTTCTGATAATGAGAGGGCTTCTCTATGTGGGAGTGTTGGAGGAAGAGTGGTTTTTGGTATTTCATCGAGTTTTTTCACAAATTTTGTGACAGTTGGGCGTGATCGCGGAGGTCCCATTGAGGAAACCAGAGAAGCAAAAGCGATTGTTGATTCATCATGGGGAGGTTGCACTTCAATTTGAGGAGCAGCAGGGGGTGGTTCCCCACTGGTATTAAACTCTGGGGGGCCATGGTGGCGGAGGGCCGAGTCAGAATTTCAAACACCAGCCTAGATCAAGCAGCACGCGTGAGCTCTCGTGTAAAAACTATATTCCCTAATATAGTTTTTATTGATGCTCTAATTAAACTAACATTATTACTTTATGGGTCTTCAACATCATTAAATATATAACTTCTATTTGAAATGAACTCCTTTTACTCAAATAAAAAAAAAACTTAAGGAAAACCAACAATACTAGATGACCTCATTTTGCTCAAATAAAAACAAACTTAATGAAAACCAAAGAAACCATAGCAATTGCTTTATAGTTTTTTACTACCTATTAAAATATAATTTGGCCGCTAGTCTAAACTCTAAATGGACCTATTAAAATTTATTCCTATATGTGAAATGACCTCCTTTGCTCAAATAAAAATACTAGATGACATCCTTTTGCTTAAATAAAATTAAAACTCCATGAAAATCAAAACGACTATAGAAATTGCTTTATAAGATTTTTCTACCTATTAAAATCTAATTTGGTGGCTACTTAAAATTTATTTTCGAGTGGCTATTCTCCCTTGCCAGGTTCGGGACAGAGTTCAGTGATCTTTCTATGCTAATAATCTTTATGATTTCGGCGTAGATTCCATACCATTCTATTCTTCGCTGCACTCTTGATTCAACTATATTTTTAACATGATTTTATTATATCAGATCTTGTTTAGTTCTTTTTCCAACTTTAATCGAGATATTCTTCTCCTGATTTGGGGGTTTCCCTGAAATTCGGAGTAGAAAACATGTGGTCCGTTGCCAACATATGGAGATAAAATTGCAAACTTCGAGAAATCAGAGAGGGAGAGTGTGTACTGATAAGTTTGAAAGGTATTTTCCTAATTTCTATGATTTTTTTGTTAAATTTTCAAAATATTTAAACTTGTATACCGAATTATGTTGAAGAAGGCAGTAGTAGGGTTGACAAGATTTTATAAAATCAATCATATTTTTTTCGTGATTAGCAAGACCAAACACTCCTTAGAGCTGCTCCCATACGCTGACTGTCCCTTACTTTTGTTGTAGGAATTAGGCCTTACGGCCCCTCCAACAAGCCTAATACAGACATGCGTTATCCTTGTAATAACTACAGTGCTTGAGACTCTCTTAAACATTAAATATGCCACCCCTTTTTCGTAAAAAAACAACCCTCTTATCAACACATTTACGCAACTCCTCCTTGGCCCTGTTATATCTTCATATTTGACCTCAATACAGTCATTTCAGGCTTCAACATTTTATTCTTCAAGCCGTGGCTTACATCAGAAGGTGTTTTACTCCTAAATTTTTTCTCTTGGATGTTATCTTAGCCTCCAACCTCACATTATATTTATACGCAATATAAGGGCCTCATTTGGGTGTCCACATTGACTTGACAAGTTGTCACATGTCTTAATAACATCAAGCCAACCTAGACTCTTCTTATGAAAACTCAACCATATAATTCAAAAATTCAGAACTCCCTCTCAGCCTACATGATCCCCACTAGCTCAGTCTTGCAAGCACCCATCCTTCTAGATCAAATACCACTCGTTAAAATCCCTCCAATCTTGGATATGCAACGTCACGATCCGATGAATACTCTAGCCTGCCAATATCTAGTCCATAACATGAATCCATATCGATCAACCTCAACTCATCCATGTTGAAAGAAACCCTCAAGTTGTCCTAAGTTCTAACCATCCATGACAAATCAACGAAAGTCCATGATCAACAATATTCCCTACAAAAAACTTTTGTTCACTAGGCTCTCCACCAATCCACCAGAACTCCCACCCAATCTCGCCTCCAAGCCAGTCAAGACCACATCTCCATGTCTTTCGCTAAACCTTCTGCTCCTTAATCTAGACACCCACAACTCCCTCTAAGTTGCTTCGTTGAGTACACTCTGATTCACTATCCATAAAAGTAGCTCAGATACCCTCTGATACCATGTTTTTTTTCCACGATCTTGGGTCTAGGATAGAGTCTTAAAATATTTCACGCTACCAAACCAAGAATCAAAATGATACTACTTTGCACAGCAAAATATAAATAGCAGTAAATCTACCAATGCACATAATATAGACAACTTCTTACAATTTTTAACCCAACTTAATTATATTAATAAACATATAATACAACAGTCTAGGGCTCTCATACCAGGGATAATGGCCCTCATACACCGATTGATACAAGCTACAAAACTGGGCTTGGTGTCAATCCATCGACAACCAATCTGCCCTCAACAAGATACTTTAACCATGTTGCTGTTGGATTCTCTCTCAGGTCTTCTTGGTCATACCCTATACCAGCTTGGTCCTTTGGCTCCCGATCTATAGCTCTTGACTCTATCAATGCTCCAAGTCCATCTAGCCACTAAAGCTTGGCTGCCAATCTACTCACTAGTTATGCCTTAGTCCATCAAGGGCACAACACATTGAGACTCCTCTCAATTTTTTCACAACTTTGTTTGTGAAAAATTCTCAATATTCTCATTGCTGCTCCTCATTTACTTAGGGACTTCAACCCATTATGGTCTTCCTGCGCTGCACCGACGAAGGCCAACATAGGGCATGAAGGGCTACCACTTATCACTGCAAGATGTCTATATCCCACAATGAACACGAGCTAGGAGGTCCTTCTCCACACACGAGTCTAGGGCTACACAAAAATTCTCCTGTTTGATCATACCCTTGACCTCTAGCAACCATCGAGGTCCATGAAGATGGTGCCCACTAGGCCCCAACATGGGTATTATCACACTGTCCTCCAACATACCATAAATGCACAATCCACATTCACACTTGGCCCACTCTCACGCTGACCTCCAACAGACCACGAGTGACCAATACTTGTTGTAGAATCTACTTCTGGCTAGGGCGTCCTCACACTTAGAAAACCCTCCTCTTGGTTGCCAAGAGACTTCTCTAATAGTCCTATCCTAGAACACCCATTACTTCATTGCGAGATCTTCTCCTAGTTGGGGTTTCTTAACAACCAAGAGAACTCCAACACTTGGCTCCCATAGGTTGCATATGAATTTGATCCAATCACCAATCATTACACTGGTTAGGGCCTCTAACCAACACGTTAGCCCTCCCTTCTTCGCTTCCGTGGGCTGTACTAAAATGATCCAATTGTCCAAACTAGGACCAACAATTTAACACAAAAACATACCTTCTCATGTGTTGCTACCCTGTTCTATTCTGCAATCTGGTTAGGGCTTAGCCACAGTCTATGTCGGCCCTCTCAACACTTGCCAACAATCCCTTCTATCAATGTGGCTTGCCTTCACCCTAGAGGTTCTCCCCTTTGCTGATTTTCCCTTAGTTATGTTGTGGGAATTAGGCCTTACGACCCCTCCAACACGCCTAATACAGACATGCGTTATCCCTATAGTAACTACAGTGCCTGAGACTCTCTTAAACAAAAAATATGCCACCCTTTTTAGTACCAAAACAACCCTGTTATCAGCGTATTTATGCAACTACTCCTCGTCCCTGTTATATCTCCTCATCTAACCTAAAAAAATTCATTTCAAGTTTCGACCTTCTCTTCTTCAACCTGTGGCTTACATCAGAAGGCGTTTTACTCCTAAATTTTTTTGCTTGGATTTTATGTTAGCCTCCAACCTCACCTTCTATTTATACTCAATATAAGGGTTTCATTTGGGCGTCCACATGGGCTTGACAGGTTGTCACATGGCTTATTAACATCAAGCTAACTTAGACTCTTCTTGTGCAAACCCAACCATATAATTCAAAAATTTACAACTCCCTCTGAGCCTACACGATCTCCACTAGCTCATTCTTGCAAGCACTTGTCCTTCTATATCAAATACCAATCATGCAAATCCCTCCAATCTTAGATATGCAACATCACGATCCGATGGAGACTCTAGCCTGCCAATATCTATTCCATCACATGAATCCATCTCGATCAACCTCATCTCGTCCATGCCAAAGAAACCCTTGAGCTGTCCTAACCATCCATGACAAATCAACGAAATTCCATGATAAAAAATCTAACTTACTGTTAGGGTCCCGTGATTTGGCTGATTGGAAAGCCAAATGACAGTGTAACATCAAACCAAGATTTGGAGCCCAAGGACCTAGCCTTCCTGGACTCAGAGAGGGCTCTCTCTATATGTGTAAGGGATATCTGTGTGTTTTCTTATTGTGTTCTGATTTTAGGCTAGTTATGAAGTAGGTTTTTTGGTTTTGGTTTTTTGGTTGTGAGGGATGAAACTGATCAAAGATATAAGATAGGTAAAAAGATGTTAGATTAACTAGGCTATGGGGTTGAAAAGGTCAAGAAAGCTATCAGACGGTGATACAAGGCTATTGAAGGGCCGATTTGATTCGAGGTAGAAAGGATCTTTGGGCAAAATGGAACAAAATGGACATCAAGTTTGTGAACAACAAAGGATTTCAAGCATAACTAGTTTAATAGCAGACATCAACATGGTAGGGCAAACCATTAATCATGAGAAATGTAACTATAATCTAATCAATACATAGAAATAAACATTCAAGCCATGCATAGAGGAGCATAACTCTCTAACTTCGGGAAATGGCTATTAGACTTTGGGGAAAACACTTAAGATGGACAAACAACTCAAAACACTATGTCGGAACGCCTAAACACAGTACTTCAAGTTATTGGGCACTTTGAAAACAAGATTTTCATAGTCTTAGACAAAGGGCTAGATCGGAACTAGGCCTCCTTGGTTCAACAAAATGATAATCTAATCAGTCAAAGAGAAATTTCATGAATGGAGCTATGGCTAGCCATAGGTAAGCAGGGTGTACCATAAATTATACTTAGCATGCATAGAACTATGAATGAAACAAGAAACAATATCCTCAAGTTATTAAAGAGCAGTTAAGAATTCTTTAATGTTACTAAGGAAGAGGAAAACATGAAAGCTATGAAGAAACCGGAAATTTGAGGTGCCTCCAAGGGCATGTCTCAAATTTTTTCTCTACTGATCTATAGCAAGCAAGAAACATGTATTCATGAATGAAAACTAGAATACAAAACAAAGAAAGAGACACTATACCATTCTACCAAGTCATGGAATCCAACAACAATCCTCTATTCATCATCCAAGAACATCCAAGAGACAATCCAAAAGCATGAGACAAGTATTTCTTCCAAAGCTTATATGACCATATATTTCTTCTATCATCAAGTTCATCCTTGTTTACAATGAAAGTATTTGGAATAAATAGGCCAAAGTGAGGAAAACCTCATGGTTCAACTTGCTATCCTATTGGCCTAATCAAAATATCTAAACTTGTCCATGAGGCTTTGCAAAGCCCAAGGCACAAAATATCTCATAAAATATCTAAAAAATGCTAAAAGAGGGAATTAAATTGACTTTTGATAACTTCTCATGTGCAAAAATAGCTAAACGCACATGAGGAAAAAGCAGATTTTAAGGATTCAAATTTTACAAAAATACTCAAAATTTACATCAACAAAAGGTCCCTTGACTTGCTGGTAACATTTGGAAGCCTTCCTGATGTCGAAACGAGGCTCATGATAGCTTGTTGGAAAGATCTAAGTGTCTACTTTCTGGAAAAACTGAAATTTTCCCAATCTGATTCATGGAAGTCCTCCAAAACTGAACCTGTGTGTAAAAAACCAAAAATTACAGTCTGCTGATCGACCAGGCAGAGTGTGCAAAAAGCGAGCATTTTTCACCATTTCGGGGGATAAAATGATCTCAAAATGTTCTGAAAATTGCTGAGAGTATCCTCTTGAAATTATGGCATCCAATGATACCATTCTCCTCCTTTGACAATCCCCCAAACTGAAATTGCGAATTTCATGAGTTTTGACCAAAAACTCAAAAATGCCAAAAAACCAAAGCATGTCAAAATTTGCCCAAAATCGGTGAGTATGACCCTCAAGGGTTCTTAGCAACATGTTCTGAATTAGTGGCCAAAATCTCAAGTCCTGATGTGTCTTTCTTCACTTTCCGTGCCAGGCGCTTCCCTTTAGCTTCCTTTAGCTTTTCTTGGGCAGCCTTTAATTTGCGCCGGGAAAATTGATTTAACTTCTTGTAATGCCTCGTGATTCTCCTTTGAAGCTCTAAATCTCTGTTTTCCCTCTCCAACTTCTTCTCCAAATGGTCATTGACTCTTTCAAGCCACGCCTCCTTATTGTTTTCTATCTCTTGTTCAAACAATGTTGTGAGAGGGGTGGATTGGAGAAGGGCATTTTCCTCCTCTTTTTGTTTCTCAAGGGCTCTTTTAAGCCCTATGGTTCTAGGCCTCTTTCGCTTAGGCTGATCATTGCCTTCACTTTCATCAAATTTGGCTATGAGCTCATCTATCCTTGCTTGGGCTTTGGAGGCCTCCTTCTTGTACTTAGTTGCCCTTGTCTCATGAATGGCCATATGGACACTTATTTGCCTATTTTGGATTTGCAAGAATTGATTGAAATTCCTTTCCCTATGAAGATCATCCTTCAATGCATCAATTTTACCTTCTCTTTGGATCAAGAGGTTTTCTAGAATGCAGGCCTCATTATCACTATCATCGCTTTGGATAGGAATGATATGAAATGCACTTTCTTGCTCATGACTTCCTTCTACCTTGCCTTTCCCTTTGCTTTGGGAGGCTATTCTTGTGCTCTTCCTCTTAGGCAAGTCAATCATAGGCTTCTTTGGCAACTTTCCTTTGCTACGGAGAGCTCTTGTCACATTTGGAGTGACAACCTTAGGCACTTTCTTTCTTGCAGTCCTGGGCTTGGCCTTTTTAGGAGAAGAAAGCATGCCCCCTTTACCTTTGTCGCCTTGCTCTTTTTCTTCTTGAGTAGGCTGTTGTTCTTCTTGAGGCTACTGTGTATCTTGAGGAGGCTGTTGTGTGTCTTCTTTAGGCTGCCCCTGCTCTTCAATATCATGCTTCTGCTATGTCTCAATTTCCTGCTCATTCTGCTGTTCAAGCTGATGCCCTTCAACATAAGTCTGTTCACCCTCACCACTGTCATGCTACTGTTCAAGCTGTTGTCCTTCCTCTTCTTGTTGTTTTTCATCACCACTGTGTTGCTGCTGTTCATCACTCTCATCTTCTTGTTCCTACTGCTGCTCATCCTCATCACTGTCATGCTGCTGCTTTTCATCACTTTCTTCATGATCATGTTCTTCCTCCACTTGCTGGCCACTTCCTTCTCCATGTTCTTTTGTTTGTGTTGTAGTGAACTTGAGCTTTTTAGGAGTAGGCTTGCTAGAAGAAGGGGAGGGGTGATGAGTGGGGGATGTAGGGGATGTATGGACTGGAGGGACAGTGGAGAAATCTAGGTGACTGATGAAAACATCCCAAGAGACCTCTCTCTTTTCAAGCTGGTGAAGGATGATGACTTTGATGAGAGAGTGATGGAATAGAGAGGCTATTTGCTGCGACGAAGGCTTCTTCTGGATAGTGGAGGCCATTTTCTCGATGCTTTTGCATAAGAAGAAAGAAAGATTCAGCTGCTTGGTCCTTGTGAAATGCATCAACAGTCGGATGTGATATGCATAAACTCGGGAGAATCTCCCCTCACAAGTGAAATACTTCATGATAATCTTCATGAGGGGGGCATAGCTGGATAAAAGATATGAGAAAGGGAAAATAGCAAGGCATGATTCTTTGTGCTCGGGCTTGAGGAAGGGTTTGTAGTCATCTAAGTCCAAATAGCTTTGTTTAAACCATTTCTCGCCAATATAGGGAATTTTAGTAGCCTTGGATATGGATCTCGGGGAGAACTTGAAGTCAAGGCTTGCCAATTGAAAATGTTTGTCTTTGAACCTCAAAGCACACAGATGTGTTAAAGGAGAGAAAATTTTCACTTCTTGTACCCTTTGGCAAAAATCTAAGCACCCCACGTCATGGAAATTGAATAAGATTGATGGGTGTGCATTGACCATTCGGTGGAAATATGCTCATATCTTTTGTGCAATCCACTCATGCTATCCTGCCTGGGAGGCATCTTGTTCTAGATTGGCTTCTGCAAAACCAAAATGCCTCAAAAGTTCTTGAAATGCCTTCTTCAAACAAAACTCTGTCTCAAATGTCAATCACTGTTTGATAAGGCAACAATGGTTTCAAGTGTTGTGTAAAATGTTTCCTTTGGTATAAGACCCATGTTCCTTCAAAGCATTGCCTTTTCTTGCCTTTGTATACCAAAAAAACAATATTTATAATGAGCACACAGTCAACAAAGATAAACATAGTCAAAATGTTTTTTCTGTGTTTGTGGTAAGATTACCCAGCTCTTGGTGTTTTGAGGAAATAGGACAGCCTTGTTTTTGTAGAGAAAGGAAAAAAAAAACCCTTTTAATTCGAAACACTGCTCTCTTCTTTGTAGGCCACTCAACCAGTAGATTCAACAACATAAACAAAGTCAACCAAAAATTATATACACAGTCAAAGGTCACTGTGTAATAGGATAAGATAACAGAGCTTATTGTGTTTGGTGTGAGCTCAAAGACCTGTAGCTTTCAAACAACAATAAACTCCTTTCAATCAAAACACTGCCCTCTTTATACTCTACGGTTCCTCATACCCAGTTTTGCCCCACACACCTGTAGACTGTTTTAACCATTTTACTCATTTGAGGTTTGTTTTATAGAGTAAAGGAGAAAAAATGTTCAGAGGGCAGGTCATAGGTTTTTGAAAAATTAAAAGGAAACCACCATTTGACTATGCTCACTACTGGTGAATCAGAGCTATTCCAAACTCAGATTTTAAAACAAACACCTTAACCCTCTTTCAAAACAATCACTTAACATATCTCATTTCAAACCAGACTTCCTCTACCCCGAAAACCATTTAACAAACTTGAATTTAAGGGGGAGCAAGACAAAAGTACCTCAAAACATGATGCAAATCTTTGCTTGTGAGTTGGAGCCACTTTGAAAGTAATTTGGAGGCGTTTTAAAGGCTGGTCATAGGCGCAGCGCGTTTGAAAGAGAGAGTGTCGCGTATTATGGGCTGTCGGGTCACCTGTCAGGCCGACAGGACCAAAGCCTACAGGCACATTACGCTTCTACAGGCGCGTCGCGCGACTTTGTTGTCCTGTGTAAAATGTGCGCTTGAACGCGCCGCGCAGTTGTACAGGCGCGCCGCGCGTTTCTTCAAGCCTGAAAACTCTGTGCAATTGCTCAAAATTCCTCTCTCCGATCTCAAGGACAGCAAGAGGAGTTCTGTTGGTGTTTTGAGATGTGAACAATGCGTGGGCAACGGTCCCTAACCCCCTTGTATTTAAAAAAGGTAAAAACCCCTTGGTGTAATAAACGATGGTTTTGAAAACCCTTCAAAAAGCCTTTTGTTTTAAAATTAGAACATGGAGCTCACCTCTTTTTGAACATATAGCTCGGACTTTTGTTCAATCAAGGCAGAATGGTAATGATCATTTTTTATAAGCCTGACCCCCCCTTTTGAAAAGAAAACACTTTGTGGAGAATTTTTAACACTCTGACTGTTTTCTTCATAGAGAGAAAAATTTGCCCTTTGATATTCTGCACTGTAGGAGGAAAAATTTCTCTGAGCTATATGAGGATTATAAGTGTGCCTTTAACTGATGTTTTTCTTTGATTTGGAGGTGAAACTTAGTCATAATCACTCGGGCTGCATTATCACTTTTGACATATTTTCATAAAGAACATGTCTTCCTTCTTGACAATGGCATGCATATATTGCCTTTACTGGGTTCCAGGACCTGAAACACATGTTATGATCTCTCTTGTACTTTTAAGACTCTATATACCTATTTTCAATGCCCTTTGCTAAGGAAGAAAATTAACTGCCATTTCAATATCCCTTTTATACCTCTGGTCTTTGTATGGCATACCTGCTATCACCCTTGATTATTTGAAAGAGGTTTTTATACTAAAAGGAAAAGAAGCATCTTTGAATATCATCATCACCTACTTGTCTTTGTCATTTGAAAAGAGGACATCTGTAGAGGATATTTTGTGTTGCATGGGGTTTTCTTTGACATTTTGAAGGAGGTCACTTCTCCCTCTTGCAACCTAAACTGACATTTTTGCTCTGGATGTTATGGGTATGGTCTTGTCTACTATGTAAACTGAATTAGATGGAAGGTGCTGCTTGAGCTTCATTTTCTGACTGTGGGTGCAAAAATGCAGTTGCATTCACCTAGGTTTTATCATCCTCTATTTATCAAGAAGGGCGCTTTTTCTAAAAGCTTTCCTCTGCTCAAAATATACCAGCAAGGTATCTTGGTCCTCTGCTATAGGAGCAGACCTCCTTTGGAAAACTAAACATAATTTGCCTTCTTCTCCACTGTGATGAGCTATTTGAAAGACATTCTCTTATGAATCAGGAAGATGAGTATCCTTTGACAAATAATTATCATCACTGGCCTGTGTCATGAGTTGTCCCTTAATCATCAAAAAAGTTGTTTTGATTGGGCTCCAGACTACCTTTTGAAAGAAATCCTGATAAGAGACAAGTTTAACCCCTTTGATTGCATTGGTACCCCTGCTTTCCTTTTTTGTCTTTTACATCATTTCTTTGTTTCAACTGTCTCCTATTGTGTTTACAATTTGTCTATCAGTCAGTGAAAACTATAGAATTGATCACTGCTCTGGTCATCTGCTTATGAATGAAGGAGGCCTTTCACTTAACAAAATGTCTAATATTCTTTCCACCTCTTTGGCCTTCTTCTTGCAAATGAAGGAGGTGCTCTTAACCCTCTGCTTATAGATGAAGGAGGTTCTTCAGTCTTGCCATATCATCAGCCCATTGACAATGTTGCTTTTCCTTTTAGTGTCCTTTCAGGCTTTGAATGTGGTCACATGAGCTTGATAAAAAACTCTTTGCTTTGTAACTGTATCTCAGGCTCAAGATCACATTGAGAAGCAGCGATCTTCTCATGTGGAGACAAAAATTGTCTTCTGAGATGCTGGTATGTTTCTATCCTTGAAAGATCCATCAAACACTGTAAAAAACACCTAAAATCAGCTTGACTTATGGTCTATGTATTGCTGAGACTTAAGGGTGTATTAGTGGCGCGACCTAGTGCTGTAACCAACTTCATTAGCAGAGTAGGAAGGTCTGTTATGACTGGTCTATAGCAGATGGAGGTTTTTGGCTCTTGGATAGTTTGCCAAGGGAGAAATGCCTTAAAGCGCCACTTCCTAACTTAGGGGAGACTGTTTGAATAGATTTGGATTGTCTCCTTAGAGCTGATGGGCAGACTAGTATGGCTGAGGCTAGGTAGGATTTGATAATGAGGTTTCATCTCGTCATGGGCGGACTGAAAGGTAGGAGGGAAAATTTTTTTAAGGGTGTTTTCCCAGCTGGAAAATTTGACAAATTTTTAGATCGGCTGTTGGAAAACTTGGTTGTCACAACTAGTCATCACCAACAAGTGAAAAATACTGATGACTAACAGTGGCTCCATTTGGGGAGGGCAGCTCCTTTTCAGGAGGTGTCCAGAATTTCAGATCTTTGGCTTATGAAGACCAGTGCCTTACCCATTGGCACAAATTTCACTCTTCCTTGATGCTGCTTCTGAAAAGTGACAGCATGATTAGCATCAATGATATCTCTACTTACCCCACTTTCTTTCCTAACATTTTTTCTTCTTTTTGGCGCATTTGGACTAGCAGCCTTTTGATAATATATATTTTTTTCTTTTTGGAAAATGAACCTATCTAATTCTACACTTATATCTGCCAGGAGTTCAGATTAAACTGATGAACTCCTTCATTACTCTACCTATGCTAGATCAACTATCAAGATTAAGTTGTTTGACAGGATTTTTTTCTCTATTCTAAAATATGAAATTGAAAAGATGATCAAATCAGGGTTAGACAGTCTGATTTGTCATGTATTTGCAGCATGAAAGACAAGCTGCAAACAAATATTATTTTGCAGAGATGGAAACTAGGAAAAACAGGGCTAGGATGCACGACTTTGTTTTTCATCCCTACTTCCCTCTTTGGTTCTGTTTTGGGTATGTGGAACCAGTATCTTTTCCTAATCTACTCTCTTTGATAAGTCAAGCTTACACAATGTTGACCATATTTTTCACTCACTAACTTATCAGCGAATAAATTTAAACATGTTCAGCTATGATTAGGCTAGATAAATGAACAAGACGTTTGAGTACTAGTAGCGGCATTTAGACTTGCGCCCTTTCTGAATGACTATTTTTTGGAACATGGGGCCTTTTTCTATTTTTCAACCACTCTCTTTTCTATCTTCTATTGTTTTTTTTTTTACTTTTTTGTTTAATCTATTTTTCAAACAGTGGTATATACAATGATTTAAAATGCCCCCCTTTTTTTTAAAATTGGAGCTCTTGACAAAAATAATGCTTTAATGTCCTGCCATTCACAGGACCCCCAAAAAATTCAGTCCCATCAGGTTCTTGCAAGAAAAAGGCATTGTTCCCGCTAACTGAGCTGATGATGAAAGGCCCCTTCCATAAGTTTTCAAACTTACCATGTTTACCTTTGTCTTCTCTTCTATAATCCCATTTTAGTACTTTGTCCCCAATTTTAAAATCATTTTCTTTGGTCCTTCTATCAAAAATCTATTTTATTTTATCTTGCACTAGCGGAGCCCTTTGGTAAACTTCTTCTCTGGTTTTTTGTAAATGGATAGTCTGATTTACCCTTCTTTGCATGTCATTTTCTTCTATTTGAACTTCCTGCAATAGCTTCATTACTGGAACCCCTAGAGATGTTGGGAAAATGGCATCTATGCCATAAACTAGCTGGTAAGGAGACATACCTATGGATTTTTTGGTGGTTAGTCTATCGGCCCATAGTGCGTGTACTAGTTTTCCATGCCATGCTTTTTGATTTTGTTCAAGAAGTTTTTTGATGATGTTGACTAGGCTTTTGTTAGAAGACTCGGCTAAACCATTATCTTGAGGGTAATAAGCAGTGGAATGTACTAATGAAATGTGATATTTGTAACAGAAGTCAACCATTCTTTTGAAGGAGAAGGCAGCGGTGTTATCTGTAATGATCTTTCTGGGACAACCAAATCTAGATAGGATATTGGTTTCTAGGAACTTGATGATGACTGAATCGGTGGCATTCCTGGAGGGTATGGCTTCTATCCATTCGGTAAAGTAATCAGTGGCTGTGAGGATCCATTTATGTTGAGTGGATGAGGAAGGGTGAATTCCCCTGATAAAATCTAGACCCCATTGCTGGAAGGGTCCTTCAACTATGATGGGATGTAAGGGCAAAGGTAAAAGCTTTTTCTTGCCATCAAAAATTTGACACTTATGGCATTTCATAACTAGTTTGTGAGTGTTAGGGAATAAGGTCGGCCAATAATAACCGGCTCTAAGTATTTTGTTCGCTGTGGTTTTCCAGTAAAGATGGCCCCCACATTCCCCTTCATGCATTTCATGTATAATTTTCTCTGCATCAGACTCAAGCAAACATTTAAGCAGCATACTAGTGGGATTTTTCCAATACAGAAGACCATCTATAATGCAAAACTTTAAAGACTTTTTTTTGAGAAATCTCGCTTTTGTTTTTGATAAAGTTGGAGGAGCATTTAGATAAGATAATACATAAAGAATATTTGCATACCAAGGCGAATCTAAAAACACTTGTTCAACATGAGGGGATTCACATTCTTCCTGTTCTTCTAAGGCATCAACAAAATTTATATCTAAAGCTTGGAGATTGGTTTCAGCCATTAGTCTTGCAAGTCCTTGTCCTTTAATCAATTTGGTAGGTCGGATTTCTATTTCATATTCTAAGATGATAGTGATCCATTTTCCCCTTTTACCATCAGGATATTGGTTTAAAATGTCCTTGACGACAGCATTAGGGACAAAAGCGATGACATGAGAATGCAAGATGTAAACTCGGAAATCTTTCAGGGCTTTTACCAATGTGAACGCCTGTTTTTCCATGATGTTATATTTCAAGGGAGCATCTCTTAGGGATTTGCTGAAAAAGGAAATGGGTTGCTCTTACCCAGCTGCATTTTTTTGCAACAATACAACAACTATCGTGTGTTGCGAGGCAAATGAAAAAATGTAAAAATATTTGGTGAAATTAGGACTTATCAATAATGGGGTTTCAGTTAAGGCCTTTTTAACTAATTCAAAATATTTTTTGGCTTCTGTAGTCCATTTAACCCCGACCTCTTTCTTCAACATATTTGTGATATCTTTCAGGAGTTCGGCAAGGTTTGGGATGAATCTTCTCAAGAAATTTATCTTTCCGATAAAGGACTGCAGCTCCTTTATGTTTCTGGGGTGACCTATTTGCAATATGCCTTCGATTCTCTGGGGGTCTATTTTTATTCCCTCTTCTGAAATAATGTGACCTAGGATTTTTCGTTCTTCTAGACCAAAAAGTGTTTTCTTGGGGTTTAAGGATAAACCATATTTTCTACATTTGTTAAAAACATTTTTTAAGTGTACCAGGTGTTCTTCATCTAATTTAGAATATATCGTAATATCGTCAAGATATATGACTATGAAAACACCTATGTCTTCTGAGAAGGCTATTTCCATGGCTCTTTGGAATGTAGCACCAGCATTCATCAATTCAAAAGGCATTTTAACGTACATAAAAGTGCCCCAAGGTGTGGTGAAAGCTATTTTGTGTTGATCAGTGGGGTAAACCAGCACTTGGTTATAACCGGAAAAACCATCAAGTAATGAGATCCTTTTAGCACCTACTACCTTTTGAAGTATGTGGTCCATTTTGGGCAAGGGATATTTTTCCTTTAAACAGGCCCTATTTAGGTTTCGAAAATCGATACAGAGTCTGATTTCTTCGGTCTTTTTCCTAACTGATACTAGATTTGAGACCCATTCAGAGTATCGGAGAGATACTATTATCCCAACATCATACATCTTTTTTATTTCCTTTTCAACCAAGGGTAGTAACACTGGGTTTATCCTTCTTAAATTTTGTTTGAAAGGCTTCTGGATTTCTTTGAGGGGAATCTTATGTTGGATGATGCTTGTGTCGTATGATTTCAAATCTTGGTATCCCCATGCGAACACATCTTTGAACTCTTTAAACAACTCGATGTATTTATTTTTTATGTGAGACGGAAGGGTTTTGAATAGTTTGATCATTCTAGGTTCCTCCGAGCTTCCTATGTTATATTCCTCTATGTCGACCTTAGTAGATTCCCTTTTCGGCTTTTTGGCCACATCGTTGAAATCAAACAATTCCTCTAGAGGCGCAAGACCTCTGGGTATGGTGTCATTTTCACAATGTAAGACTTTGAGTTCTCTTGGGTCAATGTCCTCTCCTATCTCAGTTGCATATGAATGATCTATTAGGTTTAGATTCGTCCAAGAAGGTGAATTTGGCTCCTGGTCTTGATTTTGGCAGCATTTCTTTCCTTCATTTTCTAATTCTATTTTGGTTACTTCAAATTCATTCCTAGATTGTAAAAAATCACCAATTTGATCATCATCTTTGAATATTTTCCAATGGTCAATATTATCTAGTACTGTAGGGAGATTTTTGACCTGAATACTATATTGATCACTCAAACATGGTATTTGGCCATTGCTTGCAGCAAAGGCGAGCTCATTTGCCAGACTATTTTGAATCCTAGGAATATAAGTGAGTTCATACTTCTCAAAGGTTTTGAGGATGTCTAAAGCTGCATTTATGTATTCTCTTATTCTTGGGTTTTTTGCTGAATATTCACCTTTGATTTGCCTGATTACAAGTTCTGAATCTCCCTGGGCTGACACTTTTTTGGCACCTAAGTCTTTAAGTATGTGCAGACCAATGAGAAGGGCCTCATATTCCGCAATGTTATTAGTACATTGGAATTCTAATCTGAAATAATGACCTTCATTAGTATTGTGTATCAAGATACCAGCCCCTGAACCAGTTTTTCCACAAGAACCGTCAAAGCTTATACTCCAAAGAGATTCTTTTTCATATATGATACTAAGCTGTTTTTCAGGCTTCTTGGAGTTTTGGTCATTAGTCTCTGCATCTAGTAATGGGAAATGTGTTTCGAATGTTTTGAAAATTTCTTCCTTTTCCATTATCTGCTTGTTTATATCACTTTCATTGTATAAGATAAAAGAATCTAAATTGGAATGAATGGAATAAATGGGAGTATTGTTTGGCTTATATCGGTTGCTAACCATGTATTTCATGTGAGTCTCTCTGTATAATCTCCTAGTTTGGTTGAAAACTGGGATGGTAGCGAATGACATATCCATTTGAAGATTACCTTGTATTTTGGCAGCCCATGCCCTTAATAGTAGCATCCCCTACTTAGGAGGGATATCGACCACTACTACATCCATGACTAGGTTTTTCGTTGGTAGTTGTGTTAAAGCAAAACCTAGATTCTTTATTAGACCTAAAAATTTGACCTGACTTGAGTCAAAGGAGTACATGTTTTTGTAAGGTTGAGTTACTTCTAGACTCAGTTTTTCCATGATTGTTCTAGGCATGAGGTTATGGGAGGCACCAGAATCTAACATGGCATTATGTAATATCTTGTCTCATATGTTCAAACTCACATAGAAAGGAGAAACAGTTCCTTCTTGGGATTCACCTTCTATTTTGGGGCCGAATAAGAGTTCGGGTTTGTCATCAGTTAGATTTAAAGTGTCTGCCTCGTTTCCTATATCAAAAAATTTGAAGATTTGAGATTTATACCTGTCTACAGTTATTAGCTCAGTAAGGGGTATGGTTATCTTTATTTTGGAAATTTCTCATTCGAAACTAAAAGGGGTCTGTAGTTTGGACAGATTTTTCGGACATGACCTTTTCTATGCTCTTAATTTGTTGATTCTGGTTTGGGACTTTGTTTGACATAATTACCTCGGGAGTCTTTGTGGAGGTACTAGGAGTATCTGAGCCAAGACTTGTTTGAATAGCTTTATCTTTGTTTTCGTCAATTTTCTTGGCCACAATTTTGTTGCTATCCATGGCTTTTTTAAGGATGTTATCAGAGGTTTTAGCAGTGTCAGGGCTCACCTTCTTGGAGTGGTCTTGGTTTTTCCTGCTTCTAAGGTTATACCGCCTGTGAGCTTCTATAATGGCATTTTGAAAATCTATGGCAGGATCTTCGAGATCTTCATAGTTGGTTTCATCCTGACTCGGAGAGCTTAACTCTTGCTCTTCAGCTATGAGGTAAACCTCTCTTTCGTTATCAGAACCTATGAGGTTCCAATGATTTTCATCAATGGGTTCTGTATCCCTATCATCTTCTTCCACATAATTTTCATTAAATGGTGGCCTAATTTGTTGGTCATTTTCCCTTGGTCTGTTTTGAGGCTATTCCCTCATAAATTTTGGTTTCGGTTTCTGTTTGGAGGGTTTGGCTGATTGTCCCTAATAGGGGCCTTCTCACTTATCTTTTCCCACATTTTGGCCATGGTCTTGAAAAAGTCATCTATTCTAGGATCTAGGGAAGGAGATGAAGTGGAGACCTCATCTCTATATGTGACTTTTCTTTCTGATCTAGTCCTAGCTCTTTTTTCTGCTAAGTTGGATTCTGCTTTTATGGCTACTTGTTGCATTTCCTCTAGGGTAGGGGGATCATTGTCTCTTAGCTGATATGTCATGTCTAGATCAAAACCCTCGAGGAAGTTTGCTAAGGCTGAACCAAGTGAGGGTTTGAAGTGAGGTGGGAGGGCGTTATACACATTGTTGAACCTAGTGCAGTATCCCTAGACACTTTCCCCATTTTCCCGTTTTATATTGTTATATTCTGACAGGATTTGAATAGGGTTCTTTCAGACTTCCCACTTGTTTGTGAAGATTTGGTAGAGTTCTGGGATGTTGTGGATGTTGTTTGGAGTCAAACTTTTAAACCATTTTTTGGGTTCTCCGCCCAGGCTTTGGGCGAAGATTCTCATTTTGATGGTCTCGTCTTCTACTTCCAAGTAATCAAAGGCATCACTAATCCTACTTACATGCTGTTGAGCTGTGGTAGTCTCTTCTCCGATAAAGTGTGGGATTTTGGCTTGATAGTCATGCGGTAAGGGAGCCAAGGGCTATGGCAACACCAAGGGTGTGTACCAAGCTGCCATGACGGGAGCTAATGGATGATGTACAAGATGAGGGCTTGTGGGATGAGTTGGGGTGGTTTGAACAGCTGTGGTTTGGATGGGTTTGGCAGACGTACTTGGACTAGTGACTTGGTTTTGAGCAGATCTGGGATGGTATGAGCCGAAGTGATGGAGAAGCTGAAAGTCGGGAGGTGTGGTAGGTGAGGCTTCTCTACTAGGACTCTGTGGAAGATCTAAGGGCTCAAAATCGTCAAAGTCTATCTTACTTTGTGACTTGCTTCTAAAAAGATTTTTTGTTGTTTTTAAGTCAAAGGGGGAATCATGCAAGGTAGTGAGATGTTCAGGTACTGATCTTGCTTTACAGATGGACCTATCGGTAGCTAGATTGTCAGTTTCGGAAACTTGCCATAGAATCTTCTTTGGGTCATCTACTATGATAGGGGGATTTGGGTCTAGATGAGATCTGGTGTAGATTCTTCGTGAAGCCAGATTTCGAGTCTAGAGTTTAGAGAGGGTGGTACTTGTGAATTTTTTGGATGGATGGCCTCTCTACGGTTATACTAAAGTGAAGGATGGTCAAAACTAAAAAGATGAACTAGTGGATTCGCCAGGTGGATTTTATGAAAACTATGGTCCACCACCAATACTATCAAAGATGCTTTGGGAAAAAGTTTTATAGCAAACTTTGAGATGGAAACTTGTGAAGAAGAGTGATTCACTTGGTTTTAACAGTTTGCTAGGCTGTATGGACAAGCTAATGGTTCTCTTGGCAAGAAGGTTTCTGCTTATCTCCTATGTTTAGGTGAGGCTTTTCTGAATCGCTAAGTTATACTTAGTTTTGTCACTGATTACAGAGTTTCCACCCTAAGTTTAGTTTTTGGAAGGATGAGTTAGCAGAAAGTATGGTTTGTGAAATTTTTGGTCTTTATGGATTTTTTAGGCCTACTGGAGGCTAGTGGAGTCGCCAGGTGGAACTTGGTTGTTTTTTGTAAAGATGTAGCTATGGTCCACCACCAGTAACTAGGGAAAAAACCAATCCGGGAATGTTTTGGGGTTTTTCTGAGTTTTTATGTGCAGCCTATGGTTTACTTAAAGTATTCTAAACCTGTTTCGTCACTTTGCTAGGGTGGAAATAACAACAACAAAAATTTTTTACTCTAAATGATTCTATGAACTGCTTGCATGTTTAAGTTTTGAAGACTAATGAATCTACAAGAGTTTTCTAGACTATTATGTACTCAGTTAGTCCCACCGTGATCGCCATTATGTTAGTGAGCGGTGGGATAAGTCAATCAGATAGTAACCTAGATTTTTAGTAAAGTAGTAAGGCCTACTAGAGGTTAGTGGAGTCGCTAGATGGATTTTTAGTTGTTTTGAGGTATATGTGTATGGTCCACCACCAGTACTGACAAAAACCAATCTAAGGGAGTTTTTTGGGGTTTTCTGAGTTTTATGTAGTCCTGAGGTATGGAAGAGTTTCCTATAATCAACTCATCATTTTGCTAAGATGGTGAAGGGGCTATTTTCTACTCTTCAGACAACACTTAAGTTTTCTAAGTTTGAAAGAGACTTCGAGAGTTACTAAGGAGTACTTGGATTGTCACTAACTTAGAAGGTCCCACTGTGATTGCCATTATGTTAGGGTCCCGTGATTTGGCTGATTGGCAAGCCAAATGACAGTGTAACATCAAACCAAGCTTTGGAGCTCAAGGATCTAGCCTTCCTGGACTCAGAGAGGGCTCTCTCTATATGTGTAAGGGATATTTGTGTGTTTTCTTATTGTGTTCTGATTTTAGGCTAGTTATGAAGTAGGTTTTTTGGTTTTGGTTTTTAGGTTGTGAGGGATGAAACTGATCAAAGATATAAGATAGGTAAAAAGATGTTAGATTAACTGGGCTATGGAGTCGAAAAGGTCAAGAAAGCTATCAAACAGTGATACAAGGCTATTGAAAGGTCGATTTGATTCGAGGTAGAAAGGACCCTTGGGCAAAATGGAACAAAATGGACATCAATTTTGTGAACAAAAAAGGATTTCAAGCATAACTAGTTTAATAGCAGACATCAACATGGTAGGGCAAACCATTAATCATGAGAAATGTAACTATAAGCTAATCAATACATAGAAATAAACATTCAAGCCATGCATAGAGGAGTATAACTCTCTAACTTTAGGAAATGGTTATCAGACTTTGGGGAAAACACTTAAGATGGACAAACAACTCAAAACACTATGCCAGAACACCTAAACACAGTACTTCAAGTTATTGGGCACTTTTAAAACAAGATTTGCATAGTCTTAGACAAAAGGCTAGATCGGAACTAGGCCTCCTTGGTTCAACAAAATCATAATCTAATCAGTCAAAGAGAAATTTCATGGATGGAGCTATGGCTAGCCATAGGTAAGCAGGGCGTACCGTAAATCATACTTAGCATGCATAGAACTATGAATGAAACAAGCAACAATATCCTCAAGTTATTAAAGAGCAGTTAAGAATTCTTTAATGTGACTAAGGAAGAGGAAAACATGAAAGCTATGAAGAAACAGGAAATTTGAGGTGCCTCCAAGGGCATGTCTCAAATTTGTTCTCTACTGATCTATAGCAAGTAAGAAACATGTATTCATGAATGAAAACTAGAAGAAAAAACAAAGAAAGAGACATTATACCATTCTACCAAGTCATGGATTCCAACAACAATCCTCTATTCATCATCCAAGAACATCCAAGAGGCAATCAAAAAGCATGAGACAAGTATTTCTTCCAAAGCTTATATGACCATATATTGCTTCTATCATCAAGTTCAGCCTTGTTTACAATGAAATTCTTTGGAATAAATAGGCCAAAGTGAGTAAAACCTCATGGTTCAACTTGCTATCCTATTGGCCTAATCAAAATATCTAAACTTGTCCTTGAGGCTTTGCAAAGCCCAAGGCACAAAATATCTCATAAAATATCTAAAAAATGCTAAAGGAGGGAATTAAATTGACTTTTGATAACTTCTCATGTGCAAAAATAGCTAAACACAAATGAGGAAAAAGCAGATTTTAAGGGTTCAAATTTTACAAAAATACTCAAAATTTACATCAGAAAAGGTCTCCTGACTTGCCGGTAACATTTGGCAGCCTTCCTGATGTTGAAACGAGGCTCATGATAGCTTTTTGGAAATCTCTGAGTGTCTACTTTCAGGAACATCTGAAATTTTCCCAATCTGATTCTTGGAAGTCCTCCAAAACTGAACCTGTGTGTAAAAAACCAAAAATTACAGTCTGCTGATAGACCGGGCAGAGTGTGCAAAAAGCGAGCATTTTTTTCCATTTTGGGGGAGAAAATGATCTCCAAATGTTATGAAAATCACTGAGAGTGTGCTCCTGAAATTATGGCATCCAATGATACCATTCTCCTCCTTTGACGATCCCCCAAACTGAAATGGTGAATTTCATGAGTTTTGACCAAAAACTCAAAAATGCCAAAAAACCAAAGCATGCCAAAATTTGCCCAAAATCGGTGAGTATTACTCTCAAGGGTTCTTAGCAAAATGTTCTGAAGCAGTGGCCAAAATCTCAAGTCCTGATGTGTCTTTCTTCACTTTCTGTGCCAGGCGCTTCCCTTTAGCTTCCTTTAGCTTTTCTTGGGCAGCCTTTAATTTGCACCGGGAAAACTGATTTAACTTCTTGTAATGCCGCGTCATTCTCCTTTGAAGCTCTAAATCTCTATTTTCCCTCTCCAAATTCTTCTCCAAATGGTCATTGACTCTTTCAAGCCATGCCTCCTTATTGTTTTCTATTTCCTGTTCAAACAATGCTGTGAGAGGGGTGGATTGGAGAAGGGCATTTTCCTCCTCTTTTTGTTTCTCAAGGGCTCTTTTAAGACCTATGGTTCTAGGACTCTTTCGCTTAGGCTGATCATTTGCTTCAATTTCATAAAATTCTCCTATGAGCTCATCTATCCTTGCTTGGGCTTTGGAGGCCTCCTTCTTGTACTTAGTTTCCCTTGTCTCATGAATGGCCATATGGACACTCATTTGCCTATTTTGGATTTGCAAGAATTGATTGAAATTCCTTGCCCTATGAAGATCATCCTTCAATGCATCAATTTGACCTTCTCTTTGGATCAAGAGGTTTTCTAGAATGCGGGCCTCATTATCACTATCATCGCTTTGGATATGAATGATATGAAATGCACTTTCTTGCTCATGACTTCCTTCTACCTTGCCTTTCCCTTTGCTTTGGGAGGCTATTCTTGTGCTCTTCCTCTTAGGAAAGTCAATCATAGGCTTATTTGGCAACTTTCCTTTGCTACGGAGAGCTCTTGTCACATTTGGAGTGACAACATTAGGCACTCTCTTTCTTGCAGTCATGGGCTTGGCATTTTTAGGAGAAGAAGGCATGCCCCCTTTACCTTTGTCGCCTTGCTCTTTTTCTTCTTGAGTAGGCTGTTGTTCTTCTTGAGGCTACTGTGTATCTTGAGGAGGCTGTTGTGTGTCTTCTTTAGGCTGCCCCTGCTCTTCAATATCATGCTTCTGCTATGTCTCAATTTCCTGCTCATTCTGCTGTTCAAGCTGATGCCCTTCAACATAAGTCTGTTCACCCTCACCACTGTCATGCTACTGTTCAAGCTGTTGTCCTTCCTCTTCTTGTTGTTGTTCATCACCACTGTGTTGCTGCTGTTCATCACTCTCATCTTCTTGTTCCTACTGCTGCTCATCCTCATCACTGTCATGCTGCTGCTTTTCATCACTTTCTTCATGATCATGTTCTTCCTCCACTTGCTGGCCACTTCCTTCTCCATGTTATTTTGTTTGTGTTGTAGTGAACTTGATATTTTTAGGAGTAGGTCTGCTAGAGGAAGGCGAGGGGCGATGAGTAGGAGATGTAGGGGATGTATGGACTGGAGGGACAATGGAGAAATCCAGATGAGTGATGAAAACATCCCAAGAAACCTCTCTCTTCTCAAGCTGGTGAAGGATGATGATTTTGATGAGAGAGTGATGGAATAGAGAAGCAATTTGCTGTGATGGAGGCTTCTTCTAGATAGAGGAGGCCATTTTCTCAATGCTTTTGCACAAGAAGAAAGGAAGATTCAGCTGCTTGGTTCTTGTGAAATGCATCAACAGTCGGATGTGATATGCATAAACTCGGGAGAATCTCCCCTCACAAGTGAAATACTTCATGATAATCTTCATGAGGGGGGCATAGCTGGCTAAAAGATATGAGAAAGGGAAAATAGCAGGGCATGATTCTCTGTGCTCGGGCTTGAGGAAGGGTTTGTAGTCATCTAAGTCCAAATAGCTTTGTTTAAACCATTTCTCGCCAATATAGGGAATTTTAGTAGCCTTAGATATGGATCTCGAGGAGAACTTGAAGTCAAGGCCTGCCAATTGAAAATGTTTGTCTCTGAACCTCAAAGCACATAGATGTGTTAAAGGAGAGAAACTTTTCACTTCTTGTACCCTTTGGAAAAAATCTAAGCACCCCACCTCATGGAAATTGAATAATATTGATGGGTGTGCATTGACCTCCTCGGTGGAAATAGGCTCATATCTTTTGTGCAATCCACTCCTGCTATCCTGCCTGGGAGGCATCTTGTTCTAGATGTGCGTCTGCAAAACCAAAATGCCTCAAAACTTCTTGAAATGCCTTCTTCAAACAAAACTCCGTCTCAGCTATCAATCACTGTTTGATAAGGCAACAATGGTTTCAAGTGTTGTGTAAAATGTTTCCTTTGGTATAAGACCCCTGTTCCTTCAAAGCACTGCCTTTTCTTGCCTTTGTATACCAAACAAACAATATTTATAATGAGCACACAGTCAACAAAGATAAACACAGTCAAAATGCTTTTTCTGTGTTTGTGGTAAGATTACCCAGCTCTTGGTGTTTTGAGGCAATAGGACAGCCTTGTTTTTGTAGAGAAAGGCAAAACAAAAACCCTTTTAATTTGAAACACTGCTCTCTTCTTTGTAGGCCACTCAACCAGTAGATTCAACAACATAAACACAGTCAACCAAAAATTATATACATAGTCAAAGGTCACTATGTAATATAAGATAAGATAATAGAGCTTATTGTGTTTGGTGTGAGCTCAAAGACCTGTAGCTTTCAAACAAAAATAAACTCCTTTCAATCAAAACACTGCCCTCTTTATACTCTACGGTTCCTCATACCCAGTTTTGCCCCACACACTTGTAGACTGTTTTAACCATTTTACTCATTTGAGGTTTGTTTTATAGGGTAAAGGAGAAAAAATGTTCAGAGGGCAGTTCATAGGTGTTTGAAACATTATAAGTAAACCACCATTTGACTATGCTCACTGCTGGTGAATTAGAGCTATTCCAAACTCAGATTTTAAAACAAACACCTTAACCCTCTTTCAAAGCAGTCACTTAACATATCTCATTTCAAACCAGACTTCCTCTGCCCCAAACACCATTTAGAAAACTTGAATTTAAGGGGGAGCAAGACAAAAGTACCTCAAAACACGATGCAAATATTTTCTTGTGAGTTGGAGCCACTTTGAAAGTAATTTGGAGGCGTTTTAAAGGCTGGTCATAGGCGCGGCGCGTTTGAAAGAGAGAGTGCCGCACAGTATGGGCTGTCCGGTCACCTGTCGGGATGACAGGACCAAAGCCTACAGGCACGTCACGCGCTTCTATAGGCGCACCACACGGATTTTTTGTCCTGTGTAAAATGTGTGCCTGAACACGCCGCGCGGTTGTACAGGCGTGCCGCGCGTTTCTTCAAGCCTGAAAACTCTTTGCAATTGCTCAAAATTCCTCTCTCCGATCTCAAGGACAGCAAGAGGAGTTCTATTGGTGTTTTGAGATGTGAAAAATGCATGGGAAATGGTCCCTAACCCCCTTGTATTTAAAAAAGGTAAAAACCCCTTGGTGTAATAAACGATGGTTTTGAAAAACCTTCAAAAAGCCTTTTGTTTTAAAATTAGAACATGGAGCTCACCTCTTTTTGAACATATAGCTCAGAATTTTGTTCAATCAAGGGAGAATGGTAATGATCATTTTTTATAAGCCTGACCTCCCCTTTTGAAAAGAAAACACTTTGTGGAGAATTTTTAACACTCTGACTGTTTTCTTCATAGAGAGAAAAATCTTCCCTTTGATATTCTGCACTGTAGGAGGAAAAATTTCTTTGAGCTATATGAGGATTATAAGTGTGCCTTTAACTGATGTTTTTCTTTGATTTGGAGGTGAAACTCAGTCATAATCACCCGGGCTGCATTATTGCTTTTTACATATTTTCATAAAGAACAGGCCTTCCTTCTTGACAATAGCATGCATATATTGCCTTTACTAGGTTCCAAGACCTGAAACACATGTTATGATCTCTTTTGTAATTTTATGACCCTGTATACCTATTTGCAATTCCCTTTGCTGAGGAAGAAAATTAATTGTCACTTCAATATCCCTTTTATACCTCTGGTCTTTGTATGGCATACCTGCTATCACCCTTGATTATTTGAAAGAGGTTTTTATACTAAAAGGAAAAGAAGCATCTTTGAATATCATCATCACCTACTTGTCTTTGTCATTTGAAAAGAGGACATCTATAGAGGATATTTTGTGTTGCATGGGGTTTTCTTTGACATTTTGAAGCAGGTCACTTCTCCCTCTTGCAAACTAAACTGACATTTTTGCTCTGTATGCTATGGGTATGGTCTTGTCTACTGTGTAAATTGAATTAGATGGTAGGTGCTGCTTGAGCTTCTTTTTCTGACTGTGGGTGCAAAAATGCAGTTGCATTCACCTAGGTTTTATCATCCTCTGTTTATCAAGAAGGGAGCTTTTTCTAAAAGCTTTCCTCTGCTCAAAATATACCAGCAAGGTATCTTGGTCCTCTGCTATAGGAGCAGGCCTCCTTTGGAAAACTAAACATAATTTTCCTTCTTGTCCACTGTGATGAGCTATTTGAAAGACATTCTCTTATGAATCAGGAAGATGAGTATCCTTTGACAAATAATTATCATCACTAGCTTGTGTCATGAGCTGTCCCTTAATCATCAACAAAGTTTTTTTGATTGGGCTCTAGACTGCCTTTTGAAAGAAATCCTGATAAGAAACAAGTTTAACCCCTTGGATTGCAGTGGTACCCCTGCTTTCCTTTTTTGTCTTTTACATCATTTCTTTGTTTCAACTGTCTCCTATTGTGTTTACAATTTTTCTATCAGTCAGTGAAAACTCTAGAATTGATCACTGCTCTGGCCATCTGCTTATGAATGAAGGAGGCCTTTCACTTGACAAAATGTATGATATTCTTTCCACCTCGTTGGCCTTCTGCTTGCAGATGAAGGAGGTGCTCTTAACCCTCTGCTTATAGATGAAAAAGGTTCTTCAGTCTTGCCATATCATCAGCCCCTTGACAATGTTGCTTTTTCTTTTACTGTCCTTTCAGGCTTTGAATGTGGTCGCATGAGCTTGATAAAAAACTCTTTGCTTTGTAACTGTATATCAGGCTCAAGATCACATTGAGAAGCAACTGTCTTCTCATGTGGAGCCAAAAATTGTCTTCTAAGATGCTGGTATGTTTCTGTCCTTGAAAGATCCATCAAACACTGTAAAAAACACCTAAAATCAGCTTGACTTATGGTCTATGTATTGCTGAGACTTAAGGGTGTATTAGTGGCGTGACCTAGGGCTGTAACCAACTTCATTAGTAGAGTAGGAAGGTCTGCTATGACTGGTCAATAGCAGATGGAGGTTTTTGGCTCTTGGATAGTTTGCCAAGGGAGAAATGCCTTAAAGCGCCACTTCCTAACTTAAGGGAGGATGTTTGAATAGATTTGGATTGTCTCCTTAGAGCTGATGGGTAGACTAGTATGTCTGAGGCTAGGTAGGATTTGATAATGAGGTTTCATCTCGTCATGGGCAGACTGAAAGGTAGGAGGGAAAAAGGCTTTAAGGGTGTTTTCCCAGCTGGAAAATTTGACAAATTTTTAGATCGGCTGTTGGAAAACTTGGTTGTCACAACTAGTCATCACCAACAAGTGAAAAATACTGATGAATAACACCTACAACAAACTTTTATTCACTAGGCTCTCCACCAATCCACCAGAACTCCCCCCCAATCTTGCCTCCAAGCCAGTCAAGACCACATCTCCATGTCTTTAGTTGAACCTTTTTCTCCTTGATCTAGACACCCACAACTCCCTCTAAGTTGAGCACACTCTGATTCAATATCCCTCAAAGTAGCTCAGACATTCTCTGATACCATGTTTTTTTCCACGATCTTGGGTCTAGGATAGAGTCTTAAAATATTTCATGCTACCAAACCAAGAATCACAATGATACTACTTTGCACAACAAAATATAAATAACAGTAAATCTACCAATGCACAAAATATAGAAAACTTCTTACAATTTTTAACCCAACTTCATTATATTAATAAACATACAATACAAAAGTCTAGGGCTCCTGTACCAAGGATAATGGCGCTCATACACCCATTGATGCAGGATACAAAACTAGGCTTGGTGTCAGTCCATCAACAACCAAACTGTCGTCAACAAGATACTTTGACCATGTCGCTATCACATTCTCTCTCGGCTCTTCTTGGTCATGCCCTGTACCAGCTCCGTCCTTCAGCTCCCGATATACAACTCTTGACTCTATCAATGCTCCAAGTCCATATAGCCACTAAAGCTTGGCTGCCAATATGCTCACTAGTTGTGCCTTAGTCCATCAAGGGCACAACTCATCGAGACTCCTGTCGAATTGTTCACAACTCCGTTTGTGAAAAATTCTCAATATTCTCATTCTTGCTCTTCAGTTACTTAGGGACTTCAACCCACTATGGTCTTCCTGTGCTGCACTGATGAAGGCCAACATAGGGCATGAAGGGCTACCACCTATCACTGCAAGATGTCTATATCCCACAATGAACACGGGCTAGGAGGACTGCCCATCATCTGTTCTATAATTCCACCACACACAAGTCTAGGGCTACACAAAACTACTCTTGGTTGATCAGAACCTTGACCTCTAGCAACCACCGAGGTCCATGAAGATGGTGCACACTGGGCCCCAACATGGTACTATCACATTGTCCTCCAACAGACCATAAATGCACAAGCCACGTTCACACTTGGCCCACTCTCACATTTCCCTCCAGCATACCACGATTGAACAATACTTTTTGTAGCATCTACCTCTGGCTAGGGCATCCTCATACTTAGGAAACCCTCCTCTTGGCTTCTAAGAGAATTCTCTAGCAGTCTTGTCCTAGGACAACCATTAATTCATTGCGAGATCTGCTCCTAGTTTGGGTTTCTTAACACCCAAGAAAACCCCAACACATGGTTCCCATAGGTTGCATATGAATTTGATCCAATCACCAATCATTAACTAGTTAGGGCTTCTAACCAATACGTTAGCCCTCCCTTCTTCACTTCTGTAGGCTGTACTAAAATGATCCAACTGTCCAAACCAGGACCAACAATTTAACACAAAAACATACCTTCTCATGTGTTGGTACCCTGTTCTATTCTGCAATCTTGTTATGGCTTAGCCACAGTCCATGTCATCCCTCTCAACACTTGCCAACAATTCCTTCTATCAATGTGGCTTTCCTTCACCCTAGATTTTCTCCCCTACGCTAATTGTCCCTTACTTATGTTGTAGGAATTAGGTCTTACGACCCCTCCAACAAACCTAATACAGACATGTGTTATCCCTGTAATAACTACAGTGCCTGAGACTCTCATAAATAAAAAATATGCCACCCCTTTTGGTACCAAAACAACCCTCTTATCAACGTATTTATGAAGCTACTCCTCAACCTTATTATATCTCCTAATCTAGCCTCAAAACAGTCATTTCAGGCTTCGACCTTCTCTTCTTCAAGCTATGGCTTACATCCGAAGGTGTTTTTCTCCTAAATTTTTTCGCTTGGATGTTATCTTAGCCTCCAACCTTACCTTCTATTTATACGCAATATAAGGGCTTCATTTGGGCATCCACATGGGCTTGACAAGTCATCACATGGCTTATTAACATCGAGCCAACCTAGACTCTTCTTGTGAAAACCCAACCATATAATCCAAAAATTCACAACTCCCTCTGAGCCTACACGATCTCTTCTAGCTCAGTATTGCAAGCACTCATCCTTCTAGATCAAATACGTCGTGCAAATCCCTCCAATATTTGATATGCAACATCATGATCCGATGAATACTCTAGCCTGCCAATATCTATTACATCACATGAATCCATCTCGATCAACCTCTTCTCGTCCATGCCAAAGAAACCCTCAAGTTTTCCTAACCATCCATTACAAATCAACGAAATTCCATGATCAACAATTTTCCCTACAACAAAATTTTGTTCACTAGGCTCTCCACCAATCCACCATAACTCCTAGCCAATCTCGCCTCCAAGCCAGTCAAGACCACATCTCCATGTCTTTAGTTGAACCTTCTGCTCCTTGATCTAGACACCCACAACTCCCTCTGATTTTCTTCACTAAGCACACTCTGATTCACTATCCCTCAAAGTAACTCATATACTCTCTGATACCATGTTGTTTTTCCGCAATCTTGGGTCTAGGATAGAGTCTTAAAATATTTCACGCTACCAAACCAAGAATCACAATGATACTACTTTGCAAAACAAAATATAAATAGCAGTAAATCTACCAATGCACAAAATATTGACAACTTCTTACAATTTTTAACCCAACTTCATTATATTAATCAACATATAATACAACAGTCTAGGGCTTTCGTACTAGGGATAATGGCCCTCATACACCCATTGATACAAGATACAAAGTTGGGCTTGGTGTCAGTCCATCGACAACCAATATTCCCTCAACAAGATACTCTGACCATGTCGTGGTCGCATTCTCTGACTCTCTCAGCTCTTCTCAGTCATACCTTGTACCAGCTCAGCCCTTCAGCTCCCGATTTGTAGCTCTTGACTCCATCAATGCTCCAAGTCCATCTAGCCACTAAAGCTTGGTTGCGAATTTTCTCACTAGTTGTGCCTTAGTCCATCGAGGGCACAACACATCGAGACTCCTGTAAAAATTTTCACAACTCCATTTGTGAACAATTCTCAATATTCTCATTGTTGATCGTCT
This sequence comes from Pinus albicaulis, assembly GCA_034641835.2. Taxonomy (NCBI): domain Eukaryota; kingdom Viridiplantae; phylum Streptophyta; class Pinopsida; order Pinales; family Pinaceae; genus Pinus; species Pinus albicaulis. Next base: position 464,203,627 of record CM076576.1, read on the forward strand.
GTTACTTAGGGACTTCAACCCACTATGGTCTTCTTGTGATGCACCGATGAAGGCCAACATAGGGAATGAAGGGCTACCACCTATCATTGCAAGATGTCTATATCCCACAATGAACATGGGCTAGGAGGACTACCCATCATCTACTGTAGAAGTCCTTCTAGAAACACAAGTCTAGGGCTACACATAACTACTCCTGGTTTATCCGACCTTTGACCTCTTGGAACTACCGAGGTCCATGAAGATGGTGCACAACGGGCCCCAACATGGGTACTATCACACTTTCCTCCAACATACCATAAATTCATAATCCACATTCACACTTGGCCCACTCTCATGCTGCCCTCCATCAGATCACGAGTGACCAATAATTGTTGTAGCATCTACCTCTGGCTAGGGAATCCTCACACTTAGGAAACTCCTTCTCTCAGATTTCTCTACAGAATTATTACAACGAGGAAAGGTGTGAAAAGTGTTGAACCTTCAGTTGATCTGTGGAAAATAAAAATTTCAAACTGGTGCATAGTGACTTGGACCTACAACAAAACCTTCGGATCTGCCTTAGAGCCTCAGACATACCTTGTCTTGGTGCTGTAACTTTGAATTGTGGTTTCATCTCTTCATACCTGCGTGGCTGTAGTGAGGGTACTTCTATCTATTTTGGATCAAAATATTCACCTCATTTCTTTCGGATCTGTGTTTTTAAGGTGTTTTTTGGAGGTTAGCTGGGGCTTTCCAGGAGAAGTGACATTGTAGTGAATATTTATAGTGCATTATGAACTTTTCTCAATGTGTGAGTACTATGGATGTGCAAGAATTTTGAACCTGATATGAAACACAAAACACTAAACACATAATTTCCAAGCTTAAGTGTGAATGCCAATTACTCTCTCAGGCCCATTAACGCAATTCAACAATGCCTTTTTAATGTTCACATTCAATCAAATTCTTATATATTTTTCCATCAAGACCACGCATTCGCGGAGCTATGCATTCACTTGTGTGGCAAAAAAATCAATTTAACTTCAGGCTTTGCTAGATTGTCTCTAGATTGCCAGGTTAATATAATAAGTGGTCAACATCATATGGAAAGGCTGATCACAAATACACTATAACCTTGAGTAGGTCTAGAATAAATGTGGTCCTTGAAGTCATATACCAGCAAAACAGTGGATTGCACCAACATAAATACACCATTAGAAGGTTCTTTTACATCTGATGTGTCATTATATAGGGATGTTAATTTTTTGTTATAAATCTAGGCTTATTTCCAGCAACATCTATCTATAGTTCAATTTTTATCTATCTTTAGTATCAACTAACTTATGTAGCTCTTTGTAGACACAATTTCAAAGGAGATTGGAACATATTATCAAATGGACAAAAGAAATTGAACGAAATTGAAAAATAGGTATAGTTTTTATATTTGATTATTCATTGTGATATGCCAAAAATGTATAAGTGGTAACTTGTGCTCAATTAAATTTACATGACTTGTAAATTGGTTATGTGTAGAACACTAAAAGAATATAGAGGTGGGGTTGAGGAATTGTTAAAGTTTACTGAGGAGCATTCAAGGAATAAGATGTCCACAAAATGTCCATGTAATAAATGTGGCATAGTGAAAGTACAAACATTTGACAAAGTATGAGAGCACTTGATTTGTCATGGTATAATCGAACAATATAGAATTTTGTATTTCCATGCAAAGAGCATTCTCAATCAGGTATATTGAAATATTTGTGAATTGATCTAGTTTCACTCTTGTATGTTTTACAATAAAGATATCAGTTATTTTTATATGTGAAAACTTAAATTTTTTTTTTGTCTCCTTTAGATTCCATCTATTATTGACAAGGACAGGCAACATTCTGAAAATGAGCCACATGAATTTCTCTAGCATATTTCATCTCAACTGGTAAGCCATTTCATATTAGTCAAGGGTCTTATTTGACTAGGTTTACTAAATGCTATTGATTCTAATTTTCATAAAAACTATAAAATTATTAACATAAATTTTGATTTTCTTATTAATAGGGTTATTTTTTATCAGCAGTTGTCATTGATGTCAACCCAAGCAGCACCAGGGGCTAACCCAATATTGCATGGGAATTTTGACCTACCAAATTAATATATTCAGGTCAATAATTCTTTTTATGGTTTCTACTTGTCGAGATGTTTCCGTTGATATATGGCACGCCATGTAATTCTTCACGGTTTGAGAGCTACTCATGTTTGAAGTTTGTACCCCCAGTTAGTGGGCTAAAACCCCATGGGGTTGGGGCATGGGTCATTGAAAAGTCACAATTAATATTTTTTAAGCTCCTAAAATCCCTCCCACGTTCACTTGTTGAAGCCCCTCTCAACTTAAGCATTCATATATATTGTGATCTTCATTTCCTCCTTAGGTAAGGGATTCGGCCATCTGAAATAGGTCATCGTGGCATTTTTGCTCTAACTTTTTTTCTACGAAGGCTCAGAAGCTGAAATTTTTATGAGGCAAAGCCAAAATCCTAAGGAAGCTGCAGTAAAAATTTCAGATCAAGTTCACAATATTTTTGGAGATATGATCTGTGGAAGTAAGGGTTTTTGCAGGCTCCTGAAATTCATCTCAAAGAAGTGACCTTGGTAAAATTGTCATAACTCTCTCTTTGAGTATCAGATTGGAATTCTGTAAAAAGTAGCAGATATTGCACAGTCTGTAGTTTTCTCTCTATCAATTTTAGAGGCAAATGAAGAAACAGTGACACGTGGCATGCTATACAATTGCGCTCTGCTGAAATAGTCCATAATTAGGGCAGTGTGAGAAATTGGGTATAACTCTCTCTTGAAGAATCCAAATTGGGCCAGACCTGTGGCATTGGAAAGATGACTCAGAGGAATACTAGAGGACTGAAAATCAGATATTGAGGATCTGTGATAGAGATACACTAGATTCAATATCGAGCTCCTAGAAGGCAAGAAAAAGCTAGATCATGTGTTGTCAAGGGTTGCAAAGGACCAAAATTTCTACAACAGAAAAGAACAACAAGGTGCAACAGAGGGTAGCATGACAAGAGCAGCAATCAAGGTGCATAATAGAAGTAATAAGTTCATCATATGAAGTCTTCAAGTGGGCAGCACTGCATACAATCATTGTAAAGGTATCATTGTACTTAGTCATTGTAAATACATTATTGTACAAATTGTACTAGTGTCTATCTGCCAAGGGTTGAAGAGGCAGTGTTGGGAGGTCTAGGATCATAATTAGGTGGTTGTATCAAAGTTGGGGTTATGGTCTGGTATATATTATTCTTCTACATCATTCTATATCATTGTAAAGTGGACCATTTTCCCCGGTACGTGAGTCCATTCTTCTTTTATTCTTCTATATGGTGGTAGGGTGGTGCTAGGGTGAGTTGTATCTCATTGGGTGTTGGGGCATCCATTTAGTTAACTACTGAAGAATCTCGGGCGTTGGAGTTTCCATCCAGTGGGAGCTGGAGAAGAATGCTTTTCTAGATTCTAGGAAGTTGGAGCTTTATTTTCAATTGGAGTTGAATATTAAAAAATTATTAGAAAAGAATTAGATGGTTTTTGTCTCGGAGTGGGTTTACACCTTAAAAAATATGTACATTTGTGTTCCTTTGTTTACTGCTATCAATGTACAAACACTGATAATAATTGAAGATTAACTAATGCTCTAATTGAAATGAATAATGATTCACACCCCCCCCCCCCCTCTCAGTATTTCCAACAGTTATGAATATGTTGTGGAACATGATTATGATAATCAGGGTGATGAGCATGAAACATTGTTTAGGAATGATATTGAACCTCTAATTGATGATGATGATGCAACCATTGTTGGTGACAAAATTATTGAAATGGTGAATGATGTTAATCGATGTCTTAATCAAAACATCAATGAGAGTTGTGATAATGAGGGGTTGGCATCAAAAAATGTACTAAATTAAGTTAATGAATATAAGAAGATTATTGAAGATGCCAAGAGGCCATTGTACCTAGGTTGTGTTGACGTCACAAAATGATCAGCCACTATAGAATTCTACAATCTGAAAGTGAAGAGTGGATGTTCTGATACAAGTTTTGAACAAATGTTAAAATTGCAAAAAAAGATGCTTCCTAAAGATAACACATTTGCAGATTCTACATATGCTGTAAAAAAGTTGATAAAATCATTGGGATTAAAATATGATATGATACATGGGCGGTTATGTGAAGCTGGGTTACACTTTTGTGAGAATCAGGGGCCGAATTTTTTTTTTGGGAATAGTTCGACTGAACTTTATGAGAAAGTTAAGCCGAACTCGTTCTTCCGTTTAGATTAACGGCACACTGACGGCGTGGGAAAATCGGAAACAAAAGTTTGGTCGAACTAAAAGTTCGACCGAACTTTTACTCTTAAAATAGTTCGGCCAAATTACTTCTTATAAATATATCGCCCGCAAAGTTCATTTGTTTCCCGTGTCTGTGTTTCATTGTTTCTTCGCACGATTCTCTGTTTGTGTTCTGTTTAGTGATCTGTTGCGGCACTGCTGCTGGTCTGGGGCTACTTCCGTCCGCTCTGTTGGTGATTATCTTCCGCGACCTGAAGCGAGCGAACTACCAAGTAACTCCCATTCCTGCTCTCCTATTATTGATTTTACCTCGGAGGATCTTCCCTGTAGCTTTGATTATTTTCTTTATGGTGGGTGGACTTGTCGATGGTAAATTATCCTCGAGATATTCTTTCTTAACTTCCTTAGTGATAGAAAATTCATTTAAGAGGTTTAGACCTCACCCATTAACCCCATTACTATAGTTGGTGCTCTACTACGTAGAAATGCAGTATCTTATGTATAGATCCTATATAAATGGATTTCTTTGTTCTGCACTACGACAAGAGAAAGGCAAGTTGAAAGTGCCAGACCCCATTTAGTGGATTCAGGGATCTTCTTTACTGCTTAGGTAATCAACGAAATGAAATAGCTTCAAGAGAGAATTTCGTTGTCCATAAAGGTTGGGTCTTGCTTGTAAAACACTCGTTCTTTTCATCTTTAGAGCTGGTAAATCCAGCTGGTGAATGTGCTGTCTGAAGCCCGTGACTAATGCTTTGATATTACCTTATGACTTGCTTTCTCGAGTGCTTGCCTACACGAGGAAGCAAAGTTGAAAGTGCCAGACCCCATTTAGTGGATTCAGGTATCTTCTTTACTACTTAGATAATCAATGAAATTAAATAGCTTCAAGAGAGCATTTCGTTGTCCATAAAAGTTGGGTCCTGCTTGTAAAACACTCATTCCTTTCATCTTTAGAGTTGGTAAATCCAGCTGGTGAATGTGCTGTCTAAAGCCCATGACTAATGCTTTGATATTGCCTGATGACTTGCTTTCTCGAGTGCTTGCCTACATGAGGAAGGCTAGGGGAATAGGACTAGCTTTTATACAATTATGGGTATGGGAGACGTAGAGCATGAATAACCAAACTAAGGTGGCAGGACCCATTATAACCCCAACAATAAGTGATAACTTGATAGGCCTCGTGCGCACTACATGCCACCCTTTCTCTCGCGAATTTACGTTGGATGCCTAATTCAGTCCCACATATTTGAGGGCACTGTTGAAAAAATAACCACTTTGTGACCTCTCTTGAATCACAAGTTCCAGGGAACAGCTGCTTCTCTGTCTCCTCTTCCAGTTCTCTACCACTTGGTGGCTGCCACTAGACTGTTGTGCACTCTTTTTATGCTTTAAATTTCATTACCTTTTGCTGTAAGGTGTATGTTCAATTTTTGGTAGTATGATATGAATTTGGTTGCTGCAGTTGTTACTGTTCCTGTGGATCCATCAATTTCATCCGCTCTAGATGATTCTCGCCTTGTGCATGGAATTTTACCACCACTGTTAAGCTTATGTTGTTACTGAGCCTTCTCTCGATTCCTCAATGCTGGAATGATTGAACTAGAATGATCTACTGCTGTAATGTGACTACATATTGTGTTTTATACTGTTGTAATGTATTTCTGTATGAGACAGAATATGATCTTTTGTAATGTGGTCCTACATATTGTCTTTTATACTGCTATAATGTATTTCTGTAATGTGACTACATATTGTCTTTTATATGTGAATACATATTGTCTTTTATACTGCTGTAATGTATTTCTGTATGAGACAGAATCTGATCTTTTATACTTGATAAAATATTATGGGTATATCAAGAGGATTTTGTATATGAACTGTTATCAATATATGAAACAGGGTTTTTTCTCCTTTGAAAAAAGAGTTGAAATCATTCTAAATTCACATATGTTCAGTGGAGTCACTGTTTCACTTCCGATATTATGTTGCTTACCTTGATGAACAGGTGGAACTCTGCTGGGAGGCCTCTCTGTTTTTTGACTCTTTGCTCATACTGTCAAAGGCTGTTATATGTTATATGGGCTAGACTGTATAGTTATTAGACTACATATCTTCATCTAGAACTTGCAAATATTATGATGGAAACCAAACATAATAATGTATTAGGACATCACAACTTGCTAATTAGTTATTAGACTACATATCTTCATATAGAACTTGTAAATAGCATGATGGAAATGTGAACTTGCAAATAGTATGATGGAAATGTGGATCTCAAAGAAAAGTCATGATTAATGCTTCTAGAAACCAAACATAATAATGTATTAGGACATGCTCCTTTAACTTGAAAATAGTATGGTCGAAATGTGGATCTCATGACTCTTCATGATTAATGCGTCTAGAAAACAAACATAATTTAATGTATTAGGACATGCTCCTTTAGGCTTGGTGGAATTACCTTTGCTTTTTATTTCTCTCTTACACACACATATATATATATGAAGAGATGATCCCATTTTCTTTTTTATTCATAGATCAAATGTCATTTAAATTCAAGATTTATCATAATGTACAATGATTCATTCCATATTATTCATAAATTTTTTCATTAAAAAATGAACCCTTTAAATGATGAACCTAGTTAATGCTTATTCTTCATGAAGAAGACTACTTGATCTTTCAATTTGAATTTGATGATGGTCCTCTGTTATCTTTCTTGACTACTTCATATTATTGACACAATCATATGCTTCTTGTTACTATTTTTATTCCTTCCTTATATTGTATTCTCCCCCTTAGATATTGTGTACTCTACCACATAGATATTACACTCAATTTTGATGGTCCTTTGTTATCTTTCTTGACTACTTCAAATTATCAAATTATTGACACAATCATATAGATATTGCACTCAATTTTGATGGTCCTTTTCTATCTTTCTTTACTTCAAATTATTGACACTTGATTGAATATAGATATCATATAGATATTGCACTCAATTTTGATGGTTCTTTGTTATCTTTCTTGACTACTTCAAATTATTGACACTTGATCATATAGATATTGCACTCAATTTTGATGGTCCTTTGTTATCTTTCTTGACTACTTAAAATTATCAAATTATTGACACAATCATACAAATATTGCACACAATTGTGATGGTCCTTTGTTATCTTTCTTTACTTCAAATTATTGACACTTGATCATATAGATATCATATATATATTGCACTCAATTTTGATGGTCCTTTGTTATCTTTCTTGACTACTTCAAATTATTGACACAATCATATGCTTTTTGTTACTCTTTCTATTCCTTCCTTATATCTATTCTCCCCCTTAGATATTGTGTACTCTCCCACATAGATATTGCACTCAATTTCATAGGCTCTTCTTTTGAAGTCAAATATATTGTATTCTCCCCCTTAGATATTGGGTACTCTCCCACATAGATATTTCACTCAATTTTGATGGTCCTTTGTTATATTTCTTGACTACTTCAAATTATCAAATTATTGACACAATCATATAGATATTGCACTCAATTTTGATGGTCCTTTGTTATCTTTCTTTACTTCAAATTATTGACACTTGATTGAATATAGATATCATATAGTTATTACACTCAATTTTGATGGTCCTTTGTTATCTTTCTTGATTAATTCAAATTATTGACACTTGATCATATAGATATTGCACTCAATTTTGATGGTCCTTTGTTGTCTTTCATGACTACTTCAAATTATTGACACAATCATATGCTTTTTGTTACTTTTTCTATTGCTTTCTTATATCTATTCTCCCCCTTAGATATTGTGTACTCTCCCACATGGATATTGCACTCAATTTCATAGGCTCTTCTTTTGAAGTCAAATATATTGTATTCTCCCCCTTAGATATTGTGTACTCTACCACAAAGAGATTGCGCTCAATTTCATAGGCTCTTTTTTTGAAGTCAAATAAGTGACAATAATTTACAAGAAATATCCCTAATTTTTTTCTCACATGTTCAAATGGTTCTCTAAAAAGATAATTTACAAGAACTATTCCTAATTTGTTTCTCACATATTCAAATGCCTCTCTAACAAGAGGCTTTGTGGGTATGTATTCCATCTTCATTATTTTCTCAAAGACTTGTTGTGTGAGGAAGTGGTACTTTATGATGATATGTAAATAGTGATTGAAGGAAGTAGAATATTTTATTTTTGAAATTATTATTACACTTCTATTGAAACACTTAATAGATATATAGATTTACCTTAATATCCTGTAGAGCCCATTCCAGTGATTCCCTCAGGAGGTAACGTTGCCATCAATGCCTCCAACGTGCCTTAAACGGTCCTCTATGGCCCTCTCAAGCAAAAACCTATTGATTCCACCCCTCAAGTTAGGTCAGCTATCCAGTAGGATATGCCCCTCAGGAGGTCACCATCGTTTTAACAGTCGGCAATGCCCTCAAGTTAGGTCACTGGTCTCAACGGCCCAGCCCTCAGGAGGTAAGTGGACTCCGTGTAGCACACACCCGCAGAGAAGAGGGGCCATTAGCATATCATTGAAGGCCTTACTGCCTTCTTATAGCTACACCTAGAGATCCTATGGTCCACCCAACCATTAGGATAATAAGCCTATATGCCCCCTTAAGGGGGTCTATAAGGTCCTTCAGCATGTCATGGAAGGCCCTCCCATTACTGATGGGAGCCTATGCCCTCATAGGGCCATTCAAGGTCCTTGCAGTTGATTAATGCGATGATATGATCTGATTATTATCAATCACATCAGGCCATATCACCTATATGATGGGACCCCATGCCCTTATAGGGCCATTACTGATGGGACCCCATGCCCTCATAGGGCCATATAACCATATGTATGGGAGCCTATGCTATTATAGGGTCATTAAGGATCAACCATAAGAAGGAATGGGTGGAACACGTCCTAAAGGATCTACAACCAATGGTTGAAGATAATTAAACCAAAGGTTTAAGGATGAAGGAAAACCAAAGGTTGAAGGATCAACCATAGGAAGGAATGGGTGGAACCCATCCTAAAGGGTCTACAACCTTCGGTTGAAGATCATTAAACCAAAGGTTTAAGGATGAAGGACAACCAAAGGTTGAAGGATCAACCATAGGAAGGAATGGATGGAACTCGTCTTAAAGGATCTACAACCTTCGGTTGAAGATCATTCAACCAAAGGTTTAAGGATGAAGGACAACCAAAGGTTGAAGGATCTACAACCAACGGTTGAAGATCATTAAACCAAAGGTTTAAGGATGAAGGAAAACCAAAGGTTGAAGGATCAACCATAGGAAGGAATGGGTGGAACCCATCCTAAAGGATCTACAACCAACAGTTGAAGATCATTAAACCAAAGGTTTAAGGAAGGTTGGGCTTGCCCAATGAGTAAGGTCAAGGACCTTTGCATTAAACCAAAGGTTTAAGTATCAACAACCAAAGGTTTAAGGATGAAGGTCCCTTGACCTTCAAAGTACAACCAAAGGTTGAAAGGTTTAAGGAGAAACAACCAACCAAAGGTTGAACCCATAACAACAACCAAAGGTTGAAGGATCTACAACCTTTGGTTGAAGATCATTAAACCAAAGGTTTAAGGATGAAGGACAACCAAAGGTTGAATGATCTACAACCAACGGTTGAAGATCATTAAACCAAAAGTTTAAGGAAAGATCAACCAAAGGTTGAAGGATCTACAACCTCCGGTTAAAGGATGAAGGTCAAGGACCTTCAAAGTACAACCAAAGGTTGAAGGATCTACAACCAAAGGTTTAATAATACAACCTTGAGTGATTCCACGGGTCCTCTACACCCTTCACATGGTAAAATTGGGATAGGTACTGTTTAATTCTACAAGTTCTATAGGAAGAGTAAGTAAAGGGACAGGTAGCCTCTGGATCTTATCTTTTATGAAAGGTCACATATCTAGTAAATGCCCCTACTGTCAATCTCTAGAATGGATCTAAATAGAAGTTCTTCATTTTAATATCCATAAAACACAACCACTTTAAGGTAAACTGTGTACATGTGTCATTTCTCCCACAAACTAAAGGCTTCCTCTAATATCCATAAAACACAACCACTTTAAGGTAAACTGTGTACATGTGTCATTTCTCCCACAAACTAAAGGCTTCCTCCCATTAATTTTAGATGTGAACTCTACCATAAACTTTTTAAGTCAAACTTTAAGATAAAAAATTCACATGTCATTTACCTCATGATCTTGTGTCATTTCTCTCATGCATTTGCAATAAATGTCGATTTAATATATATATATATATTTTTTTTATTGAATTTTTTTATTTTTTTATTTATTATTTATTTATTTATTATTATTATTATTTTAATTTAATTTATTATTATTATTATTATTATTATTTATTTTTATTTTATTTTTTTATTTTTTTTTAGGGATAAAAAAAACCATTAAATATGGTTGAAAAATGGAAATTATGCATAGAAGTTTCTTGCTATCCCAATCCAGGGAAAGCAGTGATTACATATGTGCTTTCCAATATTGCGACTAGTAAAGTCGTCCAAAGGAAAATGAATATACCGGGAAGAACAACAAACAACAAGGCATATTATATTGGATTGATAGAAGGCTTGGGAACAGCGATGGAGTATGGATCAAATGGAATTGTAGTTTTCACAAATTCTGAACTTGTGTGCAACCAGATGAATGGCATGTGCCAAGTTAAGAAGGAGAGGCTACAAGAACTGCATGGAATAGCAAACAATATTGTTAGCCAATTTCAAATTTTTAGTATAAGGCATTGTACAAATGTGAATAGATTGTCTGTTGATCTATTGCGTGGGGCAATGCCAATTCATGATTCATCTATCAAAGATGAATTAGAATTATACAGAGCAATGCCAATGCAAGATTCATCTCTCAAAGATGAATTGGTTTTGAGATGCTCTTCTTCAAAAATTCAAGATTCATCTCTCAAAGATGAATTAGTGTTGAGATGCTCTCCTTCAAAATTTATCGATGGACATTGTAACATATCTTGGACATGTGTGTGTTGTGTACTTATAAATGTGTCTTTTTTAATGACCATGTCTTTTTTTCAATTATATACCAAGTGTGCTCCCGCCACACCATGTAAAGTGCAACTTGGTGAACTTCACATTTACAGCAAGTGGTGAACTTCACATTTTTATAAAATTGAAATGTGGGGACTTCAACAAATTTTTGTTTAAATGGAGTTTGTTTAAATAAAGTTTCACTTCTTTTTTAATGACCATGTGTTTTTTTCAATTATATACCAAGTGTGCTCCCACCACACCATGTAAAGCGCAACTTGGTGAACTTCACATTTGCAACAAGTGGTGAACTTCACATTTTTATAAAATTAAAATGCGGGGACTTCAACAAATTTTTGTTTAAATGGAGTTTGTTTAAATGCAGTTTCACTTCTTTTTTAATGACCATGGAATTGATTTTTTATTAACTTTGTGAGTTAAATTAGTTTTTAATAAGTTTCATTTTTTAATTTTTAGGAGCTAAGAAGAGAAGGGTCTCTACTCCATCCATGGAGCGTGCCCATGGTTCACCCAGTTGTGGTACGGTTCACGCAATTTAATCAATGAATATGTACATGTATTTACATGTACACATGAATGTATTTTTCAATTGATTAAAAAATTTTATTTGTTTATGAATCTTCTCTCTCATCTCGAGAGGTTGGTGGTGGTTCAAATCCTCTTAGAGGGCCATCAATGAGTAGTAGCAAGTTGCGTGAAGGGGGTGATATTTATTCCCCTGAAGGCCAATCAATGGCTGGTGGTGCTGATTCTCAGCAGGGTCGTTCTAGGTCTCAACAGTTTCATGGTGGAGAAGATGCTAACCAACCACGTCAAGGTTGCCATCAATTTCAATATTTTTTTCATTGAATTTGTACAAATTTTTTTACATGTGTTTTTTCTAATATATTAAATTATATATATATTGATGCAAAGGCCGAAAATGTTCCAAATATTAGTCAAAATAGATGTAGGGTAGAACGCTACATTCAAGAAGAAGGTTGTCTACCCAGCACAACTTATCCGGCCGACATTTCTGATATACCATGGGAAACAAACATGGCGCAATGCACCTTACAAAGGTGTGAAAAACTTCATGCAAAATTGCAGAGAGATCTCGTGGCTTTGACTCTACATGTTGAGAGTCAACAAAGCCTCGAAATAGTTACACATTCATTGGGCGAAATTGTAAATGTGTACAAAACTCTTGGCCAACGACTGATACGTTTGTAGAAGTGATGAGAAAGAGAAAGGAAACAGTAATGGATCCAGATAAATGAGAGGATGTAAAACAAAGAGTTACAAAAGATATGGCAAAGCCAATGTTTAATTTCAAGGAAGGGCCAAAAAGAAAAATGCTGAAGGTGCAATATTTCAAGCACCCAAATATAGCTCGCTATTTGTATGATAGGCACCTTGTGGCCTATGGAAGGCTCCCATGGAACGATGAGGTTCCTGTTTATTTTGCACAATTGTTTTACGCAGAATTGTTTTGAGTATGAAACCCAACTACAATGACCTTCCATCAGAATTTTTTGGTCTGGGGAAAGGTCGATTGTATGACCATAAGGGCGCTAAGCGAGATGTGGAGTTTCCTCGCCCTGAGCTGCCACTAGTGAGTCGACCTTTTCAGGTCGAAACTCTGCGGTCATAGATGGATGCGACTTCTCAAATAAGTCGAGAAGCAAGGGATGTCATGATCGACAATGTTTACAGCGGATTGGGTGGAGTCGATATTTGTCTAAATCAACAAAGAGCACGTGAAAATGCATGTGTCAATTTTGTGTATTGTATAGATGAAGAGATTGACAACATGAATGTTGAAGATCTCTGAATATATGCAAAAAATTGTCGCAATGGTTTTCAAGACCTAATTCTTCATGAGGAAGAGGGCACGAGAACGGTATGTGTTAATGACCTTAGGGTTTGAAATTATTTTAATATACATATACATGTGTACAATTTGTAATAAATACATGTGTATGTACATGTATACATTTATTTGTATGTACATTAATCTAACAAAAATGTATCATTATATGTTAAAACACCATTTGCAGTTGTCACGCATGATGAATGACGAAAATGTTAATATCACATTCGGGACCTCTGGTTCAAACAATGCAGATGGGTCTCACCATCAAGATATGTTGGAAAATGTTAGTGTTTTTTAAGTGATATTTTAAAATAAATAATTGTGCACACATGTACATGTATGTATATATAATGATAAAATGTTTTAACAGATTTTGATTCTGTCCGATGTTTTTGGGATGGCGGTACCTTCTTCTTCCTTGGGAGATGTACCTTCTAGTTCCTTAGGAGATGAGCCACACGTATGGACAATTTTTTACTTTTAAAATTTATGTTTAAGTTATATATATATATATATATATATTCCACCTTAAAAATTTCCATTAAAAATTGAGATATATATATATATATATATTGAGTTATTTTAAATTTTTTGAATTTAGGTTCCTATAGAAGATTTCTTTAATCCACGGACTCTAGCGACGGAGATAGGAACATCCACACCATTTGAACAAGTTGTCTAACTTTTTTTTTAATATTATTGAAAATAAGTTTATATATGTACATGTGCATTTTCATTTGAAATTTTTTAATATATATATATATATATATATATATGTGTGTATTGTATAGTTTACTGTTGCAGATGTTCCTATGGGGGCGGAACTTGTTGATCAAATGGAGAGGGAACCTCATGAGGTATTGCATGATTTTTTTGTTATATTTTGTTTTTTACATGAAGTTCTATATATATTCTCACTCATTTTTAAAACATCAAATTTTAATGTTCAAGTACATGTGCATTGTGTATGTAGGTTTCCCATGCTTCACATGATAGTGCGCGGATTGAGACCTTGATAGGAAAGACGCTAGATCCATCTCTATTTGATGGACATGATTTGTAGATTTGATTTCAATATTTATATAGTCTTAAATTTTCTTTTTTTATATATTATCTAGATGAACTATCATATATATATATATATATATATATATATATATATATATATAACTTGATACATTTTGATACTTGTGAGATATACAATTTTTGAACATATTTTATTACATTGTTAATATAATTTGTTTTGTTCCAAAAAGTTAAGTTTTGGATGGTTTTAGTACTTTTGGCATGTGAATGTGAAGTAATGTTGTTATATAATTTGTTTGGTTTTTAAAACTTTTAAGTTTTGGATAATTGAACTACTAGTAATGTTGTCATCTGAACTATATTTGGCATGTTATGTAATGATGTGTTATAATCTGTTTTGTTTTTAAAATTTAAGTTTTGTTTTGCTTCTGAACTACATTTGGCATGATATGTAATGATGTGTTATAATTTGTTTTGTTTTTAAAATTTAAGTTTTGGATGCTTGAAGTACATTTGGCATGTGAAATAATGTTGTGATCTATAATTTTTTGTTAAATTAAAAGTTAAGTTTTGGATGGTTTCAATCTACATTTGGCATGTGATATAATGTTAAATGTTTTTATTGGATAGTTGAACTATAATTGGCATGGCATGTGAAGTAATTTTATGTATGATATAATCAAAAAGTTTTTAAAACTCAAGTTTTGGATGGTTTCAATCTACATTTAGCATGTGATATTTAATGTTTTAATGTTGCACGATATATAATCAAAAAGTTTTTAAAACTTAAGTTTTGGATGGTTTCAATCTACATTTGGCACATGTGGTATAATTTTAAATGTTTCTATTGGATAGTTGAACTATAATTGGCATGGCATGTGAAGTAATGTTGCATGATATATAATCAAAAAGTTTTCAAAACTTAAATTTTGGATGGTTTCAATCTACATTTGGCACATGTGATATAATATTAAATGTTTTTATTGGATAGTTGAACTACAATTGGATGGCATGTCAATTAATGTTGTGATATAATCAAAAAGTTTTTAAAACCCAAGTTTTGGATGGTTGAAGTACATTAATCATGTGAAGTAATGTTGTGATATAATCAAAAAGTTTTTATAACTAAGTTTTGGATACCATTTTAATCTACATTTAATGTAAATCCCTTTAATTTTGATTTAATGTTAAATGTTTTAAATGTTTTGATATAATGTTAAATGTTTTGATCTAAGTTTTTGATGGTTTCAATCTACATTTGGCCTATGGAAGACCCCATGCGTAGACAATGGATGCGTTGCAGAAGGGGAGGTGGGGGTAGGGATGGAGGGGGCAGGAGTGCTGGCTCTCGCCCTCCTCTTTCCATCCATGACACAAGTAGCCACCCTCCTCCAACAAGCAATGAAGCACAATTTCACTTCACGAGCGCTATGGTCAGACCGCGAATTACGACTACCATTTCCATATTTTTTCAAGAGGAGCCACAAGATGAAGGTGCTTCTAGTTCTAGGAAGCGGTGGAGAAAGTCCACCATCCCAACCCATTTTCCCCAAGACACCAGGAAGTCGACAGCTCTTGCAGTTAAATCTGGCTCGACGAGCTCGAGCAGTGATAGTGCAAGCAACGACAACTCCTCCCATGGCGCAAGCAGCGACAACTCCTCCCAGCACTCCAAGGGAGTAGATGATGATCCGGAGGACTACGGTTGTCCAATTGTGGAGGAGAATACTCCTACACACATCAATAGCTAGCCTGATGTCAGGTCCTCTTTAGCTTTTTCCCGGTTATGGGTAGCTCCTTTTCTATTTTTTTGATTCAGACCCCCTCTGGTGTTGGCTAGTTAGGCAACTCAAGAGACGGGTCTCGCTATGTACATTATGTTCATTACAGTTATATATATGCAAATCCTTTAATTTTGATTTAATGTTAAATGTTAAATGTTTTGATCTAAGTTTCCGATGGTTTCAATCTACATTTGGCCTAGATGGAAGACTCCCATGTGAAGTATTGTTTTGATTGAATCAAAAAGAGTAAAGAAGCAGTTGTATATGTAAATCCCTTTAATTTTGATTTAATGTTAAATGTTAAATGTTTTGATCTAAGTTTTGGATGGTTTCAATCTACATTTGGCCTAGATGGAAGATACTCCTATTTGAAGTATTGTTTTGATATATTCAAAAATATTAAAGTAGTTATATGTAAATCTCTTTAATTTTGATTTAATGTTAAATGTTTCAAGATATAACATGTTAAATTTTTTTATTTAAGTTTTGGATGGTTTCAATCTACATTTGGCCTAGATGGAAGACTCCCATGTGAAGTATTGTTTTGATTTAATAAAAAAGAGTAAAGAAGTAGTTATATGTAAATCCATTTAATTTTGATTTAATGTTAAATGTTAAATGTTTTGATCTAAGTTTTGGATGGTTTCAATCTACATTTGGCTTAGATAGAAGACTCCTATGTGACTTGTATTGTTTTTATTTAATAAAAAAGTTTTTAAAACTCAAGTTTTGGATGGTTGAAGTACATTTGGCATCTTAAGATTTCTTTTGATCTCTACATAGTCATGTTTGAGTGAAAAAATTTCCAATAGGAAGAACATAGATTTTCAATGCAACTAACCATGTATCAATTGAGCTCTAATTGAAAAAAGAGTTTAAAGAAGTAGATATATGTAAATTATCCCTTTAATTTTGATTGGAAATATAAGAAGTACATATATGTTTGTTGAATTTGATTCAATGTCATTAATGCACTCAAATAGGTATCCTTGTTGATTTATAATTGGTAAATTGATGACATTCAGTTAATTTCATTCTAGAACATAGAACATATCCAATCATTGGACATACAAATTTTGTACTAGATTTTCAATAAGGAATAGAGATGTGGGTCAAATCCCACCAAAAGTTGGAGAAGTGCTCCGAGTCTCTTGTCTGAAAGGAATCTTCGTACAAAACTATACTGTGGATGATTTATTTACATTGGACGGATAATTTTTACCAGAAAATATCACAAGAAAAATTGGGCACATTCAGTTCCTGTATATATCCAATACGATTTTTCATCAATGCACATAGAAAAACTACTTTCAGTTAAAATTGCATTCTAGAACATATATATTGAGTACATTTAAATCATTTTTCATCAATGCACATAGTAAAACTACTTGAACAATTAATTTCATTCTAGAACATATATATCCAATATGTAAGTAACATTTTTCATCAATGCACATTGAACATATCCGACCATTGGACAAACAAATTTTGTACTAGATTTCCAATCAGGAATAGAGATGTGGGTCAAATCCCACCAAAAGTCGGAGAAGTGCTCCGAGTCTCCTTTCTGAAAGGAATTTTCATACAAAAGTATACTAAGGATGATTTATTTACATTGTGGATACTTTTTACCAGAAAATCCAACTATTTTTTCATCAATGCACATAGAAAAACTAGTTCCAGTTAATTGCATTCTAGAACATATATATTGAGTACGTGAATCATTTTTCATCAATGCACATAGTAAAACTACTTGAAAAATTAATTGCATTCTAAAACACACACACACACACACACACACACACACACATATATATCCAATACATGTAACATTTTTCATCAATGCACATGTATAGAAAAGCCACTTTCAGTTGATACTAGAGCACGTGCATGTACCAAAACAATTTGTACATGTGAAAACACTTGCACAAATAACATAAGCAACTCAATTTTTAGTTGAGTACTGGAAGTTCTAAAACATATTTAATCCAAAGAGAATAAATTGTTGGGAAATTCAATCAAAAAAATTCCAATGGAATGCCATCTTCAATAATCTGTTCATGATCAGATTTTGACATTTTCCATTTCTTAATTTTCATTTTTCTCTTTGATTGAACCTCTATCAACTTTATGCATGTTGCACACACCAAGTGACTATATTGACAACTTATGGAATCAGGTTCATAGTCTTCAAAGTAAACAAAGTCCCCACTTTGATTAGTTTGTTTGAAAAAATAACCTTTCAGTATAATAGATCCTCTGTCATATTGAAATCCATGATCATTATAGTTTTCTAATAATTTCATTTTTCGTTCAGTGCAACGCATCAAATAATACTTAACATTTTCATCGTTGTCAATAGGTGCAATTACAACAAAAACATCTCCTGCACAATAAAACAAACTTAACAAAATTATACATATTTAAATTTATTTCTAGATCTTTAAATCATTAGAAAGCAATTCAAATGTTACCTTCTCTAACAAGATCAAAAACTCGATCACCATCGGATGATATTGTAGTTTCCTCTAATTGCATTTCTTCAAACATTGCAACAGACATTTTGCCCTTTGTATTTAGCTCTGTATGTTTCCAATCGTTCACATACATTTTGTTTTCACAAACGTCATTGGATTTTGTGTTGTCTATGCAAACATCACAAAAATAAGAATATTTTCTTTTATCCAATGCAAACACATTTCTGGACAACTTTGTTTGAATTGAATGCAATTTTCGAGTCCCTTTTATTGTTTCAACGTCATTTCCAATTGATCTATCTACGTCTTCGATCCCAATATGCCAGAAAAACCTTTATATGGAAAATTAAAAGAAGAATTTGTAAATATGATATCAAAATACAATCAAAGATAATCATTGCACGATAAATGTACAATGTTTAAAATTAGATTTCCAATTAAAATTAAATTGAATGTACCTTCGCACTTCCCTTGATGGGTTAGTCTCATGGCTTAGAGCAGCAATGCACCATTGAACAACTTCTTTAGCGTTCACAAGTCGGCTTGTAGAGGGGTTCATTTGATATCTTCGAAGTGCTCATTTTATGCATGCTCCTACACCATCATGTTCTCCTTTTCCATGGCCAGTCTCAAAGAAATTTCAACAATGTTTAATGCAAGTTTTCTTATGAAGAAAACACAACCAAAAGAATGATCGTGTAGTTTTGAATTGACCTGCGCATCCGTCTGACCATATCCAATGTTAATTGAATGTTATTCCACGATTTTTCAAGGAATCATAAATTTTTCCAAAACAATGTTGTAAAAAATATGTATCATGTGTACGATCATCACTGATATAAAATTGATATTCTTTATGTTAGGTAAACATGACTCAGGGTAGAGTCAATGTTGACTAGGGTAAATAGTAGTGGTTTTGGGGCACATGGTTTTGTGCACCCATGGTTTTAGCCCATGGTATTGCATGTAATGGAGCCTATAAAAGGATGAGAAGACTTCATTGTAACATAGGCCTGGAGGTGAGCGGTGAAGGCTCACTTGGCTAGATTGGCCAGGGTTTTGGCCAAGGCTAATGAAATTTCATTAGGATGGGTTTTCCCCGAAGTTTGGGTTTTTTCCTAGTTAAATATTTGTGTTAATATTTATGATTTATTGTTGGGTTCTTTATGTTTATTTCTCTTAGTAAAATTGTTTATTATTTCCTGCGGTAAATTTTAACAACTGGTATTAGAGCCATGGTTCATGTTTTGGCTTCAAATGGACGCTTTTTGGGTTTGCTGAGATCAACCCAAATTCGGTGGCATAATCCTTGGTGAGTAAATCAATCTTGGGATAGCCGCGAGGCAAGCCTGGGCTATACATATTTGAGATCACATAATGGGTTTCAATGATATGCCCATATAAAATCAATGAAGCACACGTTAAATGTGAAGGACAATGTGCTATTAAAGGAGGATCACAATCCGTTCAAGGAATTACAAAGCGCGTAGCACAAAGAACGGTGGAAACTCAGTGAGGAACAGGGGAGAATTTGGTGGAAAAGCGAAAAAATAGATGGTTTTTAGTGGATTCTGATGGGGAGCAGAGCTTTGCATCTACGGGATGGCTTTGCAGGCTATGAGATTCCAGTTCATGAGCTCCGCAAAACTTGCGGGAAAACAACTGAAACTAACATATATCCATGCCCAAAATGCCAATATGACTGTGTTGGATGGAAATTTGGCCTTTGATCCGTCGAACAAAGTCTCGGCTAAGTATAGCTTTGCATCGGCGAGCGGTCAGCTCAAGTACTCATATGTCCATGCCGGAGGAGGCATAACATTTGAACCTGGCTATGATTTTGCGAGCAACTCATGGAACTTCTCAATGCAGAAGGCCTACGGAGAAGATACTCTTAAGACTTCGTACGAGCCATCGAAGAATACACTTGGGGTGGAATGGACCAGAGAATCGAAAATGCAGGGTCTTTTAAGGTTTCAGCATCAATGAATATGAACACAGAGACGAAATATGCTTTTGGCGTAGTGTCTGGCGAGCAGCAGTCATGACGTCATCTTCGTAGAGGAAGAAACGAATCCAAAGAGTGGATTGCACAAGTGAAATCAAATATAACGAGTTTAATGGATCAATGGTGTCAACGGTCGTAGTAGAAAATACACTTGATCACAGTTGGTATGATGCCACAGTTGGTCTGATGCCACAGAGGATAGGCATATTGAAATATGAGAGTTGGAAACTAAATTCATCATAATCATAGTCGGTGTCAAGGATCGAAGGTGCTAGAGAAGCCAATTAAGCCTTCCGTGAATTGGGGTTTATTAATATATCCACAGGTTGATGTTTGTATGCGGAAGTGAGTGTGTTTGTGCAAGCACTTCGATTAGGTGTTTCATAGTCACGCAATATTCATAGCAAGGAATGTGCATGGTTAGGTTTGTGTGTTTTTCACACATGTCTCTCTGAAAACCCCAAGGACGAGGAGAGCATGAGGCTTAGAAGAAGAGAAAATATGTGCTAGAATAGCAAGCCATTAGCTGCGTTAGGAGAGAAAAGTGTTTGACAGAATGTGTCAATCAAATGTTTTGAAGAACGTTAAAATGAGAGAGGATATTTGCAGGTGGATTAATTAAAAATTGATGAACCATATATCTGAAGGGAATTCCTAGAGGACTGGCGGTTACAGAGGCTGGTGACCCATGTAATCCGGTAGATGACTCTTTTTATATGGACATTGATGTACAACTATGATGTCCTCTTTGGAGAGGACATCATGAATGAATGTAGAGAATGGTCATACAAAGAATAGCAACAATGAAACAAAAAAATATATATAATGGAGTTAATTTTTTACATGTAAATGGGCATACTGTTGTAAGACCTGGTATGGCATGCGTACCCCTGGGTAATCACTGGTAAAGTCTGGGTTAGACCTAGGTGATAGGGGGGATATCAAGTTAACAATTACCCTGGGTAAAAATTTGAGGGGGGAAGAGCTAGAGTGAGCGGGGTTGTCTCACTTAGCAGGTTTGGCTAGATTTAGTCAATAATCCCTAAGTCAAGTTTAAGGGGGGAATTGTTAGGTAAACATGACTCGGGGTAGAGTCAATGTTGACTAGGGTAAATAGTAGTGGTTTTGGGGCACATGGTTTTGTGCACCCATGGTTTTAGCCCATGGTATTGCATCTAATGGAGCCTATAAAAGGCTAAGAAGACTTCATTGTAACGTAGGCCTGGAGGTGAGCGGTGAAGGCTCACTTGGCTGGATTGGCCAGGGTTTTGGCCAAGGCTAATGAAATTTCATTAGGATGGGTTTTCCCTGGAGTTTGGGGTTTTTCCCGGTTAAATATTTGTGTTAATGTTTATGATTTGTTGTTGGGTTCTTTATGTTTATTTCTCTTAGTAAAATTGTTTATTATTTCCTGCGGTAAATTTTAACAACACTTTAGTGATATTTCGATTTTCACTCGTGATTTCTATATGATCAACATTTTGTTCAGCATGTCTATATAGAATATGGACGAGCATGGAGACTTGGTCAAAATGATAGTATTCACTCTGAATTTCTTTATGTGGAACAAATGTGTAGTTTTCTGCAAAATCAATCACTAATAAAATGGTCCTTAGTGGAAAAAATTCACGAGATTTTTTGAATAGAAAGTCTTGCCATCGAGCTCTATGGGAATGCTTGGTGTATTTGTAAATTTCTGCCTCAAACTTTCTCAAAAAGTCTATCACAAAAATTTTGTCTTCTAGTAATTCAATTCTTTTAACACTATTTGCACCTTGAATCGATGTATCGATATATTCATATCTCTTCCATTTCACTTTCATGTTGGAAAATGATTGATCATTTATATCAGTATGATATTTGTTTTGAAATTTAGTCAAATTTCCACAATCATCGCATTTTTTAACACCAACACATTTCTTTTTGTAAAATAGTTCATCCCTCTCTCACATAGAATTTTAGATATGAAATCACGGATAGTGGAAGGAGGAGATGAATCCTTCCATAATGTTCTACCAAAATCAAGGAATGTGTCATAATATAACTCAAATTCCACATGATAACGACAACAACAAGTGTCGCGTATGGTGATAGGTTTTACATACCATGGTTTTTGTTGAAAAAAAGCACTGATTGAAACATGAATTTGACGATTCTCTTCTTTGAACTTGTTGAATAACTCTATCTGAGTGGTTTCCAAGAAATATTTTCCATGTTCTTCATACTAATTTTGTGCTATTCTTCTTCACATCACATGACTTGCAGTTGGCGAAGCATGCGAATTGTTCTTCCAATATTCATATACTATCTTTTTAACATTTTCTCCAAGTCTATCTTTGTATGGTTTCCTACAAATAGCTCTCCAACAAGCGAGTTCATTATTTACATCTACTTGCAGCCGAAATTTCCGATGTTTGTGCAAATTTTTTTGCGAGGTTCCTAATGCTCGTGCCATAGATGTTACCAAACAATTCTCTTTAGTACTTGATGAAACCATTGCCATATGTATTCCTCTATGTACAATTGAAACATCTTTCTCTCTAGATCTCTTAATTGAATTTATAGCACTACTTATATTTTGTATCACATCTTCCTTCATTTTTTTATCTTTGGTTGATTTTCGAATACCCAGTAGTGTCGTAGCTTCTTTTAATTTCCTTAATGATAGGAGACCTTTCAACATTTGAGCTTGAACTGTCACCCGCTCATTTAAGAAATACTTTTCAAAAATGCAGTTAACACGATATCATATAACATGGTCAGTGTTTTTATCTCCATATGTGTGAGTGTCAACATTTTCTAACATCTCATCTCCGACATTGATTTCATCTGTACATATTCAAAAAAATAGTACATAATAAGTTTACATATGAACAATAAATTTAACTAAATTAATAAATATATGTATAATTTCAATAATACATGCATGTGTTCAATATATATATATATATATATATATATATATATATATACCTTGTGATTCAATTTCTTCATTTGAATTTCTTTCAATATTTTCACCATCTTCAATCATTGGTTCAATATCTCTTTCACTTTCTCTTTCAAAATTTTGTATCTCATCATCAATGTTTTGAGGAATATCTCTGTCTGTTTATATTAAAAAAAATATTTAAATTCAAATTAGTTCATCAAATAAAAATTAAGCTTCACATTTTACACTAGGAAAATTTTAAATATATCAATAGATCATAATATTTACATTTACATACCTACTTCAATTTCTGCTTGAGGTTGATTTTCCCCTTCAATATTTGAGAGGGCTTCTATCTTTCTTTTGCGAGATTGTCTCGTCTCTTCTCTACGTTCCTCAGGGTCTCTTTTTCGATCATATTTTCTCGCATAAGTCCTTCGATTTCCCATGATAATAGAGTATGAAGTTCAAAAAATTTCCTTCAAAAAATTAGACAATAACTCAATTAGAAAAAGCATCACAAAAGATTTAATTTAAAAAAAAAAAAAAAAGTCATTTTAATTTTTTTGCAAAAAGTACATACTCCAATCCAAAACACTTACTTTAAAAAATTCGAGAAAAAAATGTCTTATAAAAATGAAACGAAGCTCAAAATATTTACTTCAATTCAAAACACATACTCTAAAAAAATGTCACTTCAAAAAATGCCTCCAACTTAAAAAAAAAACGTCACTTTAAAAAATACTTCCAGAAAATGTCTTTTCGAAATTAAACCCAACTCCATACTTTCAAAAAAAAATGAAGCACCAAAAACATCCAAAAAATGTATTACATATCTCCATGAAATGTCCTTTGAATGTACGTCCAAGAAAATTCCTTAAACCCAAAACAGTTCTTTGCAAAATCAGGCCACCTCCAAGAAAATTCTTTAAACCCAAGACAATTCTTTGCAAAATCAGACCATCTCCAAGAATTCGAAATTAAGCACAAAGCCATACTTTAAAAAAAAATTGAACAAAAAAATCCAAAAAAATGTATCACATACCTCCAAGAAATGTCCTTTGAATGTACGTCCAAGAAATTCCTTAAACCCAAAACAATTTTTTGAAAAATCAAACCGTCTCCAAGAAATGTACTCCAAGAAAAGTCCTTAAACCCAAAACAATTCTTTGCAAAATTAGTTTGCCTCCAAGAAATGCCCTTAAACCCAAACCTCCAAGAAAAGTCTTTAAACCCAAACCAAGACTTTTATTAAATCAGACCAAATGTGCGAAATGTGCGAAAATTATGAATGATTTCGCGGCAATTTATATTGCCGCGAAATGTGTTTTAGGAGGGGCACCGCGAAATTTTCCAGCCGACGGAAAATTAGATTAAAGTTCGGCCGAACTTTGATTAAAATTTTGGCCGAACTTTGATTAAGAGTTCGGCCAAACTATTAAGTCGTTAGACTTAATGGGCCGTTGGCACAAAAAACAGTTCGGCCGAAATTTTAATCAAAGCTCAGCTGAACTAACACGTCACTAGTTACGCAGCTTGACTTTTCTGCAACTTTGGACTGATTAAACTCCATGAAACATTCTGAATTAACTGTCAGAACCAAGACAAGCATTTTCAGAATTGAATCTACTTTCAAGAAATATAACTTTTATGGAATTTCATAAATATTTACTAATTTTAATTAATTTTCTAATAAAATGGGTGCAAACAATTTTTTAGGGTCATTGTGATTCAGTGAAATCAAAATTTTGTATCTCCCAAAATACATTGTAAAAAAATTTGAAAAAATTATGGGGCATTACATTGGTCCATCATCTCTAATGGGTAGCTTTTAGATTTTTAGTTATAACATATATGTTAAGAAATTTGTTGTGTCACAAAACATATCCAAAATATGCAGTTTTTTCATATTGGACCAGTTCAAAAAATTCTAGTAATTATGATATGCATCCATTGGCTTTCTAAATATGACGAAACCGAAGTAGACTCTGTCTAGATTGTTGTAACACATTTTGTTTTCTCAAAAACACAAAATTTCAATAAATACAACATTGCGTATTAACATGACTTCTTATGAATCATTTGATTGTTAATAAAAACACACTCAAAGAAACGCTAAGTTGACATATCAAATCTGCATAAAAAAATTTCAAAAAATAAGTAATTGAAAGCTAACAAAATTTCTGACAACTTTTATTTTTATCGAGGAAGTTATGAAAGTAAAGATAAATGCCCAACATGTGGAAAATATCGATGGAAGGTGGATGCTCAATCTCAAAAGGTGTGTAAGGGTGTTCCAGCCAAGGTGTTAAGATATTTTCCCATAGCACCAAGGCTAAAAATAATGTATAGGTATGATCTTGAACACTATAATTTTATTCAAGTTTTCCCCTTCTTGTATTATCTTTACCATTTGTCATAGTGTTATTATATGATAATACTTTATATAAATGATTTTTTTTTCATTATAGCTCTATAGATATGTCACAAAAATGAGGTGGCATCATGAGAATGTAAAAAATGATGGTCAAATGTGCCACCATGTTGATAGCCCAACATGGAAAACTATTGATGACAAATGGCCTAGTTTTTCTAACGAATCTCGCAATGTACGACTTGCAATGGCTGTAGATGTTATTTGTTTTTTTTTTAGACTTGAGCAACACATACAGTGTTTGGCCTGTAGTGTTAGTTACGTACAACATTCCACCATGGTTGTGCACAAAAAGGAATTTTTGTATGCTAACATTGTTAATACCTGGTCCCAAGCAACCAGGAAATGACATTGATGTGTATTTGGAACCCTTGGTATATGAACTAAAGGAATTATGGGACCAAGGGGTATGGACATATGATGATTATAGTAAGACATCATTTAACATGAAGGAAATTCTTATGTGGGTGATTCATGATTTTCCTTCTTATGGGAATATGGCTGGTTGCATAACAAAAGGCTATAATGCATGTCCCATATGTGGGAGGAACACAGAATCATAGTACCTCAGTTGTAGCAGGAAATGTGTGTACATGGGACATACGATATTTCTTCCTCAACATCATAAGTTTCGCTCACAAAAGGCACCATTTAATGGGGAGGAGGAGCATCGTTATGCCCCTCCAATTGTAAAAGTGTCAGATATTTTTAAGGAAACAAAGGGAAAGGAAGTGATATGGGGGAAGATTGAATCAAATAAAAGGAAAAGAAACAGCAAAATAGGTGAAAAAACGGATATTGTGGTGTGGAAGAACCAATCAATTCTATTCAATCTACCATAGTGGGAGGTATGTAGACCCATGATCAACCATGCCTAATTATTGGACACAACTTTCTTAGTTGAACTCATTGTGATTAGATGTCTTGGTTGAATTGATTGTTTATCTTTTTTTCCATATTAAATATTGTTCTGATATTCTTGATGTGTTGGAATGCAGAAACTCCTAATACGCCACAATTTATATTTAATGCATGTGGAGAAGAATGTGTGTGAAATATTTTTTGGAACCCTTTTGGATATAAAAGGGAATTCCAAAGATGGAAAAAAATCACGTGATGACTTGAAAAAAATGGGCTTGAGGAAATCACTATGGAAAGAAGTTAAAGGACATAAAATATTCCTTCCAGGTGCACCACATACTCTTTCAAAGAAAGAGAAACAAATCCTATGTCATGTTATTTTCATGTTAAAGGTGCTAAATGGTTACAGCTCTAATCCAAAAAATCATATATCTATGGAAGAGCTTAAGTTCCATGGTATGAAACCACACGATTTCCATGTTCTAATGCAACAACTCCTCCCAGTGGCTTTGCGTCATGTCTTACCAATTGTTGTCCAAAAGACGCTTTGCAAGCTTTGTTACTTTTATAGGAAAATCTGTGCAAAATCAGTTTCAGTAGAGAGTCTTGATAAGCTGGAAAATGATATTGTGGAGACATTGTGCTTTCTTGAAAAGTACTTCACTCCTTCATTCTTTGATATAATTTTGCATTTGAATGTACATTTGGTACGCGAGCTTCGATATTATGGCCCAGTTGCATATAGATGGATGTACCCCTTTGAGAGGTACGTGAAACTTTATTTTTTATCAAGCACAAAAAATATTTTTTTTGAAAGCTTTTGAAATTACTTAAATTTTTTTTTTTGTTAATTTTGTAGGAACATGAAAATATATAAGAGTTATGTTAAGAACAAAAATAGGCCTGAAGGATGCATTGCTGAAAGCTATATTGTGGAGGAATCAATAAATTTTTGTGGAGGATACTTGAAAGGTATGGAAGCTATTGGATCCACACATGGTCAAAATGAAGTGTGGGATGAGGAAGTTGAAGAAGTTATCCTTGATGGAAAGCCATTATCTACTCCAATTCCTTTAGAATTGGATGGCATTAGTTGGGAACAAGCCCATAGGTGGGTTCTATTTCACACAAACGAAGTTGATCCATGGATAGAGTAAGTTACATATTTGGCCTGTAATTTTTTTGTTTTTTTGTTTAAGGTTTTTTGTGGTTTAACATATTTGACCTTTAAATTATTTTTATTCATATTTAATCAAAAAACATTAACCACAATATCTATTTTCCATAATTGTTGAATTAGGATGCACAAAATGGAGATTTCCAACTCAATTACCCAAATGAAAAAAGATGAAGCTCTATTGTAGAAACTCCACACCCATAAATTTACTAGTTGGTTAAAACAAGAGGTAACTATATTATTTATATTATAAGTGTACTCAAAAATCATTATATGGGAATATTATCATGCAGGAAATTAAATATTTTTTTTAGAGGTTGAATGTATGAATTCTAACTACATTTAAAAATCTAAAACTATACAGGGGGAGGGAGATGGAAATGTGTATGATACACTTAAATGGCTAGTGCGTGGCCCCAGCAAATTCAAGAATAAGTACAAGGGATACCTAACCAATGGTTATAGATTCCATACAAAAAAAATGGAGAATGAGAGAACCACCCAAAATAGTGGCGTGTGTATGGAAGCTCAAACAATGATGAGGTCAAGTTCCAAAGGTGCAAACCATATACTTCAAACCACAACATTTTATGTAGTGGTAGAAGAAATAATTACATTGGACTATTTTTGTATGGAGTACACATTTTTGAAAAGTAATTGGATTGATTTATACAATAAAAGAGGGATCAAAACTGATGATTTCGGTTTTACAATGGTGAATATGAATAAATTCTTAAGTCAAAATCATTAGCAATATGATCCATTTATTCTAGCATCGCAAGCTAAACAAGTATTCTATGTACAAGATCCAGTTGAGACTGATTGGTATGTAGTGTTAACATGTCCTCCAAAAGGATTGAGAAATAATACATCATATGAACCCGAGTATGCAGATTTTTCACATGTTGTGGACTTTCAAGAAAAAAAATATGTAAGTGAAGAATATATAGCTGATGTCGATGTCAACTTTGACGTGCACGTGGATTATGTCCGTTCAGATTGTGAAGGAATATGGTTGAACCTTAAGAAAAAAATATATTTATTTTTCTATTTTGTTTCGAGAACTCCAAAATTGATATTTGGCTATGAAGAGAGATTCCTTTGTTTCTTATCTATAAAAAATTTTAGGCCCATTTAGTAGATATATTTTTAGTCCCTGCCTACGACAGTGACTATTGTTTTTGGATTGCACCATTAATCTTGTCCATACAAAAAATTGAACACATAAAAATTTGATATATGCAAAGTTTCTGCAATTTTTATATTTTTTAACATTGAAATGAGAATTTTCTATGTTATTATTGGATCATAGCCCTAGAAATTACTCATTTAAAAGAACCCAAAATATACAAATTTCTTGGGCACATGCCATTTTTTAGCCTTCTTCTACGACTGTTGGTTGCAAAATGAACTATTCAGCTGTGGGTTGCAAAACAAGCTATGGAGATAGAGGAGTGCAATTATTGGGAGGGAAAAAAGGAGCATAAAGAATATGAGCATATTAATGGACGGTCAATTGGAGGATTCCTTAGCTTAAGCACAGTTTAGCTAATCATTCTGCATTTTCCTCCATGTAGGTCACAAAAAATAGGATGAACATTTACAAAAACGTAAGTGTCATTCTTACATCTCAGTTTCTTTGCCAACAGTGTTGTAGGATAATATCTTCCTTTAATATTAATATTTCTTGTTTTATTTCCTAAAGGTTCTAGCTTTAAGAGGCTGTATAAGCTAATAATTTTGTGTTTTCCTCCTAGTCCTTGAGATAATACTGACTGGTATTCCATCTTCATTCTTTTTCTTATTTATGTATTGTCCACCCGTGCAGTGATTGTTTTTCTCCAACTGATAAATTGCTTCTTCCAACAGTTAAAAAAAAGAAAATATGATTGTAAACTTTCCATTCAAGTATAATTATTTATTTCCTTGGAAACTATGTAGGTGCTTGATAAGGATGGTGGATTTCTTTTGTAATATTCCCAAATGGGAAATGCAGCAATAGAAAGCAGATATGCAGGAAAATAACGCAATTCATCTAAGACAAAGTAGGAGGCCAATATGGAGACCTTTCAAAAGCATTTACCACAGCAAAACAGATGTACAATGTGTCCTATAAGATGCATAACTCGAAATACAAGACTCCAATAGAAGAAAATCCTCAAAAAGAGGTGTTGCAATCATAAACATGGACTAAAAAAGGCTTGAAAACGTTATTTTTTTGAGCTGTAGCGGCTGAATATTACACTTTAGATCTAGAGCATATAAGTGCATGAAAATTCAGATCTATAACATATCCATACATTATAGAGGCTCCTCTATCAATTCCCCTTGGGGTTTTGAGAAAAACACTATGTATAAGTAGTAGATCTAAGATCTAAGTATGCAGATCTAATCTGATATGAAAAATATATATATATTCTTCAATGGATTTTCAAAGTGAAGGGTAGATCCCCTACACTTGAAAACCAGCTCTCCAAATGATGTGCCAAAACACCTTGCAACAACACCTATAGGAATAACGTAGTTTTGGAAGCAATACTGCACTGTAGGGTTTAGAACATGATTGGCCACATGCCAAGATCAGAAAATGAAACCCAACCACTCCAATACTTTCCTCCCAATGGAGTAGAAGCCTCCCCCACTGAAAAAGGGCACTAAAATGATATAGATCTGAGTAGATCTAGCCTCCACTTGCTGCAGCATTTAAAGACAACCAAAACCTGAACAGGATCTGCATTGTAGTTGGAAGAAGAAGCTTGGCCTCAAGACAGATAGTGGAATATGAAATACAAGACTCTCCCAAGAGCTACTCAATGGGAAGAGGTGGGATTCCTGACCAGGAACACCCAATGGTAAACAAAATTATTCTCAGCTAAAGAGCAAGAGAATGAGATATGTCTAAACATACAATATACTCAGAAAATACAATATCATCAACAACCCTCACATGCTGCCATCCTCTTCTTTTTATAAGTTAAGAGCTTGTAAACCCTAAACCACCTGCAATGAAATCACTTCTTTCACACAATCCATCTCCATCTAAAATTGCGTTGTGCCTCATTGATGGCCACTCCTCCAAGACAACGTTGTAGATTTGGTCATGGTTGACCAAGTCAAAATATCCAACCCCTTTCACACCTAAGGGTGCTTACTTACATAGCCAAGTTTTAGCATTTTTCACATTTGGCATTGATTTATTTACTGTTTAGGAGTTTTATGAACGTCCTTTACAATTTTATTCTTTAAACAAATAAAGAAAACACAAAATGAATATTCCAATTATCTTAGGACTAATTGGGAATATTACAGTCCTCCCCTCCCAAATGTTGATTGTCCTCAAGCAACTGATAAGGTGAGTGCTGCAACTCTCCTCCTCCTCCATTGGTGACACCAACATGTGATAAGCTTCCTCCATAAGCTAAGTGTCCACCAATCCATCCCTCCATGAATTGTTCCTCCAAAGTTCTCATGAGATGTAAATATTCCATCCCATAAGGAGACAATAGCTCAAATGAAACAAACATGGCTAGCCCAATGCTTTCCCTGAAACATGTAATATAAGACACATAGAGAGTCTCCATCCCATAAGGTACATACATACCTCCCATCCTCCCTCCATAAATTCCCATAAAAAGTACAAGTACATCATCAATGTATGGGAGAAAAACTACATACAAACAAACAGAAATTTGTGCATATGGAGGTGGGTCATAGTCCCACATGTGGAACCAGTGCAATGCATCTCCTACTTGCATCAGATCAATATGTGGTAATTGGTTTCCCCACCACTTACTTGCCTCCCATGTCATCCCACCATGGCTGAAAGTGTGAGATATATTTGGTGTCTTAGGAATGCACCCATCATGAAACAAAATCTCCCTTTGTTCTTCAAGGGAGTGGCCAAGTTCAGAAATTTTTGTGGCCCAAAGTTGGCCATGAAGTTTGTAAGGTACAACACTCCTCCTTGCATTCATGGCCTGCATATACATGGTAAAAGAATACATACAATCAGAAAATAAAATAGGATTTACATGAGTATGTTCTTCACCAACAATCCTCCTTGTACAAATGGAGTGGTGCATTGATCTTTCTCCTTTCTCAAACGAAGGGAGAGATGGCTGAAATAACTCTTTCATAGAGTCATGTTGCTGCCCCAACTCCACATATTTCATGCATTCTTGAAAATTCTAATTTAGTTCTCCTCCAAAGCCTTCCCAATCAAATCTTCTCATGATGATGTTGTAGATCCTCATGGAATATGTGTGGCTGAAACAGAACTCTTTATAGGCTCTTTGTAGTAACTTCTCCTTGAGCTTGGAAGCTCTAGACAAGAAGATCCTACCATGATTATAGATGACTCCTTCTTGGACTAAATAACCCTCTTCATGTAGCTGGTCATAAAGTATCATGCAAGTGTGAAGATCCTTGGAATAATCCACCAACAATTGGGATTTCCAGTATGGATCTAAACTCCCCAACAATGATAGCATTGATGATCTATCAACTGAAATTTTTGTCATGTGGATGCTCCTTTCCTTGACATCTCCCATGCCAAGGGTATGTGTTGGAAGGTCATCCCTTCCCTTCTCCTCCTCCTTGACATCTCGCATGCCAAAGGTATATGATGGAAGGTTGTTATTCCCTCCTTGCTACCCTTCTTGCATATGAACATGCTCAAATGAAAATGGAAGTTCTTGGAAGTTAGTCTCCCATGGAAGGCTATCATCTATCCAAAACCTCCTTGGTCTTGCCAAAGTATGCATGTGTGGCCACCATCTTCTATCATGTTTGGAGGATTTCTCTCCAAGTGAGATTACCTTCTGAGTCTCCATAGTCAAGGACTCTTCTCCTTGCCCCATGATGGTGTCCTTCTCTAATCTTGCAGCATCTTCTCTCAGCACAGTATGATATGAAAGAGTAGGCAATGGTTATAGTGGGGAAATATTTCCCTCCTCCTTGAGCTCACCCAAAACTCTCAGCGTTGTATTGTGTTCTTCTAATGCTCCATCCCTTCCTAGATCTATGAATGGAGCATCAAGTTGTGAGACATCTTTCACCAAATCTGAATCAAGTGGTCTCCCAGGTGGTTTACCACAAGATAATGATGTCTCATGGATCATCCTCTTGTGCATAATGGATGGGATCATTATATCCTTGCTTCCACTGTGCAAATTCATCTCTGATTTTTGTGTGGAAGTTTCATGATAATGGGACACGACTCTTAAGGATGCAAGAGTGCTTTTGATTGGAGCAATTGCTCCATCCTCTCCTCCATGTAATAGTGAATCTTCTCTTGCCATGCCAACAATGTGATCCCTCCTTTATTCTATCTCATTGTCTATCAACATAGGCACATGCTACTCATGATCTTTATATGTAATATCCCTTGGAACTTCTTGCAAAGATACAAGAGCCCCTCTAGTGGAAGAAAATGCTTCATCTCCATATCCAAATAGAATTAGATTTCCTCCTATCGTCACAGCGCTGAAGGATCTTCTCATCTCTTCCTCTTCCCTCTCCTCATCAATGGAGAATGCCTCATCATTAAGAGAACATTTTTCTTGATCTCCTTTTGAAAACAGAATCCTTATGTCTTCTTCTTGAGAAGAAATTTCTTGCTGAAGTGGGGCTTTTTCCCTTGGAAAACTATGTTTCAGATCTTTGACCCCCTCAACAATGTTATGAAGTGGAGTTGGTTTCATGGATCTTTCCAACTCATGCAAAGGTTCTGATTTCTTGGGTTTGGTTTTCTCTCCCAAGAAAATTTCAGATTGTTTAAAATCAAATCTTTTCACTAACCTCCTATTGAACTTTGCATAAGTAGATATATTTACATTTCTCAATGAAGAAGATTCAAATAACCACCAGGCATGAGCCTTACCTTCTAGATGCAGCACTGCTACTCTAATAGCTTCTTCTTCTGAAATTTGATGCAACTAGAAATATGTGTCTAGCTTCCTTACCCAAGACTTGGGTGACCCATCAAAAGTAGGTAATAAGAATCTACCCAAAGTGTGTTTCATGCACCCTCTTATTCTATTGTAGTTGCAGGGTCTTCTTTCTTCTTTAAGTTGACAAAAATATGGGAAGCTTAGATGCTCTTTGAATATCTTTGACTGAGATTCATATTCTTGGAGATAGTCACCAAGATTCTCCTCCCTTGGTGTTCCTTATTT
This sequence comes from Pinus albicaulis, assembly GCA_034641835.2. Lineage (NCBI taxonomy): Eukaryota > Viridiplantae > Streptophyta > Pinopsida > Pinales > Pinaceae > Pinus > Pinus albicaulis. The sequence goes on from CM076576.1 coordinate 464,237,755, forward strand.
TGTTTCTTCTCTTGCCAAGAATATAGGCATGGTACAACATTGTAGATCTGATTGTGTGGTTGAATGATCACACACATAATATGAAGAACTGGGGCTTGCTTCATGTGATAATCTCCTTGAGGGTTATTCATGTCTTTCCCTCCTCATTCCCCTGGTTTTTCTTTTAAGCACCTACATATTTTGGAGAAGAAGTCTTGAGAACTCCTTTCCTTTCAGTCCTCCAGATAATGGGGTTTTACCCTTGTCTTCATTGTCCTTTGTGTAATCAATCTTCTTGTGTATTATCTTAAGATGCCTCTTTTCTTTGTCAGTAAGAGGCCCTTCTTCTTTAGAAGACATATTGGCTTCTTAGAAAGCAAAGGCTGTGCCAAGATGATGCTTTGATCCCATTGTAATATTCCCAAATGGGAAATGCAACAATAGAAAGCAGATATGCAAGAAAATCACACAATTCATCTAAGACAAAGTAGGAGGCCGATATGGATACCTTTCAAAAGCATTTATAGCTGCAAAAAAGATGTACAATGTGGCCCATAAGATGCATAACTGGAAATACAAGACTCCAATAGAAGAAAATCCTCAAAAAGAGGTGTTGTAATCATATATATGGACTGAAAAAGGCTTGACAACGTTCTTTTATTGAGATGCAACAACTAAATATTACACTTTAGATCTATAGCATATAAGTGCATGAAAAGTCAGATCTATAATAGATCCATACACTATAGAGGCTCCTCTATCAATTCCCCTTGGGGTTTTGAGCAAAACACCATGTATAAGCAGTAGATCTAAGATCTAAGTATGCCGATCTGTAGAAATATTCAGAGATTCATGAATATTCAGATCTGATATAATATGAACAATATATATATCTTCTTCAATGGATCTTCAAAGTGGAGGGAAGATCCCCTACACTTGAAAACCAACTCTCCAAATGTTGTGCCAAAACACCCTGCAACATCGCCTACAGGAATAATGCAGTTATGGAAGAAATACTGCGCTGTAGGGTATAGAACATGGTTGGCCACATGCCAAGATCAGAAAATGAAGCCCAAGCACTCAAATACTCTCCTCCCAATGGAGTAGAAGCCTCCTCCACTGAAAAAGGGCACTGAAATGATCTAGATCTGAGTAGATCTAGCCTCCACTTGCTGCATCTTTCAAAGGCAACCAAACCTTGAACATGATCTATGTTGTAGTTGGAAGAAGAAGCTTGGCCTCAAGCCAGATAGTGGACTATGTAATACAATACTCTCCCAATAGCTACTCAATGGGAAGAGGTGGGATTCCCAATCAAGAACACCCAATGCTAAACAACATTATTGTCAACTAAACAACAAGAGAATGAGATATGTCTAAATAGACAATATACTCAGAAAATACAATATCATCAACAACCCTCTCATGTTTCCATCCTCTTCCTTTTATAAGTTAAGAGCTTGTAAACCCTAAACCACCTTCAATGAAATCAGATCTTTCACACAATCCATCTCCATATAAAACTGCGTTGTGCCTCATTGATGGCCACTCCTCCAAGACAACGCTGTAGATTTGGTCATGGTTGACCTAGTCAAAATATCCAACCCCTTTCACACCTAAGGTTGCTTACTTAAATAGACAAGTTTTAGCCTTTTTTCACATTTGGCATTGATTTATTTACTATTTATGAGTTTTATGAACCTCCTTTACACTTTTATTCTTTAAACAAAGAAAGAAAAAAAAAGTGAATATCCCAATTAGCTTAGGACTAATTGGGAATATTACATCTTTCAAAAGGTAACCTGGAAAGTGGTGCAAGCTAGTCATTGCAATTGGGTCATCAAACTATGGGGTTCCCTATCATAGTGGAGAATATTATTCAACCCCAAGAATCGCTTATAGAGGTCAGTTAAATTGTTAGATTAACGGGGTTTTTATATGCACTCAATAATTCAATTTTGTTATTTTGAGACATGGTTTAAATTTGTCATGTTATCTTCTGTTGGTTTTCACCAATTTTGTAGATGCTTTGTGAGGAGCGGGGGCTCTTCCCTGAAATGACTGACATCATTTGAGGCTTGGGTTTTATGATTTTAAAGGGAGTCTTGGAATCTCACAGTGACAAGATCTTGGATCACTTTTTTGTTCAGGTAATGCCATGGTTGCAAAGGACTTTCATTCCATGTAAAGATTCCTCTTTTATTTATGTTTGGTTTCTTGAATAGACCATAGAATTCAAGAATTGGCATTGTGATTTATAATGAGAACAAGGTATGCAATTTATTTCAAGGCTACGTGTGTTTCTAGAGACTAAACAAATTGCATGGTTGATGCTTAATAACTATCACTGGGAGATTGTTCTTGGGAATTTGATTTTGTAGGGTTATAGACCATAATATATTCTATCTATAAACCTCTATATTTCACCATATGTGTTCTATGTTCTGGCATATAAAATTCTGAAGACACCATAGCATGATTTGTCATGTTGTGAAATTTGGCAGTTTCACAATATTTTTGCACAGTAGTGGCTTCATGGATTGGAAGTGAAACTATAACGATGTAAAAATATCAATAATGTTCTAATAACTGCACATAAATTTGAAAATCACAATTTTGATCTTTAGTGAGCCCTGGACATGCATGATATTAAAGACTACTTGCACTTAACAAGAGATAGGTAAATCATTGAAATTGTTTTGGTAGACTTAGTACTCTCACTTGAATTTGCACATTAGAATTATGGAAGTGTAGGAATATGCAGAGGGAGAATTACTGTAGCACTACATTTTATGACTTTTACATAGGTACATCTATAGGAGGTTGTGTACCTTGGGGTGAATTCTAAGTATGGAATATGATGCTCCATGGCATATAGGATAGCCCCTTTTCCTTATCATCCATCAGGTTTTCTATTTATGTACATAGCATGCAATTTTTAATGCAAGTGGACATTTTGGCACTATGAAAATAATAGGTAGAAAGCACAGTAGTAATAAGGAGACACATGACCTTGGAGATGCATTGGAGCTTAGGACCTTTGGAGGATTGTTGGACCTTGAGGAGCAGTGCTCATGCCATGGAGGGCTTTCTTGTTAATCATTGTCACCTTTGATGCTGACACATGTCACGTAGAGTAGAGTGCTTCACATGGGTGGACCTAAATGTGTCTTTCAAGTTTGCTTGTAGTGGACTAGGTCCACTTGTTATTGTAAAGCCCCTTTACCTCTCATATAAAAAGAGGAAGGAGTGAGTTGTTATTGTAGTTGATCATTCACTTGTGCATATTCCTTTCATGCTTGGGTTAGGGATGTATGAGCAGTGCTACTCTCTCTCTCTCGGTGACAATATATCTGAGTTGATGTGTATGTTGGTGACAATATATCTGAGTTGTGATTTTCTCTATCTTCCTTACAAGGATTCCTTGAAAGATAAACAGATTGGTGAACATAAGCAACTAATCTGAACTGTAGCGAAAAATCTGATATGAATCTGCTATTAATTGAGGTTCTAATACCAATGATGCGAGCCAACCCAGAATTCTGCTATTATAACTGAAATTTGAAATCCAAAAATTCTGGAACTAGATCTGAAATATAAAAAATAAAGCAGACCAAAAAATTAAAATCAGAAATTAAGATGGCCCTAACTATAGCAAAAAGTTGAATAATTAAAAAATAATAGCAAATAGATAGGGACAAGCAACGACAAAAAATACTAGTGATTTCAACCAGAACTGGATAATGACTTTGAAGAACAAATGTAAATGCTAGGAGGAAGTAGTTTGTAGCTGACTAAACCAAAAAATAAGTATGCTATAAAGGAATTCTTCTAAGAAGGTATGGATGCCAACTTAGGTTAAATAAATAGCAGTATGGATGTTGCCTTTACCCCAAATAATCTCTTCCAAAATCCATGCAATAGCACACTTCAGAAACAGCTCTGTCAAGGTCTGGATGCCAACTTAAGACCAAGGTAGTATGGATCCTGATTCCTGCCCTTGCGCCAAATGGTCTCTTTCATACCACCTTCATAAAAAGCCTCTACTCTAATGTCTAATGGTAATTTTATAGTTAGTTTTCCCACTTTTTGTAGAAAAGATGAGTTGCAAACTTTGATTAATGACACTTATGAGTGAAAGTTGTAATTGAATATGCGTGGAGTTACAAAGGATTTTATGATGAGAGAAACATAATTTTTAGCCTTTCGGGTTACTTCGAAAATTTTTACACCACGTTTAGGCCTTGTGGGTGCTTCATGAGATGTGGGGTGCATTGTGAATAGTTGGTCCATGCTCTTCCATGATGGACTTAGACATTGGAGGTGGTTTACCGTTTCCTGCTAGATCTTGTTTGGATGTTTGAAAGACATTCTTCCTCGAAGTGTTGGATTAGTATGGAGCTTGATGACTTCATGTTGTTGATGCATGAAGGGAGTTTGTGTGCTTGGAGTATAGTTGGGTATTTCACCATGAAAAAAACATCCCAAAATCAACATGAGCAGACAAAATCCCTTGACATGTGAACTCTTGGGTTGAAGGAGTGTATATGTGGGTGTGGGATTCCTTAAGGTGACACATTACCTTGGATATGCAGTTTCCTTAAGGAGACACATGACCTAGGAGATGCATTGGAGATTAGGACCTCTGGAGGATTGTTGGACCTTGGGGAGTAGTGCTCATGCCATGGAGGGGTTGCTTGTTAATCACTGTCACCTTTGATGCTGACACATGTCACGTAGAGTAGAGTGCTTCACATGGGTGGACCTAAATGTGTCTTTCAAGTTTGCTTGTAGTGGACTAGGTCCACTTGTTATTGTAAAGTCCCTTTACCTCTCATATAAATAGAGGAAGGAGTGAGTTGTTATTATAGTCGATCATGCACTTGTGCATATTCCTTTTCATATTTGGGTTAGGGATGTGAGAGCAGTGCTACTCTCTCTCTCTCTCTCATTCAATATTCTTTGTACTTTATTTGTTTTTGTCTTAAGGTGTTAGGATTTGTTGGAACATTCACCCAAAAACTTCATATATATAAAGAATAAATGAAACCCATGAACACAATCAAAACCTATCATATAATTCTCCATGCTTTCAAAAACCCTAGATAGGGAAAACCAAGAGAAACCCTAGCTCCACCAAAGATTCTCCAACAATATAAAATAACCATGAGAAAAACCTCCATGTCAGAGTATATTTGGTGGAGCCACTTAAACCCTAAGTTATTTTGGAATTATGTTATTTCAAATTTGACTTCCAGCTTACCACTACCTTGCATACCTTGTCACTCCCATAAATTATGTTATTTTAAAAAATTTGAATTCCATATTTTCACAAATACAATGTCCTCAATAAGATAGTTGAACACTTCCATATTCATAGTTAGATCATATTCCAAGAATATATACATTTTTTGTACTAATCAACAATTGTCTCACGAAGAGAAATCATGTCACAAGCGGCAATATATGCACATGGTTCATCACCTCCCAATGCCATAATTTCAATCCCTTCCTATCCCCCATGGGTGAATTCTATGAGAACAGAATCTTGACCAAAGGTGTGAAACTCCTCGCTAGCAACTGCTAGTCCCAAGCCTATTGGGCATTGATGTATTCTTCCCATATCTGGATGTTGTTTTTAAATTTTTGAGCAAAATTATTTAGCTATTTGGACTTTTCTACCAAGGGAGTCACTGTGTTGGGGGGTGCTTAAGGTGATATGACATGATAGGATGGTAGGGTGGTTAATGAACTGTATCCATTTATCTTTAAAACATGTTTCTCTTAGAATATTTTGATAAGAATGGCTCCTTGTTCATGAGGGGTCACATCTGGAATTTCATTGCAAGGTAGCATTTGTCCCAGCTTTGTTCTTGCCAGTTACATCGTCCCTATTCTGGAATTCATGGATAATTGTTTTTGTAGGTTTTGTGGCTCCCATGATACATATCTGGTGCACTCATCACACACAAGAACTTATGGTCAGTTGTGGGTGAAAGATGTGAAATTCAGCACAACAGAATATTCAACTACATTTTCGGTGGATTAGGACATGTGGAAAATTCAACCTAAAAAGGTAGTGTGATGGGTGCAGCTGCAGTGGATGCAACTTGCAAAGCCTCAGGTGTGGATAATTCTACCTAAAAATGTAGTGTGATGGGTGCAGCTGCAGTGGTTGTAAAGCCTCAGAAGTTGTATGTGGGTTTCCATGACTCATGAGGGATGAATTCACATTTTGTACCCGTTTATTTCTAGAATTCCCTCATTAAGTACTGGTTTAAGACTCAAGACTATGTTCTCTAGTGGTAAACCTCAACTCAGAAAGTTGTATATGATATCTCCTTGTCCTTGACGCAAATATTTTAACTCCGAACCCTGTACTTGTTCCCTGGCTCAAAATTTGTCTAATATGATATAAAATGTCAAGTCATGTTCAAGATGGATTTTATTACTATAATTTTTAAAATTTAGAACATTATCTTCATAGTTGCAATCTGATTTTCTGCAATATTTTTGTAATAATATCTTCATAGTTTCAATCTGATTTTCTGCAAGATTTATGTTGAAATATGACCATGGCAATTTTAGTGTCTTTTCATATGTTTGAGAGAATAAGTAAAATGCTTTGAATTTTGAAACAACCAATCAACAATTCTGCCATATTTGTAAATATAATAGTTGGTTAACGAGAACCTTATCATTTTCTTTCTTGGATTCATGTTTTTCGTCTTTTCAAGGATTAAATTAGTAAGGCATTAATAATTTAATTGTGGTTTTCATTGTTGGATCATGTTATTTGGGACATGTAGGTCACATTGTACCATCATACTGTCACAATAAATCTCGAATGATGAAGTGGCTGAGCAAGCCTTTTAAAGGTTCAAGTGACAAAATGTCAGATGGACACCACGTAAGGGTGCATTTGGAGATGATAATGTAATTTGGCATGTTCCCTCTAATGCCACAGTAATCCCTAATTCATCAGAGTGTATTGTCTTTTAAACTTCAATCTTCTATATGTTAGCTCTAACAAAGTTAGCGTCATGCTAGTGATTAATTTGAAAGTGTATTTTAGTGGAAAAATTCACTGTTTTTTGGTGGAATAGTTCATAATTTATTCTGATCTTTTTTTGCAAGTGTACTAATCATGATGATAAATGTGTGGTTTATTTCAAAGGGTTCTCAGTTCTTTCTAGATACGCTTTTCATCATTTACTTTGAATACTTCACTAGTGCTTTACCTTCATATTTTATCCCTTGCATAATTGCTCCTGAGGTCCATGTTGTTATGTTTATTGGCTATTTCTCTGGAAACTTTTTCTTGAGGTTCTACAAGGTAAATCCAAATGCAAAAAATACTATTTTACGTATTGATATTTGTTCAAGACATTGTTGTGTGATACTTGAATTTCATAAATATAGATTTCTATTTCATTATCTATATCAATATATAAGAACAGGTTCATGGATTGTTCATATTTCTCAAACTGTGGAGTTGTTCCCTTCCTGTTGCATGTTCTTTTATATTTTTATCTTGTGATTCAAATTTCTAGTTGTGCTTTCCAGTTATTATCCTACATAGTACATGATTTGATAGATTATATCAAAAGTCCTACCAATACGATAACATTGATTGTTGTATGTAGACATTTTTGTTTAGGATGGACCATTATAGAATCAAGATGAGGAGTTGGATCATGCAATTTCAATTTCTCTTTCTGAAGAGCTAACCAAACCAGATGGTATATGATGGAAATTTCATTTTTTTACAGTTACTTTTAGTTTAATTATATCATTTAGCTTGATGCTTTTCATATATTCAACTAAACTTTTGTTGCTTAACATGACTTTTTCACTTCCATGTTTTAGTGAAATTTTTTATGGTTTGATACTCTCATACAACCTTTATCAAGTTACATGCACCCTCATTAGAAAAAACAAGAGAATTTTTCTTGCCATGACTATCTTTCTTTGTCATTGTTGACTTAAGAACGTCTTTTAGCTACGAAACTAGTTTCAAGGTTATGGCATAACTTGTCATATGAATTGAATAGAAGTTATATCCAAAATGTTAACTTGTAAACTACTTAGCTAGTTTTAGGCTTTCCATTTAAAATCTACTTCAATTTGAACTTTAAACGAGTTGTTCCATAGACTTGAATATTAAGAGATTTTGGTGTAAGGATTAAAAATTAGCCCATAAGGCCTCTCAGTTATTCATTTATTTTATCTGAATATAAAATTTATTATTAAATTAGAACCAATTGGCACAAATAAGTCATAGATCAAGATCATACTTTGTAGAGTGTCGTAGAACAAAAATAGGAGCAAGGACACTGAATTCTTTCAGTTTTCTTGGTTCTTATTCCTTTGGTGTATCTTTGCACCTTTAGGGGCAATTGCTAGTTTAAAGTCTAATTCTTTAAAGGGTGCTAGCTCAATGGAAGAGCACCTGCTTTATAAGCAGGAGGTTGGTGGTTCGATTCCATCCTGCCCTGATATTCATAGGGAATGACGATGATCAGTTTTTGGTGACAGATTCTCTTTTGACCATCACCAATGAGCTTATGGTGATATTTTTCGACCCTCACCAAATATTTTTCGACCCTCATCAAAATATGAAATGGTGACAGTCAACGAATGCCACCATATATATGCATCAATAGTGACGACCATTAAAGGTCTGTCACCATAAATCATTGTTGTTGATATGAAATGGTGAGGGTCACTGTTTGTCATTATAGTCATTATTCGTGACGGACCTCGATGTCACCAATGAGTTTATGGTGACGGTCAATGAACATCACCCTATATATGCACCAATAGTGACGGCCATGAAAGGTCCATCACAAAGAATCGTTGTTGTTCATATGAAATGGTGATGGTCACTATCCGCCATTATAATCAATATTCGTGATGGACCTTGAATGTCACCACAACACATAATTTCGGCGACGCCACCTTTAGTGATGTTTAATTTTTTGGTGACAGAGGCTATTGTCCATCACCATTGCTCATATGAAATGGTGACGGGCACTATCCATCACTATAAATCATTATTGGTGATGGACCTTGAATGTCACCACAACACCTATACTTTTGGCGACACCACCTTTGGTGAAGTTTAGTTTTTGGTGATGAAGGTTCTTTTGACCCTCACAAATGAGCTTATGGTGACCATTTTCACCCCTCACAAATGTGCCTTTTTCATGTAGTGTGAACTCCTTCAAGTTGTTCCAATAGTTTCTCAATTTTTTTTGCCCATCTAAAACCATCCTTTGTTTAGGTTGAACAGTCTCCTTTACTTGCATTTGCACCTTGGAAACAAACCTAGTTCTACGTCTCCTTGACTTCTCAACTGCCTCCTTTACCTCTTCAACATCAATGACTAGTTTTCTTTTGCCTTTGACAACATCTACCAATGTTTTCTTTGATGTCCCTCCTTCACTAGGTTGAACAACCTCTTGTGATACTTTATGCCTAAGTTCCCTATTTTCTTTCTACAAATATGCCATTGTTAGAAGAGCCTTGTCCAACTGATCTTGTAAATATTTAATCCTATGGTACCTTTCATCAATTTTCATTTCCTTTTATTTACTTTTTTATTCCACAAATTGAATAGGTGTAAATGGAGGATCTACAACTAATCTCTTGGTTGAAGATCTTGTTCTTGGTACCCTTTCCATTGTTTCTACTTCAGGTGAGAAGTGAAGGTTCTTAGAATTTATTTTATCAACTGATTTAATTTTAGTCAAAGAATTTTTTACTAAGTTCGCTACTGCAGGTGAAGCTTCTCTGATTACAACTGATGGGGTATGTTTCTTAGTCCTCTGGTTGTTTGAATATTGTTTTATCCACCCTGAAGAAACCAAAAATTCCTACCATGACCGCTCCTTCTTTTCAAATTCTTTATCACCAGCAATTTAGTTAATGAAAAATGAAAAATATTGGCTTCAATCTGATTTCCCTTTGTTTGAACTATGTGAGCCATCTTACATAGACTCCTAAAAAAATAGTAGGGAAGATTCAAAGGTTTATTTCTTGGAAAATGCATTAGGATCCTAATATGATAGTGATACACTTTACTAAACCTCCATTCACATGTGAAATACCTTTTAATCACCCCCAACAGTTTACTATGGTGGTCTTGTAGATAACTTTTTGGAACAACAGAACCATACCCTTTCTAGTTTTTTGGCTTGAGAATGTCTTTGAAATCAACCAAATAAAACTTCATATCTTTGAACCATTCCTCACCATTCGGAGGGATCTCAGTGGCCTCAACTATTGATTGGGTTGTGAATGGAAAAGTAAGTGTTCCCACCTTTTCTTGCAAACCATCAAAACCTCTAGCAAACTCCTTTGTCAACTGTAGATGATACCCCTGAATATTTTCACAAAACCTCTTACACCCCACTTGTTCAAAATCCATTAATGGTTGAATCTGCATTGATGGTTGTGAGATCTTGTGGGTCAAATCAGACAATGACTCCTCCCTTGTGCTTCTTGACTTCTAGAGTTGACATAATTTTTCTTTTGCAATTTTTTAAGTGAATAATTTAGGGTTATGATCAATTTTTTTTGTGTAACAATGGAGGTGTTATGATTTTTTAAACCTTTGATAATGTCTTTAGAGTCAACAATAAATTACACAAATACTTAAACAATTCAAACTTATCTCACGAAAACCCTAAAATACTTGCAATTTAACAACAGTTTGACAAAGAACTAAATGGGACAGTCACAACGCAACAGGTAAAAACATAGTGCTAAATATTTTTGAGTTTTTAAACACTTTCAAGCATAATCTCTTAAGGGAAGAAACTTAAATTTATTCTTAAAACCAAGCTACATATTGCATGTAGAGGCTTACACAGAGAAAATGTGATTTGGAAGCGACAAATGAGGAATATAACACACAGTGTGGAATCATAGCGAATTAGGATAAAACGCAATGCAAAGGAAGAAACACAATGATTTTAGAAGAGAGATGACGATGAATTTATCTTTCTTGCAGTATTTTTATAGTGTTTCCTAGCTTCTACATGCAATTTGAGGATTCATATAAGGTTGAGGAACAAAAATAGACTTGTATTTACACATGTGAAGGAGGATCGACCACCAGTATGCAAGAATAGTAACACTATGTGAATTCACATCGCCCCTACCTCCCTTTCGTAGCAAAAAAAACAAGGATACTAGATCCTTCGATGAAAATGGTGAAGAAATAAGCATTGTGGAATGGAGATGAAAGTTCAAATAGACATGAAGAACGGTCTAGAGTAGAAATGAGAGTGATAAATCATGGTAAGAAAAGGAAATTATGAATTTGCAACACCTTTTGAAAATGCAACGCTTTGGGAAAAGGAAAGGATTTTCCTTTTGATTGTTATTTCCAGCTGAGATAATGAGTTTTTCTTGAAATTACATTCAAACTAACTCCATAGAGCCTCCAAATATGTGCCTAAATCATCTAATGATTGCTTTGATGTAGACATAGCCGCTGGACTTAGGTAACCCACATATAATGACTAAGGATGGTGACTAATTCATAATAACCAAGGGTTTTTTTATGACATGATCTTTGTAATCTCTCCAAGGTGACCAAAAACTTCCTATGATTACCCTTAAATAAGGAAAACACATGACTTTAGACATTTGGACTCTTAACAAAATCTACAATTTTACATGACACTTAATATAAACATAGAACCCTTTAAATAATAATAGTGATGTCATCATGACTAATATTTGCAAATTTTACCTTAGATACATAACAATACTAACATGACCAAGATTCCTGGACATAGGACCCTAACACACTTATCACAACTCATCATGAGGTTAGAATCATCCAAATACTCAAATATACATACAGGAAATATAAGAATAATTAAAAAATCATATCAATAAGTATAAACAAAATTAAATACATAAAGGAGCACCATAAGTCGAAAAGTACTTATCTTTAATGAGAAGTGATCATCTCCCTCTTGAACCAGCCTTCAAAAGCAATCATTGTCCATTTTCCATATGACAATATTGACTTCAATATTTCAACCAAATTTATCAACAACTAGGCCTAATAGATACTATCACATGTAGTGCTTCATCAAATCTATCACAAGTGCTTGAACATATTCACATAAGTCATGCTAGGGTTTCTAAATTACAAATCTCAAAGATTTTCCATAAACCAGGGTTTCTACCAAACCCTAATAACCAAATTTCCTAGAGTTTCCTTCAAACCCTAGTATTCTCTTAGGTCTCCTCCATATTCTCTTACATCGATCAAGGTTTTCTTCATAAGGGTGATCTTCAATGGCTTTTCTTCAGCCTAGATATGAGACCTTGTTAATATTTATTAGGGCTATATTGCTCTTTGCTTTGATAATTTCTTTTCATTATTTCCATATGAAATTCACCCTGTGGCATCATAACGTTATTCATATTTATATCATTATTCAAAAACATATGCAACTATATAGAAAGAAAAATATCATAATCAATTCAGCGGAATATAAAGGAACAATAGAAGAAAAGAATTCACACATAGAGACACCAAAATTTGTCGGAGACCAGGGAAAAACCCACTATGGTGAAAACCATTTCAGATTCTTTTTATTATTATATTGTCATTAAATGATTCAAAAATGAGAGTACAATGATCCCATATCTTCATCCATACAACTATCCAACAACATCAACTAAATAATATTTATGAAATGAACCCAGTAATGCTAATACTCAAAACCCTGATTCGAGAGCTTGTAATCAACTGTCAATGTCCACGGTCAACTGCGAAACCCTGCGGTCAACGAGCGAATTCTGTAATCAACTGAAAAATTGAACCTTTAGGTTGTAGTCACAGGGAATATGTGTCATGCATGCAGCTGAAAGACTTCGGTCAAAATTTCTCTATGAGATGCATGCGACTGCAATTGATATTTTTCCTTGACATGCCCGCGATTGAGACCCAAAACCCTAAAAACATAGATGCAAGCTTCAAGCCTTGCAATTTTGAACCTGTTTCAACCAATCTTTGCAAATTTGCCTCAGACCTGTGCAAGCCAAACCGAAGAAGAGAATAGAAGAATGTCTCATGATCATTTCCAAATGAGGTTGAGGTCACTTGTATTTATAGCCCTCTAAGGGTGTCCAATTTTCTTTAGGGTCGACCTAATCAAATATGAACATGTGGGCTTTAATTAAAAAATATACTTTCCCTTATCCAAATTGAGTGTTTCCATAGTCAAAATTGGTCCTCTTGAAAAGATGAATCTCATCCCATGGTTGGAATTTGTCACTGAGTTACCAAATTAACATATGTGAGAAGAACTATGTGGCATTCTATCATTATGATCTTTACCCACTATTAAATCTCAACATATTAAGAAATTCATCTCTAATTGTATTTTTTGTTATCTCATTTGAGTTTAGTGACATGCTAAATGAATGTAGTTGCAAATATTGGGGAAAACCAAGGGGAGAGGCTACTCTTGCATTTAGGAAATAAGGAAGGAGTGACAATTTTGATTTAGAATATGATCATTCCTCTAGCTACGATGAATATTGGTTCATGATGCATGAACACAAGCGGGTGTAGACATAGATAGAATTGAGTGAAAGCATACATAGTTATCCAAAAGTATATTCTACCCATTCTTACCTTAAATTGTAACTAACATAACCATATAAATTGAATGGTTGGTAAATATCGATAGGCATCAATCCATGGTAAGCATCAAAATACTTACTTTGTGATACATCACACATTGCCAAATTATAAATTTATTATTATTATTATTAAAAATTAATAGACGAGTTAAAATATATAAATTTAAAAAAACATCTAGGAAGATTATTAACCATGGAGATTCACCGCATTTAACCATATACACTATTAACCTATAAATAAGCTTTGTTACAATATCATGGGATAGTATCACCACTTATCAATACTATAAGTATACCATATGTCCCAAAATCCATAACTCATTTCATATGACACTTGTTCATATAACATTTTTTTAATTAATCAATTTAATTAAAATCACATAAATGACATAAAAGATAAATCTCAATCTTTGAGTTGTGATTATTACTAATTCTATAATATTCTACGAAGACCGAAATTTGAAGAGAATGGTGAAAGTCCAGTCGATAAAGAAGGATGCAAATGAGAAAGGGAAAGCTAAGGTTCCAAAATCTACTCCATCTAAACATGGAAGAAAGTTTGGCAAACAGGTGATGGAGAACCTATTCGAGACTTATTTGGATGGTACACCATGCTACATTAAGTCTTTGATTCACGAGTGGGAGCAGGATGCAAGGTCCAAGAGGAGGATGCTGACATGGCTGGGGAAGAACAAATCGTATGATTACGGACCCTAGCAATACTCGCAGCAAATTATCCTTATTTCATCACTCAATTCGCACCTATTGGATACTGAAATGCCTTTTGGTGAAGGCAATTGTTTTTGTCCAAGAGATTGGGGGAGACCCCAAAGCAACCTCAAATCTAGCAGATATTGGCAGGGCCATCCAGGAAATTAACTTGCGACAACACCAACAATGTGTCCACTTGGGGAGAATTGAGAAGCAACTACAAAGCACGCACCAAGTTGACATGCCTGGCTTCGGTGTGAAAGATCTGACTCCCATAGAGTCATCTGATGACTGATTTTAGTTATTTCTGTTTTTGTTATGATAGCGGATAGCATTTACTTTTTTTATGTTTATGCAAGGAAAGATCAACATTAGCTACTTAAAAACAATAAAAGACAGATTAAAGAAGTTTATGTTTTGGATGATCTACAAATAAGTTAAGACCAAACACTATAAATTTCTCTAACTTACATTTTGATTTTTAAATAAAAAATAAAAGAATCTACTAAGTTTAAAAAAAAAATATTAATAATTAAATTAAAATTATAAAAATTGTATTCAAAATAATTGTCTCTTTTTCTTAAAAGCCAAAATAGTCACACCTATCCACACTCGTACTCTTTGTTCACAACAATTAATAAAATTAAATATCTTTACGTGAACTATATCAAGATTAACGTTATAGTTGGAATTAAACTATATCAAGATTAACATTATAATTAGAATTAAGAGCATTGTTAAAATTATCGTTTATCGTTCTTAAAATTCCTGCAAATTCCTTAAAAAATAATCCTAAATTACACTCTTGATCATAATTAAACAGAACAAACTCTTCATCAGGATAAAACAATTCGACGAACAAGAAAAGGCGATGGTATCAATTCCACGAAAAGAAAAGTAAACATGTAACGACGTAAAAAGAAAGTCAAATTGGATGCTATACACGTGTACCTACTACATTCATAAAATCATTCCTATAAGACGAAGAAAAAAAAGGTAATGGTATCAAATCCACGAAAAGTAAAGTAAACATGTAACATCATTAAAAATAAATAAAAAAGAAAATCAAATTGGATGATATAAACCTGTACCTACTTTGTTGATAAAATCATTTATATAATTTTTAGATTTTAGTGGGATTTTTTTAAAATTTTTGAATACGCGACTGACTTTCTCCGCATAGCCTCAAATTGGCCGTGGAATACGCAACTGACTTTCTCTGCATAACCTCAACTTGGTCTTCGAATACGCGACTTGGATACAATACGACAGAATAGACTAATGACTTTCTCTGCATCCCTCCTTTTTTCCTTGCCATAGGGGCGAGCTTTATTTCAGCTGCCATAGGCTCATAAATTGCGGCGGGCATTTCCTGCCTGGGCGCATTTATGGGCCTATGGCTGAAGAAAGCCGTAGTCTAACTAGCCAGAGGAATCGCCCTGAAAATCATGAAAATTTCGATAAGATTTTCAGAAAATCGGGCAGGAATTTTTCTAAATCCATGTTATAACTATCAAAGTTTAATATTTTGGGTGTCCTACAGGTTTTTGATGGTGCTGAATCCATTTCCAATGTCAAAATCAGGATGCAAACACTGTTTCTGCAAGATTTTTTAAAAAAATTTGGCCCGGATTCCGGCCAATTTTGAAATAAGGCTCGCCATTACGGTCGAGAGAATCCGCGACTTGCAGCAACTAATCAATTCCCACTTAATACCGCCGTGCGATACAATACATTAATTCCCTCACCTCTCCATCGGGGCCCTCCATCGGTCCCCAATGCCTGCTGCCGTGCGATACAATACATTAATTCCCTCACTACTCCATCGGGGCCCTCCATCGGTCCCCAATGCCAACACGGTGGTCCTTTTTTCCTTTTGCTATTTATATGTCCGCCGCGCACTTAAAGTTGCATAGCAGAGAAGCCATTAAAGACGCTGAGCTGATAAAAAGAGAGAGAGAAATGATGATGAAAATGTTGATACTTCTGTGGTTTGCGTTCATGGCGCTGGGGACTGCTACTTCGTCAATGAAGAAGCCGAAGCCCCATATTCACAATGATGTCGATTCTGTTGAATTCATATCACCCATCAACGTTCACGATGGAAGGGACGTGTCGGCGCTTTTGTCGTTCAGAAATGTGGTAATATCGGATCCATTTGGATCCCTTCTCAACTGGACACCACACAACTCTCACAACGTCTGCTCCTGGAATGGAATCCGGTGCAGAAAGGGCACGAAGAGAGTGGTAGGCATAACACTTGCTGGTTTGGAATTACAAGGTAGACTCTCACCATCTCTGGGTAACCTTTCGTTATTACGCATTTTCAATCTCTCTGGTAATAATCTCTCAGGAATAATTCCACTAGAGCTTGGCCAGCTAAAATCCCTTGGAATACTCGACCTTAGCTATAATATTCTTTGGGGTTCTATTCCAAGATCGCTGTCTAATTGTACGCACCTTCAGTGGCTCCGACTTTCAGTAAACAGCTTGACTGGGACCATACCAACAGAATTCGGCCGTCTAGTCAAGTTGGAACATCTCCGCTTGCCCAACAATAATCTTACTGGAAGTATTCCTCTTGCCCTCAGCAACTGCACGTCTCTCCAAGATTTGTCCATTGGATACAACAATCTTACTGGACCAATCCCTTCAGTTTTGGGTATGCTCAGAAATCTATCTTATCTGTACTTTGAAGGAAACTCACTAAGTGGTCAGATCCCTCCAACTCTTGGAAATTGTACTAAGTTGTTGTATATCGCTTTTTCTCACAACAGTTTGAGTGGAAGAATTCCTGCTGAATTGGGGTTGCTGCAGGAATTAGAATACCTGTATCTACAAACAAACAGTTTCGAGAATGTCATTCCTCCATTTCTGGGAAACCTCTCTTCCCTGCAGGTTTTATTTTTGGGGGACAACAAATTGTCTGGAAAGATACCACCTCAATTGGGACAGTTAAGAGAGCTTGTTCAACTATCTCTTTATGGTCCTGGTAATATTTCAGGTGTAATCCCTTCTGAAATAGGAAATTGCAGTAATCTTGTATGGCTGGATTTACCCAATAACAAGATTCAAGGCCCCATCCCGATGAGTGTATCTCAACTTCCCCTCTCCACATTGAATTTGGATGAAAATGATGTGAGCGGTCATGTACCTGAAGCCATTGCAAACCTGAGTCAGGTGGCCTATCTACGTCTTGGTAGAAATGGGTTAACAGGCAGCATTCCCCAGGCCCTTTTCAGTTTACATGCGCTGGAATACCTTTACTTTGATAACAACAATTTAACAGGCCGCATACCTAAAGAAATTTCCAACTTAACCCAGTTGAGGCAGTTAACTAAACCATTTCACTGGACCCATACCAGAAGAAGCCATTGGAAATTTAGCTCAGCTGCAGTTCCTGCATCTAGGTGTAAATAGGCTCATCGGTGGCATACCGAAAGCCATTGCAAAATTGAGTGAGTTGACCTTCATATATCTTGCCAACAACATGTTTACTGGAAATATACCTGAAGGCATTGGTAATTTTACTAAGCTTCAGAATCTTTACTTAGATAACAACCGTCTCACAGGTACAATCCCTGAAGGTATTGGACAATGTGTGGAACTACAACAGCTAGATTTATCTAAAAACAAGTTGAATGGAACTTTCCCTCACTCTTTGGGGAATTGTAAATCTTTGACAGTTTTGGCACTCGTGGACAACTTATTGCTGGGAAAAATACCACCGACTTTAAGTGGCTGCACAAAATTACAGAGATTGAATGTGTCTGAAAACAAATTGAGTGGTCCTCTGAACATAAGCTTTCCAATGTCTATGGAAGTCATTTCTGCTTATTCTAATAACTTTTCTGGCATCATCCCTGAATCTATGGCTATTTGTACTCAACTTCAGTTACTGGATTTGAGAAAAAATGGATTAACTGGGAGGCTTCCTCAGTTTCTTGCATTTTTTTATGATTTAAGAGTTTTAAGTCTTGGATATAATAATTTCTTTGGTGATATTCCTCAATGGATTACAAATCTCACTCATTTGCAAGTGTTGGATTTATCCAACAATAAATTCAGTGGAAGAATACCAATTAATATTCAAGGATTCAAGGGGTTCAAAATTCTTGGATCTTCCAAACTTACTGGTAATACACTATATGAGGATTTGAGAGTTGTGATAAAAGGATTTGAGTATCCTTTGACATATGTGCTGGCTACAAACACCATATTCGACTTATCTAGCAACAATCTTACTAAAGAAATTCCTCCAAGAATAGGAAGTCTCATTAGCTTAAGGCTATTGAATTTATCTGGAAATCAACTAAGAGGATCGATCCTTGCATCTATTGGTGAGATATCTACTTTGGAGCAGTTGGACTTGTCCAAAACTATTTTAAGTGGAGAAATTCCTCAAGAGATCTGTAAATTAACCATGTTGGCATCTTTGAACATTTCATGGAATAGACTTTGTGGTAAAATCCCAAAAGGAACACAGATAGACACTTTTAATGAGACTTCATTTGAAGGAAACAAATGCTTATGCGGCTATCCTTTGCAAATATGTAAGGAAACACAAAACAATAACACAATGGAAGATGTTCACAATAGTAAAGGACATGGATGGCTAAGTCATGTAGATGAACATGTCTCATTATTTGCATTGGGATTGGGACTGGTGATTGGATTTTTTGGAGTTGTCACTGTGATGATATTATGGGATGATGCTAGACATTGGGTGATGCCTCCCCACATACAACCTTATTATGGAGTGTACAAATTCCCTAAATAACTTGAAGGTTTGATCTATCTCCACCAATAAATTAAAGTAGTCAGAAAATATCATATTTAGTATGTTGTTGTAATGACTTCTAGCCTTGTTGTTATATGGCATGTGTTGTTGTTGTAATGGCTTCTAGCCTTGTTTTTATATGGCATATGGTGTTGTTGTAATGGCTTATAGCGTTGTTTTTATATGGCCTAGGGCCTTGAAAAATATCTTATTATTAGAAAGTGCATGTTTAATGACATGGATTTTTTTTTTTTTTTTTTACTTTTAACATTAATATATACTTTAGTTTTACAAACTCTTTGCATGATATATAATAAATATAAACATGATGTATAAAAATTATAAAACTATAATAATGAAATTGTTAATTATCTTTAATATGGTGGTTATGAATAATGATGCTCCTCCACTCATAATAAGTATTTGGTCCCAAATCCTATTATCCAAATGTTAAAAAAAAAACACAGTAATATATATAATCTTCTTCCATACAAAAATATTTAATATATAAAATTATATTCCAAATTTGATTTTACTCAACCATTTATATCTTTATTTTACTTCACATGTTATATATAATTTTCTTTTAAAATCACTTATTATTTACGTTTTATATCACTATTTTATATTATTAATTTTGAAATTATGGAAAACAACCCACTTTATATATAAAGAATTAAAAATAATTTTATTTATATAATAATTTTATTTTTAAATAACTTTATTATTCAAACTTTAAATTTAATTTAGCCTCTCTTTTTTTAAATAAATTGAATATCACTATATTTTATGATGCTTTTTTAAAATTTTATTTAAAAATATATATTTATATTAAAATCATTATGTGATAAGAATGTTGAGAGCTTCTGGAGAACTGTGTGCATTGCTTGTTGAACCCCAAAATAGAAAAGGACGTTTCAGGAAGCCGGAACATGATATGAGAAGAATGTTTGACCAAAATTTTATAAGGAGAAATAAATTAGCCATTAGATTAAGAGGGATTAAAAGTATAAATGAGTCAAAGTCTTGAAACTAATTTGGAAATTGAAATTATATTTTTATATTGAATTCATTAATATTTGATAATTAACAGTTAGGGAGATTTAAATATTGAATTATTTAATTTGAAATTAGAATAAAAATTAAAAGAGTTAAAGCGTTGAAACTAATTTGGATATAGAAATTATAAATTTAATATCGGACCCATTAATAATTAACTAATAGGGAGATCAAATTAATAAATTTATGGTGGGTGGGGAGGGGGGGGCCGCAGAGGGAGGGGCAAAATTGGAAAGAAAAGGAAAATATTGAAATAAAGAAATTTTGTAAATTTATGTGGAACAAAGGTTAAAGGAACCTTTTATTTCACACAGTAAATAAAAATAAAAAATAAAATAAAATAAATAAATAAATTATGGTATCAGATTAATAAGATTTTTGATTAAGATTAATAAGATCATTATGTGATTTTATAATTGTTTTAAATGTAGTTTTTCAAATATATTTATTATAAAATTATAATATATTATTTATTAAATTAAAAAATATATTTATTTATATGTATTTTCATTTTATATATTAAATAATATTTAGAATCTAAGTCAATTATATATATATGTATATGCTTTTTTAAGAGAGGTATATAATAATGAATTAAAAATATATATAAAAATAATTTATAATATAGTTATAATATATTAAAATTATTATTTATATATTATATTATTATATTAATCTTAAATTTCATATTATTATTATGTTGTATATATTATAATAATATGTTATTAGTCCTTATCAATGTAAGACTTTATTAATCCATTTGCACGTTGATTATTATTAGTTTAGTAATCATGAATGCAAACTATAATGTTTAATTTTTAAAAAAAAATATTTATTTAAATCAATATTATTGAAAAAATATTTTCAAACAATTAATTGGACCATAACATACTGTCAGATATGCACAATACAATGGCATGTGGATAATTGCCTCAATTTTTTTTGCCATAATTTCTCCTTGTAATTGTAATATTTATGCCATGATTTTTAGATATTTGTGTAGTGATTGTCTGTGATTAACCCACCTAAAATGACTCATACTCAAGTCAATAACATATTTACTATCAGTTATTTCCCACCATAAAACCATAATTTAAGTAGGTATTTACATAAAAAATGAATAGGAACAAGATGTGAATAAATATATTTAAGAAGAGTTATTTCCCACCATTATTTATGTGTTCTTCAACACTTAAAAAAAATGAATAGGAACAAGATGCGAATAAATATATTTATGAAGAGTTATTTCCCACCATTATTTTGTGTTGTTCAACACTTAACAAGTAGGAGTAAAAAGGAAAATGTGCAGACTTACTAGAGGTTGCTACCCACCAGAACTTATGCAAGTGATTGTCCCTTAGTAGGTACTTAATTTTTCCACTTCATATATCTATTTGCACTTTCTCAAGTATAATTTCCACTTGAATGGTAGGGACTACGCTACCCTACATCACTTATTATGTTATGTAATGTGTAAATTTCGAATGCAAGAAAATCATACTTTTCCTTCATCTTTACCCTTATTTAATCTATCTCATAATGTTTAGTTTCACTGCTCATCTGTGATTATAGGATCAGTTGTGGTTATCAGAGTCTCTACATTCTGTCACATCTGCATTACTTTTACACAATGGTTATTGGAACTCCAAGGATGAACACCAACATTTGATGCTTAAATTGACATCAAGCACTTACATTGACTAGTGGCTCTTTTCTGAGGATTCTCATATAGGTTCGATCTTAGTAGAGATTACATGAAGGCTTCAACCTTTCATCCTTTCGTCACATAGTGAATTCATGAATTCACTCTAAGTCTATAAAAGCTACTACAAAATTCTTCTAAGTCCCTTCTAAATTCTGTAAATGGAATATAAAGAGTCAAATATTCATACATTTTTCCCAAGTTTCCTTAACGAAATCTCACCTTTTTCATTCTCCTTCTCTCACACAAAAAATATTAATTATACCTGCATAAAATTATTTTTTCATCATTGTATTTGACATTATATCTTACTCTTAACATAAGAATAATATCATTCACATGAAAATTTTACACATAAATCTATCATTAGCTTTAGTATTGACATAGAAATTAAACCCTGCTTAATTCAATATCACACAGAGATGCTAAAATTCTTCATTCATACATAACAGACAGGATTATAAGCATAAGGATGCTTGCATCTAATTTCATTCATCAAAACTCTGTACATATAATCATTAAAAAAAAAAAAATTTCTCCATTCACTCTTTCTGACCTGATTCTACGTTTATTTGTCCATCCTTTACTCTCTTTTTTACTGCTCGTAGGCTTACAATAGATATAATTTAGAAACATCACAATTTTTTTTAGATCTTAAAACCACTCTATTAATCACCCATAAATCACTCCATAAATTAGATTTTTCTAAATCCTAAAATAACTCAATCTCTCTCTAGAATATCTCATGCTTTGCAAAGAACATTTTATTTTAACATATCAACAAAATATTACCTATCAAAACATATTAGACTCATCGTTAATTCACTTAGATTTCCTAGAATAAATCAACTCAATATAATATTTACATAGAATAATATGAGTTCTTCTCGAAATTTGAAGAGCCCCTTTTGGAAAATTTTCCTCCAAAAACTTGTTGGGTTAGAAGCTCTAATCGTTTTCATTAGACTCCCACAGTAGAAAAAATTATGGGTTCTTGTTCATAAGCTTTTGATGTAACAATCCTCTTGGATCCCAAACCTTATGTTGTAGTTTTCCATTTTTCCCTGCATGTTGTTGTCCTACTATTGATGTTTCCTTCACTTCTCATGGATTCTAAATTCCATACTACTCTCGTTAACTTTACTTGTTGATGCAAAGCTTCTCAGTTACTTGTACTTTGCTGCTAGCTATCCTTTTTCTCTTAGTGTATCTTCTCCTAATTACCCTCTTCATCAGAATACACAACTTGTCAATTTCCTCATCCAAATTTATCCTTAACTCCTTAAACTTAATTTGATCTCTTACTAACTACTGCATATCACCCTTGTGCATAAGAGTGTGATGACTCTTACCAAATTGTGTTCTATACACTCGCTTCACTATCTACACCTCATGCCTTATAGCTTCCTCCTTATTATTGTCTTCCAAGACAATTTCCTCTTCTTCTAGTTTCAATTTTACAAATTAAATATGCATGTTCTGATCTACTAATCTCTCCTTAAGAAGTTTCAAATATTCACACCAAACAATAAAATTACCTTGAATTGAACTTGTAAACTCATCACTCATGTCCTTTGCTAACCCTTCCTCCAAAAGCTCTAATTCTTCCTCGAAGCCTACATCTTCCATCACAAACTTCTGATAATACCTTTCTTCTATGCTTTGTAAAGAGAATCCTTTTTTTTTTTTCATTTGGAGCATAAGTGTTAGGTCCATATATTACTAGTGCAGTCCCTTATTGTTGTTAGTGTAGCTCCCTTATTGTTATTGTTGTACCCATGTAACCCCAATATTTTTTATTATTGTGCCCTTACATTATTATTGTTAGGTCGACTAGGATTATATTGTGACCCCATGGACACCAGTATATATAGAAGGAGGTTTTGTCATTTGTATCATCCAAGAATTTATCATTTATGTAATGTAAAGGAGGTTTCCCCCTAGAAATGACTTATTTCTAAGGTGTTTCTCTCTCTTTTATTCTATTTTTGGAGTTGGTTTCATAACATTTGGTATCAGAGCTTTGGATTCTAGGGTTTTGCTACTCCAAACAGGTCATCGTGGAATTTTCGCTATAATTTTTTTTCTACAAAGGTTTAGAAGCTAAAATTTCTCCCACGTGAAGCCGAAATCGTGAGGAGCTTTGTGTAAAAATGTCAAATATTTGTTTGCAATATTTTCGGAGATATGATCTGTGGAAGTTAGGGTGTTTCCAGGCTCTCGAATTTCATCTAAAAGAGGTGACCATGGAAAAATCGTCATAACTCTCTCTCTGAGAATCGAATTGAAATTCTGTAAAAAGTGGTTGAAATTACACGGACTTTAGTTTCCTGTGTATAAATTTCAAAGCCGAAGGAGGAAATAGTGAGACATGGCATGCCATACAAGTTCGTTCTATTGAACTAGTCCATAATTAGGTCATTGTGGGAGATTGGGCATAACATTGTCTTGAAGAATCCAAATCAGGTCAGACCCATGGCATTAGAAAGAATATTTAGAGGGCTACTACAGGACTACATTTTTAAATATTGAAGATCTAAAATTAAAAGAGATACATCAGTTTCAATATCAAGCTCCTCAAAAACAAGAATAATGTGTGTATTTTTTTTTCAAATTGCATAAGTCTTGTTTGAAAAATCAGTTTGAAGAGATTACAAGGGAATATTGAAACATAGATAACAGTATTGGGTTCTAAAATGCCACCTAAAAAGAATTCAACACCCATTAAGCCTTCAGGAGGCTCTACTATGACTCATGAAGAGGAAGAAGTGCAACATGACATATCAAAATTACAAGAGCAAGTGCACCAAATTTCGCTCTCGCAAAAAGAAAACAAAAAATGAAATGGAAGTTTTGAAGAAAGGCATGGAAGCTAAGATGGATGGTTTGAAGAAAGGCATGGAAGCTAATATGGATGGTTTGAAGAATGGCATGAAAGCTAATATGGATGGCATGGAATTTGACATGAAAGCTAAGATGAATGACATGGAAGCTAAGATCGATGAAAAAAAATGAAAGACAACATGGAAGATAAGAAGAATGATCTAAAAGAAAAAATGGAAGGTTTGAAGGAAGGTTTGACAAGGTTGATACAAGAAATGATTCCTAATGGCGGAAATATAGTAGAGGAAACTCATGATGAGAGCAAAATAAATGTTAATAGTGATTTCATAAACTCTAATGTTGGATTGAAGACCCACCATATTCCAAAGATCGATGTGAGGAAGTTTGGTGGCAAGGATCCCGTAACATGGATACTACAGATGGAACAATATTTTGATCTCAATAATGTGCAAAACACACAAAAGGTATGCATTGAAACTTTATATTTAGAACACAATATTTTTATGGTATCAATGGCTTTGCTCCCATAAAAAAATTGCCACTTGGTCAATTTTTACGGAGGAAATGATAGCACATTATGAGGATACAAAGAGCAACACCTTATTTAGCCAATTGATAAATCTAAAAAAAAAGGGTTAAATAGTGGAGCAGATGAGGACTTCCAAAAATTGTATATAAGGGTAGTTGATATTCCAGAGGAACATAGGATTGATGTCTTCATAGGGACTTTAAATGATAACATCCAACATGAGGTTTGACTTTGGGAACCTAATTCATTGGAGAAGGAATTTAGGTTGGCAAGAAAAATTGAATGTAAAATTATGGTGACAAGGAAGCCTACCATTCACATCTATAAAGATGGAAGTGTTGCTGCTCCTAGACTTCCATAACCTACAAGGTTGACACCACAAAAATTGGAAGAAAAAAGAGAAAAAGGGCTTTGCTACAGTTGTGATAGGAAATACACTAAAGGTTGTAAGTGTGTTGAGAAGAAATTATTTTACATAGATTGTGAAGAGGAGGAAGAAAATGAACAAGAAACTTCAAAAGAAGAGGATATACACCAGGAACCAACCCTAGAGAAAGAAGAAATGGGTCTGACCATATCATGTAATGCATTGGCAGGAATTACCATTCCTCAAACTCTTAAGATAGAAGGACATATAAAGAAGAGAAAGGTTATAGTGTTGATTGATTTAGGTAGTACCCATAATTTTTTTCATTGTAAAGTAGCCAAGGAATTGAATTGCTTCCTATACCCAGCACCAGAATGCCAAGTAATGGTTGCAAATGGAGGAACTATAAATTTCTCTGGAAAATGCCATAATATCAAGCTAACCATGGGGGAATATGTATTGAATAGTCCAATGCTTTCCATTTGAATGGTAGGTGCTGATGTTGTACTAGGAGTACAATGGTTACAATATTTCAGGATGGTAGCTTTCAATTTGCAAAAACTTTTCTTGAATTTTTTTTCAGAAGGAAAGGAAGTCAAATTACGGGGTATCGTAGGGAAGCCGGTAAAGAGTATAAGTTCTAATGTCATGAAAAGATTCTGAAGAAAGAAAAATGAGGCATAATTGCACAATTATGATCACTAGAAGTTCCAATATCAAAATCATCTATTTCTTCAGATCTCCAAAAATTCTTAGACAATCATTCCAAGGTGTTTGAAACTCCCAAAGGACTCCCACCTATTCGTGATCATGATCATGCTATTCATTTAATTCCAGGAAGTGTTCCTCCAAACATTAGGCCTTACATATATCCTTATGTCTAAAAGAGTGGAATTGAACGTATGATTGGAGAAATGTTAGAGGCTGGTATAATTCAACTTAGTCAAATTTCTTTCTATGCTCCAGTAGTAGTGGTGCACAAGAAGGATGGATCATGGTGCATGTGTTGAGATTATAGGGAGCTCAATAAGCTCACTATTAAAGATAAATTTCCCATTCTTGTGATTGATGAATTATTGGATGAATTACATGGAGCAATTTATTTTACCATGTTGGATCTTCGTTCAGGATATCATCAAATTAGAATGAAGACTGAAGATATTCTGAAAACAACATTTCGAACTCATGAGGCTCATTATGAATTTTTGGTCATGCCTTTTTCCCTTACCAATGCACCTTCTACATTTCAAGGGTTGATGAATTCCATTTTCAAACCCTTCCTTAGAAAATTTGTGTTAGTATTTTTTGATGATATACTAATCTACAACACGTATTGGAAGGATCATGTTCAACATGTTGATAGGGTGATCAAACTATTGGAGGAGAAAAAATTATATGCAAAAACCTCCAAATGTTTCTTTGGAGTACAAGAGGTGGAATATCTGGGTCATATTGTATCTCACGAGGATGTTAAGGTAGACCCTAAAAAAATTAAAGCCATTAAGGAATGGAAAGTACCCACAACCATAAAGCACTTACGAGGATTTCTTAGGTTAACAAGGTATTATCGCAAGTTTTTTAATAAGTATGGGAGAATATAAGCCCCTGTAACAACTTTATTTAAGAAAGATGCATTTTCATGGACTCCTAAAGCAACTAAGGCATTTGAACATCATAAAGAGGCAATGTGCCTAGCACCGGTCTTAGCTACACCAGATTTCACAAAAACCTTTATTGTGGAATGTGATGCCTTAGGAAATGGAATTGGTGGTATTTTAATGCAAGAAGGAAGACGCATTGATTTTTAAAGTCGTACAATCAAAGGAAAGTATTTACAGAAAGATATTTATGAAAATAAAATGTTGGCAATACTACATGCACTAAAGAAATGGCGACCTTACATAATGGGAAGACATTTCAAGGTAAAAAATGATCATGATAGTCTTAAACACTTTTTGGAACAAAGACTATCTTCAGAAGAGAAGAAAAAATGGGTCACAAAGATGTTGGGTTATGATTTTGAAATCATCTACAAAAAAGGGAAACTAAATGTTGTTGCAGATGCACTCTCAAGAAAGGGTGAAGAGGTGGAAGAATTGCTTTGTGTCATTTCTATTATCCAACCAGATTGGATAACCAAAGCAAGGGATGAATGGAAGAAGGACAAAGAAGAGTGGACACTCATTCAAAAATTGCAGCAAGATCCTAGTACATCTGATACATTTAGTTGGAAAACTGATTCCTTATGGTACAAAGATCACTTATATATTTGTAATAATTCTTAACTAAAACAAAAGATTCTTTTGGAATTGCACACTTTTCCTTTAGGAAGAAACTTAGGATTTTTAAAACTTACCACAGGGTGAAGAATGAATTTTTTTGGGATGGCCTTAAATCTGATATTCAAAAGTTTGTGGCAGAATGTATGGTTTGCCAGCAAAATAAAGTTGAGACAATTAAGACTCTAGGTCTTCTACAACCTTTATTCATTCCAAGTGAACATTGAGAGGAGATTTCAATGGATTTTATCATAGGTTTAACTAAGTCTAAAGGAAAGAGTGTCATCATGGTGGAAGTTGATAGACTTGCCAAGTATGGACACTTTTGTGTATTATCTCATCCATTTAAAGCAAGTATAGTTACTACTACATTTATGGAAACAATTCAAAAGCTACATGGAAACCCAAATATTATTGTAAGCGACAGAGATCCCATTTTTACTGGAAATTTTTGGACAAAATTATTTTATTGTTTGGGTACTCAACTAGCTCATAGCTCATCTTATCATCCTCAATCCGATGGTCAAACTGAGATAGTGAACAAATGTTTGGAAGGATATCTTCGTTGTTTTGTATCTGATATAAAAACACAATGGGTCAAGTGGTTACCTCTGACTGAATGGTGGTATAACACTTCCTTCCATACTGCAGCAAAAATGACTCCATTTATGGCACTTTATGGATATCATCCATCGTCCATCACATCATATTTAAGAGAAACTTCCATGGTTCAAGCAGTGGAAGATCACATCGAGCATCAACAACAAGTTCTCCAACTCTTAAAGGATAACCTAAATTTGGCATAAAATCGAATGAAACAATAGGAAGATCAACATTGCAGCGAGAGAAGTTTTGTTGTAGGAGACTAGGTATTTTTGCAGCTACAACCATACAAAATAATATCCCTCAAGCAAGCTAAGAAGGATAATAAATTATTTCCAAAGTACTATGGCCCTTACAAGGTGTTGCAAAATATTGGTACTATGGCATACAAATTGTAGCTTCCTGCTTCTTCGCGAGTGCATCCATTTTTCCATGTTTCATGCTTAAAGAAGGTTATAGGTGACAAACTTCTAGTTCAAACAATATTGCCAGAACTTGATGAGGAAGGAAAAATCATATTGGAACCTGAAGCAATCATGGAAACAAGAATTTGACAACTACGAAATCGATCAATTTCAGAGTATCTCATCAAGTGGAAGAACTTACCCACTGAAGATTCTACATGGGAGGATGAGTATTATATACAGAAGCATCCAGAGTTACTCAAGCGTTGAGGACAACAATTTTTTGAGGGAGAGGGGCTTGTTAGGTCCCTATATTACTAGTGTAGTCCCTTATTGTTGTTAGTGTAGCCCCCTTATTGTTACTGTTGTACCCGTGTAACCCCAATATTGTTATTATTGTGCCCTTACATTACTATTATTATGTTGGCTAGGATTATATTGTGACCCCATGGATTCCTATATATAGAAGGAGGTTTTGTCATTTGTATCATCCAAGAATTTCTCATTTATGTAATGTAAAGGAGGTTTCCCCCTTGAAGTGGCTTATTTCTAAGGCATTGATCTCTCTTTTCATCTATTTTTGCAGCTGGTTTCATAAAAATAAGTTAGTTTCATTTTTTCCTCTATTTTTGTGATAATTGTAGATGGTTTCCCATCTTCATAAAACCCTGCAATAATAAAAAAAATTGTTAGATTTAAAATCATAAGGCTCTGTGGCCTAATTTGATGTTTAAGACATCAAATCATCATTTCGATATGAACTTTCACAATATTTCACGAGACTTGCAGTAAGTATCTCCTTTTCTTCTTCCTCCTCTCCAAGGATATTTCCTTGTTCTGTATAGGAATTTCATCCACAAATTCATTAATTAGAATTTATTTAGTATTTCCCTCATGAGGAAACTCTCCATCATATATGCTTGCATGATGTGCATTCACAAACATTTCATTAGTTGTAAAATCAATATATCCTTGGATCTCATCAATTATTTTATCCTCATCTTCACCAAGGATATGTCCCTATTCTGGTTCACATAAGTGAACTTATTTTTCCTTTGATGGCCTTTGTTTAAGATAAGTTCTTTTGAGCTTATATCTTTTCATCTAAGCATGGAACCTACTCTTCAATTTTTTCAAGCCTTCTCCACAAAACAATTTCATTACAGGCCACTTAAACTTCTTCTTCACATTCCATCTAGAAGGAGAAGGAGAAGTACATAATGGAAAGGAAAGACCAATCATTTGTTGGGAAAAATACTGAGAGGGGGGGGGGGGGGGGTGAATCAGTATTTAGTGCAGACAATCAAACTTTTACTTTTTCCTTTCTAAAAACCCATACGCTACTTCACTGAAGGAAACTAGCATATATATGCGGATATTCTTTACAGAACTCGTGTATGTCCAGAGATCTAATTATGTGTTTGAATCTTAACTCAGATCATTGCGTTATTCATTCATCAGATATTTCACAAACAGTAAATAGGTGCAGACATAACAGAATAATCATCACACATATGCAACACACATGAACACCAGGATTTTTAGGTGGAAACCCAATTCGGGAGAAAACCACCGCTGCCATTGTTTCAGCCTTCAAAATTTATTATTAAGAAACTTCTTACAATCATGTACTGGTGTAGACTCAAACCAGCATGCGGGCACCCACCTGTAGAAGGCTACAACCTTCTCTCGTTTACCAGCCTCTCCTGGAAGGGAGCTACAACCCCCTGCACTAGTTTACCAGCCTCTCCTGGAAGGGAACTACTACCCCCTGATATGAGTACCAGCTTCTACTGGCAGAAAGCTTCCACTTTCATACTGAAGGCTTCAACCCTCAGATCTACTGCAGACCACGTTTCATCAATTTTCAAACTGGATCAAACAGCTCCAACACAACCATGTACTTGTCAATAAACAACCTTTGCCCAAAGCATCAAATACAACAGTGAAACCACTGTAACCAAAATATCAGATATAACCCAGACTTCAGAATAGATATGCAGAAACACATTCAACCTTCAGCTACCATTAGATCAGAAATCATACGCGCTTTTATTTAATTAGACCTGTGTATATACGCGCTTTCCAGAAGACGAACCCGCATATACTTCAGTACATTTTCCAAAGAAAAACCCTAACTGCGCATACGCGCTTTTCTTTCCACAGGCCCGCGTATACACACGCTTTTCATGAAACGAACCTGCGTATAGATCTATAAAAGATAAATTTTGCAGTACAGACCAGATCTATAAACTTACCCAGATTTCTTCAATCTCTTCAACGGGATTGCGCCAGGTCTTCTTCACTTCTTTTCAGATCATCCTTGACATTCACCATTTCTAGATCTAGAGATATTTAGCCTTCATCATGTTCATAGGAGCATCATAGATTCAGATCTATCAATTAGGAACAGGGTTCACCTATACAGATATACTTCAGAGTGAAGTATTCATCAAAGCCCAGACTCATGCTCTCCATGCACAATGATTTTCTTCTCCTTATATAGGTTTACCCTTTTTCAATACCATGAGCCAAAACTACATCTCATCCGATGGTATTCCTGGGCGGGATCAAATAGACAACCCAGCCCTCAATACAATGGGTCAATACCATGGTAGTAACCCTTGGTTTTACAAATTTAGAGCGCAATTGAGCATACGCGACTTGGCACGTACTTTTCCAAGTGCATACGCTACTTCTCCTAGACAAACCCGCGTATGCCTTAAGACACACACTTTTCATCATTA
Organism: Pinus albicaulis; assembly: GCA_034641835.2. Lineage (NCBI taxonomy): Eukaryota > Viridiplantae > Streptophyta > Pinopsida > Pinales > Pinaceae > Pinus > Pinus albicaulis. Next base: position 464,269,436 of record CM076576.1, read on the forward strand.
TTCTTACACATGTTGATATTTATTTTTCTGGTACTTCTGCCCTTCTTGTAGACAATCAGATTTAAATCATTAATGCATCAAGAACAACTTCATTAAGTAGGTTGCCATCATCTTCATCAAGTGGGTTGCCATCAAGGACAACACTCTGCATCATATTGCCAACAATATCCTCTCTTTGGACTTGATGCTTGTAGAACATCAGATTTACATCATTAATGCATCAAGAACAACTTCATTAAGTAGGTTGCCATCATCTTCATCAAGTGGGTTGCCATCAAGGACAACACTCTACATCATATTGCCAACAATCTCCCCTTTTGGACTTGATGGCAACCACGAAGGTGTTTGATCACCACAACAGATAGATACATTGATTATAATCATTACACAATAACCATGTTATTCTCCCCTTATTCAAACACCATGTCACTCTCCCACTTTGACATCAAGGGCAAAGGGCGGATCAAAACCAACACAAGGTTTTTCTCCTCATGTAGAAGGAAACGCTCTGCAGATCTAATGTGTACTAAAGTTACCATGCTCCCCCTGAGTTCATGCTGAAAGTTCAAACATATTTTTCAATGGAGTACATGACTCTATGACCTTCCTATCACCAAGGACTCATACATACAGAAAAGATCCAACTAAGTGGATTTACATAAGAGACTCAAATACCCAACCAAAAAGGGTTTACAAATTTTGACTCAACTACCCAACCAAGTGGGTTTACAAATTTACACTTACAGTCTCAACATGACCAATACTTCCCAAGGGCCTCAAGAGAGATCATATTTCAGAATCATAAGTTAACAATGCATAATACCCAGCAAGGCTATTTCTCCCCCTGAACTTGTACATCAGTTGACTCCTTCATCTCCCCCTTAGCTTGTGCATCCTGAACACTTTTCAATAGAAGATCATCAAGGAATCTTTACCCAATATCAAAGAATGAGAGAGAAATATAAGAGATAGAACTTCACCAGAGATACCATACAGCATCAAAGATATCAAACAGTGCTGCAGATGTGTTGTAAAATGTTGACCCCAACCAAAAATTGTCAGCAACTGACCATACGCAGCTTTCTGTGGATAAACTCGCGTATATACGCGATTGTCTTTCAGGAAACCCGTGTATTCAATTTGATCTTCTAAATTTAAGCAGTTCTGATTTTATTCCCAGCAGAGACTACTCCCGGCTTTTGTCTGAGATATTCAAACTCTTCCCTGGGCAGAGGTTTGGTAAATATATCAACAACTTGTTCTTTGGAGGGAACATACTCCAACTTCACCCTTTGTTCAAGAACTTGTTCATGTAATAAGTGATACTTGATGGGAATGTGCTTGGTCTTTGAATGCATACCAGGATTCTTTGAGATACGATGGCATCATTATCACACATAATGGAGATAGGAGGTGATATTTGATTTTAGTAATCTTGGCAAGGTTTAGCCATCCAAAGGAGTTGAGTGCAACAAGACGCCAGCCTACATTTTGTCAGAGATAAGGCAATAGAATTTTGCTTTCGTCGAACCAAGATACTAACCGGGGCCCCATATAGAATGCACCACCACTAGTGCTTTTCCGATCATCAACATTTCCAGCCCAATCTGCATCAGTGTAAGCATGAAGAGTGAGATCAGAATTCCTTGGATACCATAGTCCAAAGTCTTGAGTTTCTTGTAGATATTTGAATATTCTTTTGACAGCCTGAAGCTGAGACTCTTTTGGATTAGCTTGGAATCGTCCAAAAATCCCAACTGCATGCATAATGTCTCGTCTAGTCCTGAGATGTTAGGAAGCCTTTTATCATTGATCTGTATTCTGGTTGATTCACCGCAGGAGAATCATCATGAGAACTGAGGTTACATCCGGTTATCATTGGTGTACTTACAGGTTTGCATTCTTCCATGCCATACTTATTCAAAATTTTCTTAAGATATTTTGCTTGTGATAAGAATATACCATCTGCAGTTTGATGCACTTGCAACCCAAGAAAGAATGTTAGCTCTCCAAGTAAGGACATTTAAAATTCTTGTTGCATGACAGAAGCAAATTTCTTACTCATAGATTATTCATTACTCCCAAAAATGATGTCATCAACATATACAACCACAATCAATAGTTTATCATTTTCAACCTTTGTGTATAAGTTGCTATCAGCAGACCCCTTTGAAAATTCTTGTTGATGAAGATATTTGTCAAGACGATAATACCATGCCCTTGGAGCTTTTTTGAGACCATATAGAGCCTTTTTAAGTCTACAAACAAGATTTTCATCATTTCCCAAAATGAATCCTTCTGGTTGTTCTATATAAAGTTCTTCTTCTAGATCACCATTGAGAAAGGCATATTTAACATCCATTTGATAAACTTTGATTTGTTGAAAACTTGAAAAAGCAATAAACATTCTTATGGCTTCAAGTCTAGCTACAAGAGAAAAAGTTTCTTCAAAGTCTATACCTTCTAGTTGAGTATACCCCTTGCAAACCAGTCTAGCTTTATTTCTTATAACATCCCCATTCTCATTTAACTTATTCTTGAATATCCATTTAGTTTCAATGACATTTTTATCATGTGGTCTTGGCACCAATTCCCAAGTGTGATTCTTTTCAATTTGATCAAGCTCTTCATTCATGTCTTGAATCCAACATTCATCTTTTCTAGCTTGATTGACATTTTGGGGTTCAATTGTGGACAGGAATGCCAAATAGCTAGAAGATCCCACAAGAGTCCTCCTTGTTTGTACACCAGATTCCTTGTTTCCCAAAATTTGAGATTCAGGATGATTCTTTTGAACATATCTGGATGAAGCTTTCTCTGATAAATTATCTTTAGGTTCTTCATTGGATCTACTGTCTATATCATTTCCATTTGATGTAGAAGGACAAAAATCACCATCATCTTATTCTGTTGCTTGTTTTTCTTCTTTAGGAGCTGTAGGAGACTCATCAATGACAACATCAATACATTCAACAATGTTTCGAAGCCTTTTATTATAACATTTGTATGCTCTGCTTGTAGATGAGTAACCAAGAATTATCCCTTCATCTGATCTAGGTTCAAAATTTCCAAGCTTTTCATCATTATTTTTGATAAAGCATTTACTTCCAAAAATTCTAAAATGCTTTACAGAGGGAGAATTACAATACCAAAGTTCATATGGAGTTTTGTCACTATTTACCCGAACAGGTGCCTTGTTGAGAATATTTGCTGCTGTATGTGCTGCTTCTCCCCAGAACATGTCAGGAGTTCCAGAATCATCAAGCATAGCTCTAGCCATATGTTGAATTGTTCTATTCATTCTTTCTGCTACGCCATTTGGTTGTGGAGTGCCTCGCGCGCAGAATTGTCTTTTTATGCCATGTTGTTCACAAAATTCAAAGAATTCATTTGATGTATATTCTCCTCCTCGATCGCATCTAAGACACTTGATTTTTAGATCTAATTCATTTTCTACCATCAAGCCAATATCTGAAAATTTTCAAATGCTTCATCTTTGTGTTTAATCAAACCCGATCCAACACATTCTAGAGTAATCATCAATAAATAAGAAATAAACCTCTTCTCACGTGGTGAATTTTTCCTCATAGGTCCACATATGTCAGTATGAATGAGTTCAAGAGGCTTACTTGATGATCCTTCCTTGGCATTAAATTGCACTCGGGTTTGCTTACCGAATTGCCAAGATTTGCATATGATACTTTCAGGTAGAGTAATATTGGGAAGATCACGAGCAGCTTTAAGTCTGCTTGATTTGTTGATTTGAGAGAAGCTCGGATGCCCCAACCTTCTATGCCATAGCCAGTTTTCTGAAGATTTACTCAAGTAACATTGTTCTTTGCAGTTCTTCAATACATACAGGTTGCTTGGAGTTCTTTTTCCTTTTATAATTGTTTTACCCGTATCAAGATCACGAACCACACATTCTTTTGAACTAAAGACAACTTCTGTTCCTTGATCACACATTTGACTCACACTTAACAGGTTATGCCTTAATCCATCCACATACATGACATCATTAGCCTTCACCTTTTCTTTTAGAAACACAAGACCCTTTTCCTTTTACTCATACATCATAACAGAGTACTATTTCTCAATGTGAATTTTCTTTTTCCTTTTCTAGAGCATTATATGCAAGATTTTTGCTTTTGTCAATTGGCCTTTTGTCTTGAGCACCCACTATCAATGTACCATTGTTTTTCACCTTCCGCAAATAACGCTATCCCACAATTCAACCTCAGAATTTTCCTTTTTCCAAAATTTGGAACTTGAAGGAGAATGATGTTTTGGCCGGACTTTGCTCCTCGCATTCGTATTCTTCATGGCCAAAGTTATTGCAATAAGCACATTCAACTTCATTTTGAAGAGGAGAAAAGTTGTTATAGGTGTTCTTCTTTGGTTTAATATCCGTCCTTTTCTTTCTTGCTTCTCTTGTGATGATGGTTTTATATGCAACACATTGAACAACTTTATGACCAAAATTGTGACATGAGAAACATTATCCATTGAAGTAGAAATTTTTGCGATAATGAAATATTCTATTTGAATTTACCTGTTGATTTTTGGTTCTTTGAGAGAAATCCCTGTTAGTGTTCCTTGTATTGTGATGATCATGCTTTACCTGCAGAGATTCTTTATTCCCTTGCTGAGTGGCTGAATGTAGTAAACCAGTTGTAGCTGCTTTTAGATAATTTGGTGCTGAAGCTTGAGAATATTCTCCGGTATATCCAAGACCTGTCTTAATCAGAGGAGATCTTTGAACCTTGATAATCTCATCTAAGGTTTCAGATCCTTTAGCAAATCTAAGATTCCGAGTCTTTACTTTCTCTAGTTCTTTTCTTAGACTTACTACTTCACATTCTAATTTTTCATTATGTTTCTTTGCTTCTTCATTCTGCCTTTTCAGAGTCTTTATGATTATTTTACTTTCTTCCAAGCATAATTTGAGTTGATTGTTTTGATCAAGAAAATCATTGTCATCTAGAGCATCCATAAAAGCATCCTTATCGTCTCTAGAATTATTTTAAAATGCCATGAGAAGTCTAAGATCTTGTCCACATTCTTCCTCACTATCAGATAACCCATCACTGTCTTCGTTTGTATAGTAGCTTTTCTTAGTGCTAGATCAGTTCTTATTCCTTCTTGCTACTTCTTTCTCTTTAGCAGATGTTTCTCTATAGGGACATTTTGCAGCATAATGACCAACTCTTCCACAACTAAAACATTTGAAAGGAAGCTTACCTTTGAATCTTCCGGTCCCTAGTTGGAGTCTTCTCACAAAGTTTGCCTCATCTTCTTCTGAGATATATCCTGACCCTTCCGGTTTTTGAACTTCTTTCCCTTTTGTAGAATTTTTAAAAACAGTTTCTTTGACTTCAGATGGTCCTCCTCTCCTCATTTCATATGCAGTCAATATGCCATGAAGTTGCACCACAGAAAGATTTGAATATCCTGTTTTTCTTCAAGGGCAGAAACTTTTGATTCAAATTTTGCCGTTAGCGACCGTAAAATTTTATCAACCAAAGTAGTGTCGGATATTGTTTCACCCATATTTCTCATGCGATTCACAACATCATCAATACGTAAAAAGAAACAGGCAATACTCTCATCACTATGCATCTTTAACTTTTCGTATTCAATTCTGAGAGTTTGGAGTTTTGCACTTTTTACCTTTGCATCGCCTTCATAGCTTAGAATGATTTTGTCCCATATTTCCTTTGTTGTATTCAGCTGCATGAATTTGACAAATTCTGATTCAGTTAGACTTCCGGTTATAGCATTGACCGCTTTTGCGTTTGATTGATAATTCTTCCTGTCAGTTGGATTTGTTGGTGTAGCGGCTGGATATTGATATCCTTGTTCAACGATGGCCCATACATCAGCTCCCATAGACTGAAGATAGGATATCATTCTTACTTTCCAGAAGATTAAATTGCTTCCGTTGAAGAGCGGGGGCTTGATAGATGTTGTTCCCTCATGATTACTCATCTTGCTTGATCTTCCTTCTAGCGGCTAAGCTTTTTCAGAAGGACCTCCTCTGATACCAATTGTTGGAAAAATACTGAGAGCGGGGGGGGGTGAATCAGTATTTAGTGGCAGATAATCAAACTTTTACTTTTTCCTTTCTAAAACCCATACGCTACTTTATCAAGGAAACTAGCGTATATACGTGATATCCTTTTGCCGTAACTCAAGGACAGATCTAATTATGTGTTTGAATCTTAACTCAGATCATTGCATTATTCATTCATCAGATATTTCAGAAATAGTAAACATGTGCAGACAGAACAGAATAATCATCACACATATGCAACAAACATGAACACCAGGATTTTTAGGTGGAAACCCAATTCAGGAGAAAACCACCGCTGCCGTTGTTTCAGGCTTCAAAATTTATTATTAAGAAAACTTCTTACAATCATGTACTAGTGCAGACTCAAACCAGCATGCAGGCACCCAACTGCAGAAGGCTGCAACCTTCTCTCATTTACCAGCCTCTCCTGGAAGGGAGCTACAACCCCCTGCACTCGTTTACCAGCCTCTCCTGGAAGGTAGCTACTACCCCCTGATATGAGTACCATCTTCTACTGGCAGAAAGCTTCCACTTTCATACTGAAGGCTTCAACCCTCAGATCCACTGCAGACTACATTTTATCAATTTTCAAACTGGATCAAATAGCTCCAACACAACCCTTTACTTGTCAATAAACAACCTTTGCCCAAAGCATCAAACAGAATAGTGAAACCACTATAACCAGAATATCAGATATAACCCAGACTTCAGAATAGATATGCAGAAACAAATTCAACCTTTAGCAACCATTAGATCAGAAATCATACGCGCTTTTATTTCATCAGACCCGCATATATTTCCAGAAGACGAACCCACGTATACTTCAGTACATTTTCCAAAGAAATTCCTAACTGCGCATACGTGCTTTTCTTTCCACAAACCCGTGTATACACGCGCTTTTCATGAGATGAACCTGCGTATAGATCTATAAAAGATAAAATTTGCAGTACAGACCAAATCTATAAACTTACCCAGATTTCTTCAATCTCTTCAATAGGATTGCGCCAGGTCTTCTTCACTTCTTTTTAGATCATTCTTAACATTCACCATTTCTAGATCTAGAGATCTTGAGCCTTCATCATGTTCATAGGAGCATCATAGATTCAGATCTATCAATTAGGAACAGGGTTTACCTATTAGCTGCATATACTTCGCAGTGAAGTATTCATCAAAGCCCGTACTAATGCACTCATTTTGCACAATGATTTTCTTCTCCTTATATTAGGTTACCCCTCATCAATACCATGAGTCAAAACCACATAACTCCCAATGGTATTCCTGGACGGGATCACATAGGCGAACCATCATTCAATACAATGGGTCAATACCCTTGGTTTTACAAATTTAGAGCGCAATTGAGCATACGCGACTTGGCACATACTTTTCCTCGTGCATACGCTACTTCTCCTAGACAAACCCGCGTATGCCTTAAGACACACACTTTTCATCATTATTCTTGCACCTGCTGATATTTATTTTTCTGGTACTTCTGTGTTTCTTGTAGAACATCAGATTTGCATCATTAATGCATCAAGAAAAACTTCATTAAGTAGGTTGCCATCATCTTCATCAAGTGGGTTGCCATCAAGGACAACACTCTGCATCATATTGCCAACAATATCCCCCTTTGGACTTGATGCTTGTAGAACATCAGATTTACATCATTAATGCATCAAGAACAACTTCATTAAGTAGGTTGCCATCATCTTCATCAAGTGGGTTGCCATCAAGGACAACACTCTGCATCATATTTCCAACATCATTGGTGGAGGTAGAGTAGGTATAAGACCTCTAGGTGGTTGTCTAGGTGATAGGGGTGGAAGAGGAGGAAGAGGAAATGATGGAGATTATCATGAAGAGGAGGATCCTTTCGGATTTTATATTCAAGATACTAATACTATTACCACTATGAATAATATTTCTCTATCCATTCTTCCTAAATTTCATGGTATGAGAACTGAGGATCTAGAAATACTTCTCTTTGATTTGGAGGTATTATGTAGATCCTATGACCATTTACTTAAGACTCAAACATTGAAGTTGATTTAAACTACATTGAAAGATGGGGCTCTCAAATGTTTCATGAGTTTAGGAATTAATTCTATAATGACATGGGTTGACATGAAAATAATTTTTTTATAAAAATATTAAGATTATTGCATACATCATGACCTTAGAAAATAATCTTAAAATGGCTCAAAAATATGATTAAAGCCTTCAAGATTTAGTAGGGAGATTTACATATAATTTCAAAAGAGCTAAATTGCCTGATTTAGGACTAAATACATTAAAAACATTCTTACTAAAAACTATAAGGGATGAATGGATTGATATTATTAAATTAATGAGTAAAGGAGATGTGTCTTAGTTATGTTTTCAAGATATTTGTGAATTGTGCAAACATATTTTAAGAGGGAAGTCAAAATATAGTAGGAGTCCAGGAGATCTAGTTATGTCAAGACTAAGTAAATTTTCATCAGGAATGGTAAGTCAAGCACAACTTGGTAATTTACTTGATAGAATTAAAAATGATATCCTTGAAAATATTAGTGAGAAAATTGATATGCTAAGACTACAAAACAAGCAAAGAGCTAAAAATTTTCTTTATTTATTTTATTTCCTAAAAGTAGGAGGAAACATGTATTATGAGAATGTCTTCTTGATAGTGTTGAATATTTTTTTATATGTGCATAGAATCATGCTACAATGGATTTCCCTTCAATACCAGGACTAAAAGTTATCTACCAAGAGGAAGTTGGGACAATTCAAGCAGAAGAAATTTGTTCTGTTGCTTCTAAAAGACCTTGGTTGGCCCTTCAAATAGTTATGGCATAATATCTTAATGCATAATTTCAATATTATGCACAACCAAAATTAATTGGAACACGTCCTTACCATGCAAACTTGGCCACCTCGACCTCAAAACTTATCTTGTTCATAAGGATGGAAAGGTTCTTATCGTAGAAATCCCCACTACCCTTAACCTTTTCAACAATATCCTCAATACCAACCTTAGTATTATTTTCCACCCCAACCTCCACAACTTTTCCAACCACAATCTCAACCTCAATTGACTACAATTCAACCTCTTCCATTACCATCCACTTCATTTCCTCAAAAATAAAATCAATTAGCTTCTCACCCACTTCCCAATCTCAATACTCTAAATGATTTCTAGCTTATATTTGAACGACTTTTACAAAATAAAACACCTCTTATTGCCATTCAAGAATATAAAGAGGGTAAAACTCCTAAAAAGGAGGAAAATCTTGAATAGGAAAGAACCCTCAAAAGGAAGACATTCCTACACAAATAGATGACAACAAAATAAAACCAACTCCTACAATTCCTATAGTCGAGCAACCCTATATTTCCTTACAAAATCCCACCTTTCTAGAGAGGCTAAAAATTGATAAAGGTGTAGAGAAGAAAAAAGTTTTACATGATTATAACATGTTAAATGAGTTGAAAAATATTTGCATCAAAATTCCATTACTTCAAGATATAACGGAAATTCCTATTTTTTCAAAAATAATAAAGGATTTATGTATTATAAAACCTCAAATAAAAAGAAAATAAATACAAAGACTACATCCGATAAGAAAAATTGTAGACATTATGATTGGAAAACCAATAATTGAAAAATATTTAGGTCCAGATAGTCCCGTTGTAAAGATTCATATCAATGGTATTGAAATTCCAAACACTTTGATTGACTTAGGAGTAGCGATAAATATCATGACAGAGAATACTATGTATAAATTAAGATTAACCAATCTTCAATATAGTCCTACTTTATTGCAATTAGAAAATATATCTGTTATCAAACTTGAGGGTAAGATGTGTATGTATCCATAGATTCATGGGGTTATCCTATTGATTTTATGATATTAAATCCAAAAAATAATATTGGGGGCATCCATTGATTCTTGGTAGGCCACGATTAGCTACATTATATGCATTCATTAGTTGTAGGTTTGGTGATATGTTCATTTCTAATGGAAATATTTCTATAAAGTTCACATTATATCCACCAACAAGAGCAATAACTGAAATGGAGAATGAATAATGGATTGAAGGAGATGATGAAGATTCTGAAGTTATTCAACCAGTTTTAACTATCTAACAAAATGATGAGAAATATCCATTAATGAATTTGATGAATAATCATGATATTTCTTCATATTGTGAACAAAATTATTGTGTGCATATTTTAGAAGAAAACTTCCAAGAAGAATGCAGTATTGAATCATTTTCATCGCAATAATCTAAAATATCATTAAACATGACTGAAAATTTTGGCAATTCTCTTTTAGAAATTTATCTAGATAAAAAATTGAACATTAATAGTAACTTGGAGGAATTTCAAAAGAAACAATTAATAAAGGTGCCACAAAACCATTCCTATACACATGTATGCATTATATTTATATACAAGAGAATTCTAAACATGCAAGACAAACCCAATGAAGAATGAATCCTAATATGAGTGACATTTTTAAAGAAGAGTAATACAAATTGCTCAATGTGAATTTTATTTTCCCAATTAGAGATAGCCAATGGATTTCACCCTTAGTTATTGTGCCTAAGAAAAATGGAAAGTTGAGGGTATGCATAGAATATCAAGAATTAAACAAAGAAACTTTAAAATGTCATTTCCCATTACATTTATTGATCAAGTATTGGATACAGTAGCACGAAAGAAATGTTTTTTTGTTCTTGGTGGCTTTAGCAGATATAATCAGATTCAACTTTGCACCTGAAGATGAAGATAAGAAAACTTTGACATGTCCATGGAGTACGAATGACTATAAGGTACTTCATTTTGATTTATGTAATGCACCTGTTACATCTCAAAGGGCAGTATTAGGTATCTTTTCTAACTTGATCCATGATTGTGTAGAAATTTATAAGTATGACTTTACTGTTTATGGGAATATTTTTGTAGAAACTATGGAAAATTTTGAAAAAGTCCTTGTTAGATGTCAAGAAGCTACACTTTCATTAATAATGAAAATTTCTTTACAATGTTTAACAAAGGAATTGTTAGGTCATCATATTTCAGATGTTAGAATCAAAGTGGATTCATCAAAATTAGAAGTTATCGCCAAAATTTAGAACCAAAATGTCAAAGAGATGTTAGAAGTTTTTTTGGATTCAAGAGTTACTATAGAAGGTTTATAGAAAAAATTGAACAAAATTTGCTTCACCACTATTCAAATTACTCACTCAAGATTGTGAATTTCATTGGAATTTTGATTGTTAAAAAGCTTTCGAATTATTGAAACGAATTTTTTTTGAAGCTCCAATTTTAAGAGGGCCAAAATGGTTCCTTTCATTACATATTTGTACTAATGTTTCAGATACAACCCTAGGATTGTATTAGGATAAAAATATATTCCTTATGTTATATATTATACGAGTAAAAATTTGACTCCTGTAGAGTTAAATTATGCAATTATAAAAATAGAGTGTTTTGTAGTTTTCCATGCCATTAATAAGTTTAGACATTATATCATTGGGTATGATACTTTTATTCATACAAATCATTCTACTATTAGATAATTTATGAAAAAACTAATTACTAATGGCAAAATTACTAGATGGCTTTTTATTGTCGTAGTTATTTAATATTACCATTTTAGATAGGGTAGGAAAATAAAACATAGTTGTTGATTTCCTTTCTAGGACGAAAAATGATAATAATAATACCCTATAGTAGATAATTTTCCTAATGAATGTAATTTTTAAGTATCTACTAAAACTGCTTGGTTTGCAGATATTGCTCATTATTTCGCTATAGGAAAATTTCCTCCTAAGCTATCAACAAAAGAAAGACAAAGAGTCATCAAAGCCAATGCACCATATTATTTGATAGAGGGAGAATTGTACCAAAAGGACTTGATATGATAATTAGAAGATGTGTTCAAGAAGATGAAGTGCCTAAGATGCTTAAAGCATGTTATGATGAACCATGTGGAGGAAATTTTGTTGATAGATGAAATGCATATAAATTACTTTTGGGATATTATTAGCCTTCTCTTTTCAAGGATTCTGAGCGATATGTCAAAAGATGTGATAATTGTCAATGGATGGGGAGAGATATCTAATCAAATGAGATTCCTCTACAGTCATAGGTACCTGTAGAACCTTTTTAAAAACGGGCTCTAGATTTTGTTGGACCTATTAACCCTTCATCCAAATAATAGATGCATATAATTGTGTGCACTAATTATGTTATCAAATGGGTAGAGGCCAAGCCACTAAATTTTTCTATTGAAAATGTTATTGTTTCATTTATTTTAGAGGACATTTTCACTTGTTTTGGTGTTCCAAGAGAAATTGTAACAAAAAATGGCACACAATTTACCTCCGAGATAGTGCAGAAGATCATGGAGAAATACAAGGTTAGGCATCACAAATATACTCCATATCATCCAAAAGGAAATGGAAAAGTGGAATCTACCAAAATATTTATTGAAGCTATATTGACCAATATTGTGCATCTGCATAGAAGATACTAGACAAAGATCCATCCTCCTAGTGCGAATGAAGTAGCTAATCATCAATAAGAGAAATTGGAAATCAAAGACACAGGAGAACACATATGTTGTAGTAGTGTAGATGTGAACATAAAAATGATGGTGAGTTATTTCTTAGATGTGTTTTAGGAAGATCTGATGTTAGCCAGTAGATTTGAACAACCAAAATGATGATTGTGATAGAATGACGCTACTTGAAGTTGAACTTCATTCAACCCTAGCTTCATAGATAAGATATTTGTTGACGTTGAAAGGCTAATAGATTTGAACCCCAAACAATGCTTACTTGTTGAAGGGAAGAGAAAGAAAGTGAAAAAAATATCTTCTCTTTAGATTATATTCACAAGCAAGGTTGTCGAAGAGTGCTTAGCCTCAGGAAGATTCCATGGAAAAAATATATAAGCATAAAGAAGACATGAATACTTAATACAACAACAACAGCATGGTGTGGCTAAGAGCTTAAATCCAAAATCAGGTCCATAAGATCAGCAAGAGAGTTGGAAGATACATTAGCTTAAGGTGGAGTTTTGCATGATATTTGGGTTTGAAGGGTTGTATGCTTTCACTTCATATTTTTGTTGTTGTTGTTGCATATATTGTAATCATGTGTGAAAGCATGTAAAGTAGTCCTAGATATAATTGGTTATCATTTGGAAATCTAGTTATGTAATCCTCGCCTCAGTAATGCATAGGAGAGAGAGTCACTTGTTTTAGGCATGCATATCAATAAGTCATTTATATCAACCATGTATGTTCATGTTTATGATTTGGATATTGTTTTAGTAGACCTTTTTGTTAGGAATGAATTGAAAAAAGTATTTATTTCATCCATATATACACTTGTGTGTGCAGTGTTGTAGCCATACACTCTCATTATTAATATTTTTAATTTCATTGTATATGATTGATATTGTTTTTTTGGCTCATTATTCATCATTTATTCATATTTGGTTTTGGTCCTTATGGTGTTGAGTAGCCTCTTTCATATTGCAAGGAGGTATTAGCTCGAAGAAGACAAATAAGAGAACCAATAAGTTATTGGACAAAAATTCTTTTTTGATTGTAGATAGCCATATCACATGTTTAGGGTGAGGATTTTTAGCAAGAGGAAGATCATTGTTGGAATTGTTGTCACCAATGTCCATTGGTTGCAGAAGATAAAAGTGTGGGAAACTATTTTTGTTTCATTTCTAATGCTATTTTTCATGACTATTGTAGCTGCTAATGCTTTATCAAAAAACAATTGGTATCGACATTATTCATTTGGTGTTAGCATGGTGTTACAAGTGAGGTTTGGTCACCCTTTTCCATTGATGTGAAAGGGGGCGAATGAGGCTAGCCACTAGTGGAGAATGAGATAGCTAGTTAGAGAAGAGTGAGGGCAAGCTAAAGAAGATTATATTGTTTTTGTGGCTATGGTGTTTCCATGAATGCTAAAGGGGGTGATTTTTTGGTAACATGGTGTTGGCATTGATGGAAATATTTAGATGATATTGTTCATGATGATTAGAAGGTTGACAAAGGTTTTCTAGTGTTTCAAAGGTTGGAAATGTGTTTACAGTTGTATTAAATAAAGTGAGGCAAATTTGAGCAGTTCTGGTTGAGAGATTTTATGTTTTCCCTAAACTATCAAACAAACAAAGGTTCAAAAGGGGAAATCTATTTTGCAATAGGTATAGCCCAAATCATCGGTTGAAAAAGGGTGTTCGTAACCCAATTTCTCAT